>CM059432.1:2879465-3207419 GCA_030390025.1 Squalus acanthias | reverse complement strand
TTCCCTCCCCCATCTCCTCTCCCCTCCCCCTCTCCTCTCCTCTTGGGCATCAGCCTATTGCTCAAAACGCCCTTCAGGTTCTGGAAGAGACTGGAGCCCTACAACCCAGTCCTGTGGGGAACAAGGATTGGGGAGGGCGCAGGTAGTTGAGATGTGGGGGTATGCTCGCCAACTCTGATTTGACATATTCCAGGAGGTTTCATCACATGACCCCCATCTCCAACCGCCCCGCCCCACTCTCCCGCCATTGGCCCATCCTCTCGACCCTCCAACACCAATTGGAAAGTGAAAAAACTCTTCGTTACCCAATTGGAGGAATCTTGATCGTCAGTCAAACAGCAATTTATTTCCCCATTTCCAATATTTTTATAATTAGTGGACAAAGAAAATGAAAAAAAAAAACCCTGGTTCTATTTTTCTTACGGCCCCTGTGATGTTTCTCCCGGGTGTTGCTCGCCACAGTGCCCCGGAGATTAATCTCCAATTCCTGGAGACTCCAGGGCAACCCTGGAGCGTTGGCGACCCGATGTGAGGGTGAGAGCGGGGGTTAAAGGGAAGTGGTGAGGTGAAAGGCTGGTACTGGGGAGAGTGGGAGTGAACTTGTTGCAGGGACTTGGGGTGGGCTGGGAGTGAGGGGAAGGCCGAAGCAGAGCAGAAGCAAGTCAGGAATGGGCAGACTGCACAGGAGAGGGGAGGGGTCAGGGCACTTTCCTTTCTTCCTCCTTTCTTTCCTTCTTTCCTCCCTTCTTTTCTTCTTTCCTCCTTCCTTCTTTCCTCCTTTCTTTTCCTCTTTCGTTCCTCCCTTCTTTCCTTCCTTCTTTCCTCCTTCCTTCTTTCCTCCTTTCTTTTCTTCTATCCTTCCTTCCTTCTTTCCTCCTTTCTTCCTTCTTTCCTCCTTTCTTTTCTTCTATCCTTCCTTCTCTTTCTTCTTTCCTCCCTTCTTTTCTTTCCTCCCTTCTTTCCTTCTTTCCTCCCTTCTCTTCCTTCTTTCCTCCCTTCTTTCCTTCTTTCCTTCCTTCTTTCCTTCTTTCCTCCTTTCCTCCTTTCTTTCCTTCTTTCTTCTCTTCTTTCCTTCTTCCCTTCTTTCCTCCTTCTTTCCTTCTTTCCTTTCTTTTCTTCTTTCCTCCTTTCTTTTCTTCTATCCTTCCTTCCTTCTTTCTTCCTTTCTTTCCTTCTTTCCCCCCTTTATTCCTTCATTCCTTTCTTTTCTTCTTTCCTTCCTTCCTTCTTTCTCCCATCTTTCCTTCTTTCTTCCTTTCCTCCTTTCTTTTCTTCTTCCCTCCTTTCTTTCCTTCTTTCCTCTCTTCTTTCCTTCTTTCCTTTCTTTTCATCTTTCCTTCCTTCTTTCCTCCTTTATTTTCCTCTTTCGTTCCTTCCTTCTTTCCTCCCTTCTTTTCCTCTTTCGCTCCTTCCTTCTTTCCTCCCTCCTTTCTTTTCTTCTATCCTCCCTTCTTTCCTCCCTTCTTTCCTCCTTTCTTTCTTTCTTTCTTTCCTTCTTTCCTTCCTTCTTTTCTTCTTTCCTCCCTTCTTTCCTTCTTTCCTTCCTTCTTTTCTTCTTTCCTTCCTTCTTTCCTTCCTTCTTTTCTTCTTTCCTTCCTTCTTTCCTCCCTTCTTTTCTTCTGTCCTTCCTTCTTTCCTTCCTTCTTTTCTTCTTTCCTCCCTTCTTTTCTTCTTTCCTCCCTTCTTTCCTTCTTTCCTTCCTTCTTTTCTTCTTTCCTTCCTTCTTTCCTTCCTTCTTTTCTTCTTTCCTTCCTTCTTTCCTTCCTTCTTTTCTTCTTTCCTCCCTTCTTTTCTTCTTTCCTCCCTTCTTTTCTTCTTTCCTCCCTTCTTTTCTTCTTTCCTCCCTTCTTTTCTTCTTTCCTCCCTTCTTTCCTTCTTTCCTTCCTTCTTTTCTTCTTTCCTCCCTTCTTTCCTTCTTTCCTTCCTTCTTTTCTTCTTTCCTTCCTTCTTTCCTTCCTTCTTTTCTTCTTTCCTCCCTTCTTTTCTTCTTTCCTCCCTTCTTTTCTTCTTTCCTCTCTTCTTTTCTTCTTTCCTCCCTTCTTTCCTTCTTTCCTTCCTTCTTTTCTTCTTTCCTTCCTTCTTTCCTTCCTTCTTTTCTTCTGTCCTTCCTTCTTTCCTCTCTTCTTTCCTTCTTTCCTTCCTTCTTTTCTTCTTTCCTCCCTTCTTTCCTTCTTTCCTTCCTTCTTTTCTTCTTTCCTTCCTTCTTTCCTTCCTTCTTTTCTTCTTTCCTTCCTTCTTTCCTCCCTTCTTTTCTTCTGTCCTTCCTTCTTTCCTCTCTTCTTTCCTTCTTTCCTTCCTTCTTTTCTTCTTTCCTCCCTTCTTTCCTTCCTTCTTTTCTTCTTTCCTTCCTTCTTTCCTCCCTTCTTTCATTCTTTCCTCCCTTCTTTCCTTCTTTCCTCCTTTCCTTCCTTCTTTCCTCCCTTCTTTCCTTCTTTCCTCCCTTCTTCCTTCTTTCCTCCTTTCCTTCCTTCTTTCTTTTCCTTTCCCTTTCCTTGTCTATCTGCTGTACATTAAGGCTCCACATGGTGGTGACTGAGCTTGTTTTTCTTCGATGTTATCCCCAGCCACATTGCACCTGCTCCACACGAAAGAAGTCTTTCTATGGCTAAAGTGCTGCTTTTCATTATTTTGGTGTGAATGTTCTCCTTAATATTTTTACACGAAGTTGCAGTAACTTTACGCTGCATCTTAAATGTTGTCCCAACTGCATAAGGTCTGATGGCCATGCACGTTCCCTCCAGCGCCTTCCTCCAGATCATAACATCATTATATATAAACTCTTCCAGTGTTCCAGCGGCCGTCATTCTTCCTCCGACTGGAGATCGCTAGGACAAAGAAGTCTTTGTACTGATTATGTCAGTTGTAACACAGATCCATAACTATACTTCTGGAAATGCACAGAAGGCTTGATACAGAGAGCACATTCTTTGAAGTTCTATGAACTTAAGAATGAGGAGCAGGAGTCGGCAATTCAGCCCCTCGAGCCTGCTCCGCCATTCAATAAGATCATGGCCGATCTTTGACCTCAACTCCACTTTCCTGCCTGATCTCCATATCCCTCGATTCCCCTAGAGTCCAAAAATCTATCGATCTCAGCCTTGAATATACTCAATGACTCAGCATCCACAGCCCTCTGGGGCAGAGAATTCCAAAGATTCACAACCCTCTGAGTGAAGAAATTCTCCTCATCTCAGTCTTAAATGATCGACCCCTTATCCTGAGACTGTGACCCCTAGTTCTGGACTCCCCAGCCAGGGGAAACAACCTCTCAGCATCTACCCTGTCAATCCCCTTCAGAAACTTATTTGTTTCAATGAGGTCATCTCTCATTCTTCTAAACTCCAGAGAGTATCGGCCCAATCTACACAATCGCTCATCATAGGACAGCCCTCTCATCCTAGGAATCAATCTAGTGAACCTTCGCTTGCACCCCCTCTAAGGCAGGTATATCCTTCCTCAGATAAGGAGACCGAAACTATGGCAAGCCCCTAAATCTAGTCCCTCAAAAGTAGGGTGCACGTTTAGCAAAGGTATGGCTTTACTGTTCCCACGTACTGTACCAGTTACCCATACGTTGGTTTTATACTAGGATCGCCTTTCAATAATTCCTGAACCAGGTGAGTGACTAACTTGTCTGAGTTAACGACCATAGATTCTTACAGCACAGGAGGAGGCCATTCGTCCCATCGTGCCTGTGTCGGCTCTTTGATAGAGCTCTCCAATTAGTCCCACTCTCCCGCTCTTTCCCCGTAGCCCTGCAAATTTTCAAGTATTTATCCAATTCCCTTTTGAAAGTTACAATTGAATCTGCTTCCACCGCCCTTTCAGGCAGCGCATTCCAGATCACAACAACTCGCTGCATAAAAAAATTCCCTCATCTCTCCCCTCTGGTTCTTTTGCCAATCACCTTAAGTCTGTGTCCCAAAATTAATGGTTACCGACCCTCCTGCCAGTGGAAACAGTTTCTCCTTATTTACACTATCAGAACCTCTCATGATTTTGAACACCTCTATTAAATCACCCCTTACCATTCCCTGCTCCAAGGAGAACAATCCCAGCTTCTCAGTCTCTCCACATAACTGAATTCCCTCATCCCTGGTACCATTCTAGTAAATCTCTTTTTTTAATTCATTCTCAGGATGTGGGCATCGCTGGCAAGGCCAGCATTTATTGCCCATCCCTAATTGCCCTTGAGAAGGTGGTGATGAGCCGCCGCCTTGAACCGCTGCAGTCTGGGTGGTGAAGGTGCTCCCACAGTGCTGTTAGGGAGCGAGTTCCAGGATCTTGACCCAGTGACGATGAAGGAACGGCCGATATATTTTCAAGTCAGGATGGATCGAAACCATTCATGATTTTGAGCATCTCTATCAAATCTCCCCTTAACCTTCGCTGCTCTAAGGAGAACAACCCCAGGTTCTCCCGTCTCTCCATATACCTTTGAATATCTTTGTTTCTGTATTTAATTAAATGACTTTGTGACATGTTGAATCATGTATTTCATGGCATAGAAAAATGCTGTGGATTTACATGATTGTCAGCAAGGTTTATGTCAGCTTTGAATACCTGCCAAAAAACTTTAAAATAATTCGCACGGCATAAATTCCATTTGTATTACAAATTAATAACATTATTAGCTCAAATGATTTGAAAATATGGCCCATAGTGATTAAGTTACAATGATGTAGGTAAATTAAATATATTTACACCTCAAATGTCAAACATAAATTGTATCTTGTTCCTCTTTTACTGTGCTAGGAGCATAAGGCCAGGAGTTCGTAGAATGATACAGCACAGGAGGAGGCCATTCGGCCCATCGTGCCTGTGCCGGCTCTTTGAACGAGCTCTCCAATTAGTCCCACTCCCCCCTGCTCTTTCCCCATAGCCCTGCAAATTTCTCCTTCTCAAGTATTTATCCAATTCTCTTTTGAAATTTACTATTGAATCTGCTTCCACCGCCCTTTCAGGCAGCGCGTTCCAGATCACAACAACTCGCTGCGTTAAAAAAAAATGTCCCCTCATCTCCGCTTCCAGATTATGAGGGGTCATTTCCTGGCAGAGTAATGGGTACGAACCCAACATTTCACCAGTGGGAGCTGAGCTCTAAAGCTGCTCAGGACGATGGGATGGAAGTCTGCTCAATCTACCAAGGTGATACTTTCATTGAGTCTCAACCCAATCCCCAGGGCCAATGTGCCTCATAATGTGATGCCACTCACATTAAACCGACTATCGAAGTTGGTATTTCTAACAACAGTGATGCCACACTGGTGCAGTAGGGATGGAAGTTATGCTACACAGAACAACAATAACTTGTATTTATATAGCGTCTTTAACGTAGTAAAACGTTCCAAGGCGCTGCACAGGAGTAGTTTAAGACAAAAAATTTGACACCGAGCCACATAAGGATAAATTAGGGCAGGTGACCAAAAGCTTGGTCAAAGAGCTAGGTTTTAAGGAGCGTCTTAAAGGAGGAGAGAGAGGTAGCGAGGCGGAGAGGTTTAGGCAGGGAATTCCAGAGCTTAGGGCCCAGGCAACAGAAGGAATAGAACTACATAGAATTTACAGCACAGAAACAGGCCATTCGGCCTAACTGGTCCGTGCCGGTGTTTATGCTCCACACGAGCCTCCTCCCACCCCTCTTCATCTCACCCCATCAGCATTTCCCTCTATTCCTTTCTCCCTTGTGTCTATCTAGCCTCCCCTTAAATGCATCTCTGCTATTCGCCTCGGTTACTCCATGTGGTAGCACGTTCCACATTCTAAAGCCCTGGTTAGCCCTCATCTGGAGTCACTGTGTTCAGTTCTGGGCCCCGCACCTCAGGATATATTGGCCTCGGAGGGGGAGCAGCGCTGATTCACCAGAATGATACCCGGGGCTAAAAGGATTAAATTACGAGGACAGGTTGCACAGACTAGGTTTGTACTCCTTTGAATATAGCAGATTAAGGGGTGATCTAATCGAGGTGTTTAAGATGATTAAAGGAGTTGATAGGGTAGAGAGAGAGAAACTATTTCCTCTGGTGGGGGGGGAGTCCAGAACAAGGGGGCATCACCTTAGAATTAGAGCCAGGCCGTTCAGGGGTGATGTCAGGAAGCACTTCTTCACACAAAGGGTGGTGGAAATCTGGAACTCTCTCCCCCCAAAATGCTGCTGAGGCTGGGGATCATTGAAAATTTCAAAACTGAATTTTTGTTAGGCAAAGGTATTGAGGGTTATGAACCAAGGTGGGTAGATGGAGTTGAGGTATGGATCAGCCATGATCTCATTGAATGGCGGAACAGGCTCAAGGAGCTGAATGGACTCCTCCTGTTTCCTATAGCAACAGCAGCAACAACAACAACTTGTATTTATACAGCGCCTTTAACGTAGTAAAACGTCCCAAGGTGCTTCACAGGAGCGATTATCAAACAAAATTTGACACCGAGCCACATAAGGAGATATCAGGACAGGTGACCAAAAGCTTGGTCAAAGAGGTAGGTTTTAAGGAGCATCTTAAAGGAGGAGAGAGAGGTGGAGAGGTTTAGGGAGGGAATTCCAGAGCTTAGGGCCCAGGCAGCTGAAGGCACGGCCACCAGTGGTGGAGCGATGGAAATCAGGGATGCTCAAGAGGCCAGAATTGGAGGAGCGCAGAGATCTTGTGTTCCTGTTTAATTTCTCACTACTACTCACTGGGAAAAGTTACTCAATCGTTGGTGCAAGCAATCGTTGCTGTAAGGGTTAATGACCTGAGGAACGGTGCTGAATAGTTTCTCTCTTTCCCCCTCTCCGCTCCCCTAAAGGTAAGCTGAAGAATACCTGCCTCACCTTATATCCTACTGTCAACGGGAATGGAAATCGGGAGAGATGTGTAAGGGGCGGCCGAATAGATATCGCCCAAAGTCAAAGTTACTCCCACTGATTCCCCACAAACTGGCAGATAAATTGGAACGATTTATGTTGCGATGAGAGGGGGCCATGAAACCATCTGTTCTGTACATTTTTGCTAACCCTCGTCAGTGGCTTGCAGTCCATGCTGGAGATTTCCTACATTCTTTCTCTAATTAGTTGATATATTTTAGAAGTCGGAAAACGTTAACAGGTTCAAAACCTTATCAGAGTTTCCAACAAACACCTTTTTATTCATTCACGGGATGTGCGCGTCGCTGGCAAGGCCAGCATTTATTGCCCATCCCTAATCGCCCTCGAGAAGGTGGTGGTGAGCCGTCGCCTTGAATCGCTGATGATGAAGGTACTCCCGCAGTGCTGTTAGGGAGGGAGTTCCAGGATTTTCAGGGAGTTCTTACGCTTGGAGAACTCCCCGGCTCTTCTTCGAACTAGTGGCCATGGATCTTTTACGTCCACCTGAGAGAGCAGACGGGGGCCTCGGTTTAATGTCTCATCCGAAAGACGGCACCTCCGACAGTGCAGCACTCCCTCAGCACTGGCATTGGAGAGTCGGCCTGGATTATGTGCTCAAGCCTCTGGAGTGGGACTTGAACCCACGACCTTCTGACTCAGAGGCGAGAGAGAGCTACCCACTGAGCCACGGCTGACATTAGTGCCATAGAGTACAGGGGTAAAGAGGTAATGATAAATTTGTACAAAGCATTGGTTAAACGCCAGTTCGAGTAATGGCCCGGATTTTGTGGTCAGCGGTAAAGGAAAGGCGCCCGCCATTCGTCCCGCTTACAGCTGCCCACGGACATCTCGCGGGCTTTCGCGCGGCAACTTGCTGCCATCGGTCGTCTGATCCAGCGCGGCGCCCTCTACAGGGGATCTGTAGCGTGTGTGAGCAGGTCAAGCAACAGCGTGTCTCTTCAACCAATCAGATTGAAGAATCCTCACTGAAACAAGCAGAGTGTAAACATAAGAAATAGGAGCAGGAATAGGCCACTTGGCCCCTCGAGCCTGCTCCGCCATTCAATAAGATCATGGCTGATCTTGGGCTCAAAGCCACTTCCCCGCCCGCTCCCCATAACCCTTCACTCCCTTATCTTGCAAAAATCTGTCTATCTCCACCTTAAATATATTTAATGACCCAGCCTCCACAGCTCTCTGGGGCAGAGAATTCCACAGATTTACGACCCTCAGAGAAGAAATTCCTCCTCATCTCAGTTCTAAAAGGGCGACTCTTTATTCTAAAACTGTGCCCCCGAGTTCTAGATTTCCCTATGAGTGGAAACATCCTCTCTGCATCTACCTTGTCGAGCCCCCTCGGTATCTTATATGTTTCAATAAGATCACCTCTCATTCTTCTAAACTCCAATGAGTATAGGCCCAGCCTTTCTTCATAAGACAACACCTTCATCTCATGAATCGTCTCTGAACTGAAACCAGAAAGTATAAACCAGGAATTATAAATTAGATTTAAATCATATAAAGAAAGTGAACTAAAGAGAGGGAAAGAAAGATGGGATTAAGAGAGAGAGATAAAACAGACAAAGAAAAACTAAAAACAAATTTTATTTACATTTTTTTTTTAAATTTCCAACCCTAATTAAATTCTGAAGGAATGAGGCTCCACACTTGTAAAATTAATTTTTCCAGGCCAGAGAGGTTGTTTGGCTGTAATTATAGCTTATCACGCCGTTAAATACTCACTTACACCTGAATGCACCAGCCCTAACTGTATCTGCTGTGTTTAGTGGGTATCCAGTGTGTAAGTACTGCAATCTCACGCCCTTACATGGATATCAATGCCGAGTCTTTCAGCGAAGTTCTGTTATAGCGCAGCCTATGGAGGAGCACGTTAACTCGGAGCGCAACTTCCGGATTTCCGCATTTTACTGTGCATGTGTGGGCTCCGAAAGTTGTTGCCCGATTCAGTCCATAATAACGGGGAGCGCTGATACCCTCACTATTATTCTCAATGCAAAATCCGGGCCATTATGTGCATTTTTAGGCTCCCTGTTCTAGAAAGGACATACACCTGGGGGGGAGGGGGGAATTTTCCGGGGGGTCAGCGGGCTGGATCGATGGCGGGTCGGGTGGGAAAGTTTTTTTGTTGGACAACGGGTCAGGACCCCGATGTTGACCTGCCGCAACGTGCTTTTCCCCGATGGCAGGTCTGTCAGCGCTGAGCAGACCCGACAGGCAGCGTCGGGCGACCCAATTAATCTCATTATTGCCTCATTGACAGATCATTAACAGGCTTTTTTTAACTTACCTTTTCACTTTAACTTCATGGCCGCGGGAACCACACTGTTCGGGGACCACGGCTGTCAACCTGAGGCAGAAGTTCAGTGGCCATTGCTCCAGCTGATTCCTTGACAGCTTCAAATGTACAGTAAAAGCTTCCACCTGACAGATCTTCACTTTCCTCAGCCACAAGCTGTTTCTCAGTCCATTTCCAGCACAGATTCAGCAGGCTTTCCATTTTCCACTCTCCATCCAGTATCACCTCTTTGGAAGAACTCTCACCATTGACAGAATGCTCCTGTCATCTCTACTTCACCTGCCATCTATTCCATCAGCATGGGTGCCCTTTATACTCTCTCACCTTGGTCCTCAGAATCTGACCACAATCAGCCCCAACACCAGCATCACCAGGCACACCAGCAGCACCAACAACCTTCTCCACAATCACCTGATGCTGCACAGGACAGAGGGCATCAGCACCCGACCACATTGCTGCCCAGGAGGCCAGGGATGGCCTCACCGTGGCCAGATTTACTTCACTTGACACTGCACACCCTGGCTGCCAAATGATGTGCCAGGTTGGCACCACCCCACAGGAACACCATAAAGCATCCCTACAATGCCCAAGCCATTCCTTTCACACTCACCACCATTGTGGGGGGTACCGTTATGTCTCACCATTCACTGCAACTCACTAAGCCTCTTCCAAAGGTGCACACAAATCTGTCCAAGAATGGAAAGTGTTGAAAATAAAGGTTTCAATGTTTGACAGCACATTAACAGAAACTTTACATGAACATTGGATAAAGCACCCAAGTGCCTACCCTTGTGTGTTGTTAGTTGGTATGATTGCACTAGGATGAGGGTGAGTGTGAGGGGTGGCTAGTGAGATGGGGAAGTGATAATGTAGATAGAGAGGGGTGGGTGGAGGTGCAAGGTAAGTTGGTGTGAGTAAGGATGTGCAGGAGTAGGGTAGGGAAGGCAGAGTGATGGGGATGTGATGAGAGGCACAGCAGGATGAAGGCTTTGTACTAATGTTTTGTGATCTACTGAGATCTTTGAAATGTTTGCGGCACTGCAGCTGGTCCTCCTGACCACATCCCTGTTGGTGACCTCCTGTGCAATGTGCAACCAGGCTGTGTTGATCTCCTGGGGAGGTATCTTCTGCCCATGGGAAGGGAAGAGGACCTCCCTGCGTGCTGTGACTCTCTCCATAAGCATATGGTGGGAGTCATGGGAGAGCCTGGGTGCAGCCCTGTGCCTTTGAGCAGTGCTTGTCAGTGTTTGCAGCACCTCAATGCTGTAGAACACTAACAGCACAAAGTCAAACTAAAGTTGTCCATGGTCCCTATAAGGAAACCGGCTGATGATGCGTCATCAAATGACGTCATCAAACCCGCTTCCTCTAATTGGCCCGGGAAGCGCGCTGGGCGGGGTTTAACAAGCCCTATCAAGGGAAAATCATTTCACAGAGCGGGATGGAGCCCGCAGCGGGGCCGCGACCCGCCACCGACCCCAGCTGCACCGGATCCGCTGAGGTGAGGAAAATCGCGGCCCTGGAATTCCCGTGGGGTTTCTCCCAACTCTCGTCACTCAGCCGGAAGATTGGCGGAAACTTGATGCTTCAAAAGGCTCCTCAAAGAATGACCTATTGGCCTGCTGCTATTGGCTGCCTCCTCTGTCGTCATTCCTGCGCTCAGCTGTGAAGCACTCGGAGGGATGTTGTAATGTTGAAGGCAGTAAGTATATCAGTGGAAGTTGTTCAACTGGGTGGTAAGTTGTCGTGGACGGTCGCGCTGAACGTGGAGATATCGCAGCGACCACTCGTTATGCGCCCCACCCATATTCAGCACTGTTGAAGTCAATGGAACTGCGTATCGGGCCGGGAGTACACCGGCCGGCAGACATGATATCGCCGGGTTTGTGCCACCGCCCCAGGTCGAGTTTCTACCCTCAAGAAAGACTTTTCACAACCTCAGGACGTCTCAAAGCGCTTTACAGCCAATGAAGTACTTTTTGAAGTGTAGTCACTGTTGTAATGTAGGAAACGCGGCAGCCAATTTGCGCACAGCAAGCTCCCACAAACAGCAATGTGATAATGACCAGATAATCTGTTTTAGTGATGTTGATTGAGGGATAAATATTGGCCCCAGGACACCGGGGGAGAACTCGCCCCTGCTCTTCTTCGAAATAGTGCCGCGGAATTTCTTACGTCCACCTGAGAGAGCAGACGGGGCCTCGGTTTAACGTCTCATCTGAAAGACGGCACCTCCGACAGTGCAGCGCTCCCTCAGCACTGCACTGGGAGTGTCAGCCTGTTGTTTGTTGCCCTTCATTTAAAATAGTTCTGCCCAAATTCCCTATTTAGTATTCTAAGACCACACTAGGAGTTACTGTGCACAGTTGAGGTCTCCATATTACAAAAAGCATATAGAGGCACTGGAGAAAGTGCAAAAAGGATTTACAAGGATGGTACCAGAACTGGGCGGTGATACCTATAAGGAAAGGCTGAACAGGCTGGGGCTCTTTTCTTTAGAAAAATAGAAGGCTGAGGAGTGACCTGATAGAGGTCTTTAAAATTATGAAAGGGTTTGATAGGGTGGACGTAGAGAAGGTGGCCGGGATTTTGCTGACCTCGGCGGGTCTGTGGCGGGCGATGTCGGTGGCGGGTCCATCCCGCTGCCTGAAATTAATTTCCCTTGACTGGGCTTGTTAAGCCCCGCCCAACGCGTTTCCCGGCCAATTAGAGGAAGCGGGTCTGGTGACGTCATTTGATGACGTGTCATCAGCCAGTTTCCTTAAAGGGACCACGGACAAATTTATTTTGACATTTGTGCTGTCAGTGTTGAGCAGCATTGAGGTGCTGCAAACACTGACAAGCACTGCACAAAGGCACAGGGCTGCACCCAGGCTCTCCCATGACTCACTCCATATGCTTATAGAAACATAGAATCTAGGAGCAGGAGTAGGCCATTCGGCCCATCGAGCCTGCTCCACCATTCAATACTATCATGGCTGATCATCCAAATCCAGTACCCTGTCCCTGCTTTAATCCCCACAGTACACATATCCCACCCTACCCCCGTAACCCCACGTATTTAATTCCCCCTAACATATCCCATCCTATCCTATCCCCATAACCCCACATATTTAATCCCCCCCTAACACTAAGGGTCAATTTATCATAGCCAAATCAACCTAACCCGCACATTTTTGGACTGTGGGAGGAAACCGGAGCACCCGGAGGAAACCCACGCAGACACGGGGAGAATGTGCAAACTCCACACAGACAGTCACCTGAGGTCAGATTTGAACCCGGGTCTCTGGCGCTGTGAGGCACCAGTGCTAACCACTATGCCACCGTGAAGGAGGGAGTCACAACATGCAGGGAGGTCCTCTTCCCTTCCTATAGGTGGAAGACACCTCACCAAGAGATCAATGCAGCCTGGTTGCACATTGCACAGGAGGGCACAACCAGGGATGTGGTCAGGAGGACCTGGGTGCAGTGCCGCAAACCTTTCAATGATCTCAGTAGATCACGAAACGTCAGTACAAAGCCACACTCAACCTCATTCTGCTGTGGCTCTCATTACATCCCCATCACTCTGCCTTCCCTACCCTACTCTTGCACATCCTTACTCACACCAACTTACCTTGGACCTCCACCCATCCTTCTCTATCTATATCATCAAATCTCCATCTCACTAGCCACCCCTCACACTCACCCACATCCTAGTGCAATCATACCAACTAACAACACATAAGGGTAGGCACTTGGGTATTTTATGCAATATTCATGTAAAGTTTCTGTTAATGTGGTGTCAAACATTGAAAACTAGGGAACAGGCTATTTTCGATCGAGTATTGTGCAATGAGAAAGGGTTAATTAATAATATTGTAGTAAAGGGGCCCTTAGGGAAGAGTGACTATAATATGATAGAATTTTATATTAAGTTTGAAAGTGATTTAGTTAAATCCGAAACTAGGGTCTTAAATCTAAACAAAGCAAACTATGTTGGTATGAGGGGCGAGTTGGCTAAGGTAGATTGGGCAACTACATTAAAAGGTATGACAGTAGACAAGCAACGGCTAGCATTTAAAGAATTAATACATAAATTACAACAAATATACATTCCTTTAAGGCACAAAAACACCACAGGAAAAGTGGTCCAACCGTGGCTAACAAGAGAAGTTAAAGATAGTATTAGATCAAAGGAAGAGGCTTATAATGTTGGCAACAAGAGTAGTAAGCCTGAGGATTGGGAGGATTTTAGAATTCAGCAAAGGAGGACCAAGAAATTGATAAAGAAAGGGAAAATAGAATATGAGAGTAGACTAGCGAGACATAAAAACAGATTGTAAAAGCTTCTATAGGTATGCAAAAAGGAAAAAATTAGCGAAAGTAAATGTGGGTCCCTAACAGGCTGAGACAGGGGAAATTATAATGGGGAATAAGAAAATGGATGAGAAATTAAGGAAATACTTTGGCCGCGATTTTATCGGCACTGAGAGGGTGACTTTGGAGGCGGGTCAAAAGTCAAGATCGTTTTGATTGACGGCGGGTTCCGATCCCGCTGTCAACCCGCCTCCAAACAATTTTCCCAAGTGTCGGGTCCCTGATTTGCGCATGGACCCGGTACCTAGCGGCGGGAAGTGGATTAAAGCCAATTACCTGCCTATTAACAGGTAGTTGATAGTAATTGACAGGCTATTTTTTACATTTTGCGGCTTCTGCCTCGGGTTTCCCGATGTCCGGACTCTACGCCAGGTAAGCGTGACGTGTTGTGAGTCTGGTGTAATGTTTCTGGATTGATGACAGTTGCAGAAGTGGTGTGAAGGATCCAATGGTGCACTGGTGAGTCTCAGAGGTAAGAAAATGTTGGGAAATTCATTTTTAATGTATTTACACATTTCTTTAGGTAACAAGTTTTGAAATCCATGCCCAGTGCCACCTCATTGGGAGAACCTCTCTCACCAGTGACAGATCGCTTCTGTCACCTCACCTGCAGCTGCCATCTATTCCAGCCTATGGAGGGAGTCATTGGAGAGCCTAGGTGTCAAGAGCTCACCTTGGTAGAGTGATTGTCAGTGTTTTCCGCACCTCAATGCTGTCAAACACTGAGAAATCAGCTGCCAAAATAAAATTGTGCATGGTCCCTTTCAGAAAAGCGGCAGATGACGCAGTCATCAAATGACGTCATCTGACCGGCTTCCTCTTAATTGGCCAGCAAGCCCGCAGGGTGGGCTTAACAAGGTCAATCAACATAAAATCACGTCTGTGGGCCGGATGCAGTTGGGGGCGGGACTGGAAGCCGGAAACCACCTGACCCGCACCCAGCCCACCTCTAATGAAAAAATCACAGCTTTTGTGTCTGTCTTCACGGAAGAAGACGCAAAAAACTTCCCAGAAATAGGAGAACCAAGGGTCTAGTGAGAATGAGGAACTGAAAGAAATTAGTATTAGTAAGGAAATATTACTGGAGAAATTAATGGGACTGAAAGCCGATAAATCCCCTGGACCTGATGGCCTACATCCTAGGGTTTTGAAAGAGGTGGCTATAGAGATAGTGGATGCATTGGTTGTCATCTTCCAAAATTCCATAGATTCTGGAACGGTTCCTGTGGATTGGAAGATAGCAAATGTAACGCCACTATTTAAGAAAGGAGGGAGAGAGAAAACGGGGAACTACAGACCAGTTAGCCTGACATCAGTAGTAAGGAAAATGCTAGAATCTATTATTAAGGACGTGGTAAAAGGGCACTTAGAAAATAATAATAGGATTGGGCAGAGTCAACATGGATTTATGAAAGGGAAATCATGTTTGACGAATCTGTTAGAGTTTTTTCAGGTTGTAAGTAGCAGAATAGATAAGGTGGAATCGATGGATGTGGTGTATTTGGATTTTCAGAAGGCATTCGATAAGGTGCCACACAAGAGGTTATTAAACAAAATTAGGGCTCATGAGATTGGGGGTAATATATTAGCATGGATTGAGGATTGGTTAATGGACAGAAAACAGAGAGTAGGAATAAACGAGTCATTTTCGAGTTGGCAGGCTGTAACTAGTGGGGTACCGCAAGGATCAGTGCTTGGGCCTCAGCTATTCACAATCTACATCAATGATTTGGTTGAGGGTGCCAAATATAATATGTCCAAGTTTGCTGATGATACAAAGCTGGGTGGGAATGTAAGTTGTGAGGAGGATGCAAAGAGGCTTCAAGGTGATATAGACAGGCTAAGTGAGTGGGCAAGAACATGGCAAATGGAATATAATGTGGAGAAATGTGAAGTTATCCACTTTGGTAGGAAAAATAGAAAAGCAGAGTATTTTTTAAATGGTGAGAGTTTGGGAAATGTTGGTGTTCAGAGGGACCTGGGTGTCCTTGTACACTAATCACTCAAAGTTAACATGCAGGTACAGCAAGCAATTAGGAAAGCAAATGGTATGTTTGCCTTTATTACAAGAGGATTTCAGTACAAGAGTAAAGATGTCTTACTGCAATTATATAGGGCCCTGGTTAGACCACACCTGGAGTATTGTGTACAGTTTTGGTCTCCTTACCTAAGGAAGGATATACTTGCCATAGAGGGAGTGCAACGAAGGTTCACCAGACTGATTCCTGGGATGGGGGGGATTGTCCTGAGGAGAGATTGAGTAGGCTCTGCCTATATTCTCTAGAGTTTAGAAGAATGAGAGGTGATCTCATTGAAACATACAAAATCCTTACAGGGCTTGACAGGGTAGATGCAGGGAGGATGTTTCCCCTGGCTGGGGAGTCTAGAACCAGGGGTCACAGTCTCAGAATAAGGGATCGGCCATTTAGGACTGAGATGAGGAGAAATTTCTTCACTCAGAGGGTGGTGAATCTTTGGAATTCTCTACCCCAGAGGGCTGTGGAGGCTCAGTCGTTGAGTATATTCAAGACAGAGATCGATAGATTTTTGGATATTAAGGGAATCAAGGGATATGGGGATAGTGCAGGAAAGTGGAGTTGAGGTAGAAGATCAGCCATGATCTTATTGAATGGTGGAGCAGGCTCGAGGGGCCGTATGGCCTACTCCTGCTCCTATTTCTTTTGTTCCTACGTTATGTTAACCTTTATTTTCAACACTTTGCGTTCATGGATAGATTTGTATGCACCTTTGTAAGTGGCTTAGTGAGTTGCAGTGAATGGTGAGACATAACGGTACCCCCCGCAATGGTGGTGAGTGTGAAAGGAATGGCTTGGGCATTGTAGGGATGCTTTATGGTGTTGGTGTGGGGTGGTGCCAACCTGGCGCATCATGTGGCAGCCAGGGTGTACAGCGTCAAGTGAAGTAAATCTGGCCATGGTGAGGCCATCCCTGGCCTCCTGGGCAGCAATGTGCTCAGGTGCTGATGCCCGGTGTCTTGTGCAGCATCAGGTGATCGCGGAGAAGGTTGGTGCTGTTGTTGGTGCTGCTGGTGTTGGGGCTGATCATGGTGGGATTCTGAGGACCAAGGTGAGACAGTATAAAGGGCACCCATGCTGATGGAATAGATGGCAGTTGAAGTTGAGATGACAGAAGCGATCTGTCAATGGTGAGAGAGGTTGCTGCAATGAGATGACACTGGATACTCCAAACACTTGCAAGCTGCATAAAGCTCAATCTGTCTTCCAAAGGGCGAAAGCAACAGCTGCTGAAAGTAAACAGGTGTGAAGTGGGAGCTTTTATACTACATTTCAAGCTGTCACTCATTAGTTGATTCAATGGCCACGCAACTTCCGCCTCAGATTAACAGACTGGGTCCAGGAGCAGCGTGGAAGCCGTGGGTGAGCTGTTAAAGTCACAAGGTTTGGTTAAATTCACACTTGAGGGCTTGTCAACAAGTCAATAATTGTTTAAATTAGGTCCCCTGCCGCTGCCGGTCGGGTCTGCTCAGCGCTGGCAGACCCGACATTGGGAAAGGCAAGTGTGCGCGATTTGACCCGCTGTCAATCAAATCAAATTCCACTGCCGACCCGCCACCGATCTCGTCCGCTGAGCACCAGCAAAATTCCGGCCGATGTTTCCACTTGTGGGAGAAAGAGTCCAAAACTAGAGGCCATAAAGATAAGATAGTCACTAATAAATCCAATCGGGAATTCAGGAGAAACTTCTTTACCCAGAGAGTGGTGAGAATGTGGAACTCGTCACCACAGGGAGTGGTTGAGGCAAATAGTATCGATGCATTTAAGGGGAAGCTGTAGGGAGAAAGGAATAGAGGGATATGGTGATAGGGTGAGATGAAGAGTGGGTGGGAGGAGGCTCGTGTGGAGCAGAAACACCGGCACGGAGCAGTTGGGGTCTAAATACTTCGCAATACTGAGTAATATCAGCAATGGAAAGCAGGCTCGGGCTCTGTAAAGTATCAAGTTCATTGAGGACTCAGATTGCTTTCTGTCAAAGATCCACTTGATACCGTCAGTGACTCGGCTTCAAACACAACAGGCGTTGGAATGTTCTGGAAGATGTTATCAGCAACCAGTACCAGCAGGTAACGCAGATCATCCGTAAGAACCATCAATCAAAAACAAAACTGAGCCACTTTCCCAATTCAGCACCAGGTACATGGATCAGGAATGCCGGAGCTGGCCTTACATCACTCAAAAACAACACCCTGTATTTATATAGCGCCTTTAAATGTAGTAAAACGTCCCAGGGCGCTTCACAGAAGCGTTACCAAACAAAATTTGACACCAAGCCACATAAGGAGACATTAGGACAGATGACCAAAAGCGGTAGGTTTTAAGGAGCGTCTTAAAGGAGGAGAGAGAGGTAGAGAGGAAGAGAGGTTTAGGGAGGGAATTCCAGAGCTTAGGGCCCAGGCAGCTGAAGGCACGGCCACCAATGGTGGAGCGATGAAAATCGGGGATGCGCAAGAGGCAGAATTGGAGGAGCGCAGAGATCTCGGAGGGTTGTGGGGCTGGAGGAGGTTACAGAGATAGGGAGGGGGCGAGGCCGTGGAGGGATTGGAAAACAAGGATGAGAATTTTTCACATAGATAGCTATGGATAGCTTAGTGATTAAATTCTCCTCATGTGAAGTTAATCTAAAGCATGTTATATCCAGATTAAATATTACTTCAAACGTAGTCTCCATTTAGCAGATTGTTAGTGGTGGGGGGAGCAGACAGATCGCGGGGGATGGTGATTTACTGGGTCGCTTGTTGGACCTGAAGGAAACACTCCTGCTCCTCCTGGCCCACAAGCAGTGCTGTAAAAGAACATAACATAAGAACATAAGACGTAGGAGCAGGAGTCGGTCATTCGGCCCCTCGAGCCTGCTCTGCCATTCAGTAAGATCATGGCTGATCTGATCTTGGCCTCAACTCCACTTCCCTGCCTGCTTCCCATAACCCTTGACTCCCTTACCATTCAAAAATCTGTCTATCTCCACCTTAAATATATTCACTGACCCAGCCTCCACAGCTCTCTGGGGAAGAGAATTCCAAAGATTCATGACCCTCTGAGAGAAGAAATTCCTCCTCATTTCCGATTTGAAAGGGTGCCCCCTTATTCTGAAATTATGCCCCCTGGTTATAAGAACTTACCTCATGGATTCACCCCTTCTTGCCTGCTTTCAGCAGCCGGGTTTCCCGAGGCCTGGGAAACCCGGCTGCCTGTGGTTAAAATTAGAATCACTGTTAAAATGAAGGCAGGCAGCCTCGTTATAATATTTAAATGACCAACCTGCTTCCCGCAAGCGGATTGGTCCTCCACCCCCTCGGCCCGCCTCCGTGGGTGGAGTCGGTTCCTGTTCCGGATTTTTTTTTGCATTTTAACCTCTGTCACGACCCCAACCCACCCGTTTTTGGGAGTTAAGATTCAACCCTATGTATGAGATTAGGATGTACAAATGGAATCAGAAGATAACTTAAGTGACGGGCTTTTTAACTTATCTAATTTAAAGTTGATCTGGCACTGCCATAAACCATGGTTTGATGCCAAGATTCTCCCTCCAGTTTTCTTGCCCTTTCCCCTGAAGGCAGTAACTCCTGCTCGAGTACAGTTCACTGGGTATTGGCAGCTTTCTCATACCTCAACCAACTGGCCTTTCTTCACATAGAAAGAAAGAAAGAAAGAACTTGTATTTCTACAGCGCCTTTCACAACATCAGGACGTCCCGAAGTGCTTTACAGCCAATGAAGTGTAATGTTGGAAACGCGGCATCCAATTTACGCACAGCAAGCTCCCACAAACAGCAATGTGATAATGACCAGATAATGGGGGGAAAATTAGGTCGCGCCCCGTTTGGGGCGCAAATATCGTCTGGACGCAAATATTAGCGCCTGGCGCTAATTATCGCCACTGACTGGAAACTTCACTTTTACCGCCCCGGGAGTTGAGTGGAGCGCTAAATCAGGCGCTGCACACCTGTCTTAAGGCGCAAAGGCCGAGCAGTGAGGCGCTAACTCAGCGCGCGAGCGCAGCGCAGCTGCTGCCAGTTAGCGAGGGAACACAGACACACTGGCGCCGGCCACTTCTTAAAGCGGGGGGGGGCCAACTTGCTCCCCAGCCACACCCTGCTCATTGCAGCCTTGAATCTCGGCCTGGAGAGACCTGTGAATCCATTTTGCTGCCAAGGATGGAGAGGGTGAGAGAACGAGCTCATCGCTTCACCGAGCGGGCCTTGGATGCTCTGGTTGGTGCGGTGGAGCGCAGAAGATGTATGCTCTTCCCTGAGAGTGGCAGGAGGCCTTTGCCACGCGAGTACAGAAGAGTGTGGAGGGAGGTGGCTCAGAGCGTCTCCTCCAGGAGCATGGTGCCCAGGACCCATGTTCAATGCCGCAAAAAGTTCAACGACCTCACTCGGGTCGTCAGGGTGAGTGGCTTTTTCTCAATACCTCTCCATCCCTCCATCTCAACCTCACTCTATGGCCAGAGGGTCTTAAAACCCCAATGCACAACACTCATCCAACACCTATGGCCCTTTCATGAAACACACACACACATTCCACACTTTGCATACAGTAAGGGCTATTCACCTATGGGAGGCACATCAGGCAAGACCATGGCTGCATACAGTAAGGGCTATTCACCTATGGGAGGCACATCAGGCAAGACCATGGCTGTATATTTACTCAGATGCTGTCCTTTTTCTTGCAGGCCAAGCTGGCGCATAATCGGAGACAGCAGCAACGGACAGGTGGAGGGCGGCCTCAGCTGCAACCCCTCAGCGATCTTGAGCGCGTCCACAGGATTGTGGCAAGCCGGGTGATCGGTCCCGTCGCCACTGGAGACGCCGACCCCGTTCTGGACAGCAATGGTAAGGTCATCACCTTTTTGTCCTCTGTCCTTCCACTTGTCCCTCACAACACCAGCCTTTGACACTTTCAATCCAACTTGCTAACTCGCTGCACTTATTCCTCCCTTACTGCCACCCTGTCCTTACGCTAAAGCCACTCTTGTACCTCCCTGCTTTCAGATGGTGATTCACCAGCTGAGGAGACGGGCCCTGAAGCTGCCACTGGGAGTGAAGCTGCAGCCGAGGAGGAAGAGGAAGCCGGAGCATCAGTGCCACCCTCTCCCGAGGAAGCCCATGCCCACACTGGGAACACGCCTTCCCTGGAGGGGAGCAGGGGGGAAGGGTCTGATGAGGGTGAAGCTCCAGGACCCAGCGGGCTGCAGCAACGCCATGGGGGTAGGGAAGAACGGGGGCCTTCTCCCCAGAGGGAGAGTATGCCAGAGACTCCTACTGCAATGGACGCAGAGGAGGAGCGGCTGATCGCAGAAATGAACACCCAGGCGGTGGGCATGTACACTGAGCTCATGGGTGCAGTGGGAAGGGTGCCCGAATGCATTGAGTCACTGGCAAGGAGTGTGGAGCACTTCGCTGTAGCACAGGCGGATGCCGCACTAACGCTTAGTGCTGCAATTCAGTCACTGGCTGCCGTGATCCCATCTCTGACTGCTCTCATGCAGACTCAGATTGAGGCCACGCGAGCACAGACTGCTGCCAACCTCGATGGTTCGTTCACATGTCCCCGGGGCTCTCACCGCGCCGCAGCAGGCCAGCAATCTGTTCTCCAGCAGATTGCTCCGGATGCTGAAGTGCTGCCCCGTGGGAGTGCCAGTGTGTCAGGCGAGCAGGGAGTTGCTGTCCTCTCTCACGATGACAGCATTCCTGCTGCCAACACTGTCACTTCTCCACTGCACTTGCCACCGCCTGTAGGACAGACTGCTGCCGCCCATGCAGAGTTGGTGCAGTCTGCAGCCGGGCCCTCCAGGCCCAGAACTGGTCGAGGCCGTCCTTCAGGGGCATCTGCAGTGTCAGGGTCTGACGATCAGCAGCATTCCACCAGCCTTGCTGCAGCCACTGAGGTCCCATTACGGAGGAGCAGTAGGGTTAGAAGGGGGGAAGTGCGCAAGGGAAGGAGATCACCCTCGAAGGGCAAAAAGTAGGAGGCGTGACAAAATGCTGGTTATTTTTTTATTAAAGGCCGAGGTTCGTGGTCCAACTTTTGTTTAGTGTTTTGGACATTATCTCCAGGTTGTGAGAACCAGTTATGTTATTGACTGTTTTTTTGTGTTTATTTCTATGAGTTTGTCATGAGGAAATGACACACACAGAGTTTGTAAAATAAATAAGTTTTTGTATTCAAAATATACATGTTTGGTGTTTGGAATTATTGGTGCCTTGGCCGGCTTAGGGGTTGCGTGCTGGGTTCATTGATGTTGTTAGCAATGGCAGAAGCCATTTCCACAGCAGGGGCCCTAGAAGCGGCTTGCTATTAGCCGTTGACGGACGGCCCTTGCAGTTTCACCATTGTGAGCCGCCCTCCCGCCTTGGTGCTGCTGATGATCATCCTCCTCGTCCTCTTCCTCCTCTTCCTCCTCCTCCTCTGGTGGTGCTCCAAGGCCTGGTGGCATTGGCTGGGTCCTGACGATTGCCATGTTATGCAACATGCAGCACACAACTACGAAGTTGGATACTCGCTCAGGCGAGTACTGCAGGGCTCCTCCAGAATGGTCGAGACAGCGGAACCGTTGCTTCAGCACACCGATTGTGCGCTCAATGATGTTCCTGGTAGCTTGATGGCTCTCATTGTACCGCAGCTCAGCAGTGGTGTTGGGCATACGGAGCGGTGTCATCAGCCAGGTGCTCAATGGATACCCCTTGTCCCCGAGAAGCCAACCAACTGGCTGATGCGGTGCCTCGAAAAGTTCTGCCACAGTAGTCTGGCGCAGGATAAAAGCATCGTGGCAGCTGCCAGGATAGTGGGCATTGACAGCGAGTATCAGCTGTCTGTGGTCACAGACCAACTGAACATTCAAGGAATGGAACCCCTTTCTGTTCCGGAATTCCTCGGCATTCTCATGTGGAGCACGCAAAGCCACATGCGTGCAGTCAATGGCGCCCTGCACCATGGGGAAGCTCGCTATCCTCGCAAAGCCCAGAGCGCGGTCACGCTGCTTGTCTGGGGTCATGGGGAAAGAGATGAACTCTCGTCTCCTTTTAAAGAGGGCATTTGTGACCTGCCGGATGCAGCAATGCACCGCGAACTGGGAGATATTGGCGAGGTCCCCAGCAGCAGCTTGAAATGAGCCAGTAGCATAGAAGTTGAGAGCCACTGTGACCTTCACTGCCACCGACAGAGACGTCCTGGACCTCAGTTGAGGCTGCAGATCTGGCTGCAGCAGGTGGCAGAGCTCAGTGACCACCTCCTTGCTGAATCGCAGCCTTCGCAAACACAGCTCCTCAGACATATGAATGTAGGAGAGCTGTTCACGATATACCCTGGGAGGGTAAGCTCTCCTGTACATACGCCTGTTGGCCCTCCTCCGTCTGGCCATCATTGCCACTCTCTCTCTGCGTCTCTGTGTCCTCCGATTCAGCTGGAGCAGGACAACGCCCCCAATCAGTGCAGCCCCCATAGTCTCTTTGCAAGCAAAGTAATGAAGGACAGCAACCAAAGTACCAGCGAAGTTAGGATCAGTAGGCAAAACTACCTCACAAAGCGTTGACTCAATGCAGAAGTCTCTCTTTCTCTCTCTCCGAATCTCTCTCTCTCTCTCAGAACGAGTGGTGCAAAAATGTCAACCACAGAAAAAGACAGGAAGAGGCCCCCTTTAAATAGCGCCCCCCCCCAGCCCCACAGCGATTGATAGCGTTCCAGTCTTCCGGTCGTTGGATGCGCCAGGCGGTAAGGCAGGGGGCGCCACTCAATTTCCGCTCTGGGGCGCCACAAGGGCGTTGCACCATGGAATGACGTCACAATCTGCGCGCGCAGGTGGTCGCAGCGGTAAAGTTTAGCGCCGCCGCACAATGTCTAGTTAAGTTCCGGAGCGGCGCAAACATCGCTGCGCCCGGGCGTTAGCGGCTTTGCGCCCCATTAGCGTCCTCTTAAGGCGCTAACGGGAGGCGCAACCAACTGAATTTTTACCCCAATCTGTTTTAGTGATGTTGGTTGAAGGATAAATATTGGCCCCAGGACACCGGGGTGAACTCCCCTGCTCTTCTTCGAAATAGTGGCCGTGGGATCTTTTACGTCCAACCTGAGAGAGAGCAGACGGGGCCGCGGTTTAATGTCTCATCCGAAAGATGGCACCTCCGACAGTGCAGCACTCCCTCAGCACTGCACTGGGAGTGTCAGCCTGGACTTTATGCTCAAGTCTCTGGAGTGGGACTCGAACCCACAACCTTCTGACTCAGAGGCGAGGGTGCTACCCACTGAGCCACTTATAATCCTGGTGAGCAGCTGCAGGGTACTGAACCGTTGGGATTACAAAAGCTAAGAGTTCCCCTGTTCACACCTGGTGTTCACTCATTTTACTGAGTTCCAAATCCGCTTGAAACCTCAGTGAGAAGATTAGAAATGCTGCACACTAAACATTCCAATGCCCTCCTGGCCGGCCTCGCATCCTCCACCCTCCGTAAACTTGAGCTCATCCAAAACTCTGCTGCCCGTGTCCTAACTCGTACCAAGTCCCGTTCACCCATCACCCCCTGTACTCACTGACCAACACTGGCTCCCGGTCCGGCAACGCCTCTATTTTTAAATCATCATTCTTGTTTTCAAATCCCTCCATGGTCTCGGCCCCCCCCCCCCCACCTCCCTATCTCTGTAATCTCCTCCAGCCTTACAACCCTCCGAGATCTCTGTGCTCCTCCAATTCTGGCCTCTTGCACAAAAAATCTAGGCTGACTCTCCAGTGCAATGTCGGATGTGCCGTCTTTCGGATGAGACGTTAAATCGAGGCCCTGTCTGTTCCCTCAGGTGGACGTATAAGATCCCATGGCACTATTGCGAAAAAGAGCAGGGGAGTTCTGCCCGGTGACCTGGGCCAATATTTATCCCTCAATCAACATCACTAAAAACAGATTATCTGGTCATTATCACATTGCTGTTTGTGGGATCTTGCTGTGCGCAAATTGGCCACAGTGTTTCCCACATTACAACAGTGACTGCACTTCAAATAGTACCTCATTGGCTGTAAAGCGCTTTGGGACGTCCGGTGGTCGTGAAAGGCTCTGTAGAAATGCAAGTCTTTCTTTTTTTTCTTCTCTGAGAGCTAGTGGACAGGTACAAAAATAATTTAAAAGGCTAATAGAATGCTGGCCTTTACCTCAAGGGTGCAGGAATACAAAGGGGTGGATGTTATGTTACAGTTGTATGGAGCTCTGGTTAGACCCCATCTGGAGTAACTGCGTTCAGTTCTGGGTACCACCATCTCGGGAAGGATATATCGGCCTTGGAGGGGGAGCAGCGCAGATTCACCAGAATGATACCGGGGACAAAAGGGTCACCTGACGAAGGGGCAGCAGTTCCGAAAGCTTGTGATTTCAAATAAAACTGTTGGGGGTAGAAATTAGGTCGCGCCCCATTTGGGGCGCAAATATCGTCCGCGTGCAAATATTAGCGCCTGGCGCTAATTATCGGCACTGACAGGAAACTTCACTTTTACCGCCCCGGGAGGTGAGTGGAGCGCTAAATTAGGCGCTGCACACCTCTCTTAAGGCGCAAAGGCCTAGGAGTGAGGCGCTAACTCAGCGCACGAGCGCAGCGCAGCTGCTGCCAGTTAGCGCGGTAACACAGACACACTGGCGCCGGACACTTCTTAAAGCGGGGGGGGCCACTTGCTCCCCAGCCACACCCTGCTCATTGCAGCCTTGAATCTCAGCCTGGAGAGACCTGTAATCCATTTTGCTGCCAAGAATGGAGAGGGTGAGAGAACGCGCTCATCGCTTCACCGAGCGGGCCTTGGATGCTCTGGTTGACGCAGTGGAGCGCAGACGATGCATGCTGTTCCCAGAGAGTGGCAGGAGGCCTTTGCCACGCGAGTTCAGAAGAGTGTGGAGGGAGGTGGCTCAGAGCGTCTCCTCCAGGAGCATGGTGCCCAGGACCCATGTCCAGTGCCGCAAAAAGTTCAACGACCTCACTCGGGTCGTCAGGGTGAGTGGCTTTTTCTCAATACCTCTCCATCCCTCCATCTCAACCTCACTCTATGGCCAGAGGGTCTTAAAACCCCAATGCACAACACTCATCCAACACCTATGGCCCTTTCATCAAACACACACACACATTCCACACTTTGCATACAGTAAGGGCTATTCACCTATGGGAGGCACATCAGGCAAGACCATGGCTGCATATTGTAAGGGCTATTCACCTATGGGAGGCACATCAGGCAAGACCATGGCTGCATATTGACTCAGATGCTGTCCTTTTTCTTGCAGGCTAAGCTGGCTCATAATCGGAGACAGCAGCAACGGACGGGTGGAGGGCGGCTTCAGCTGCAACCCCTCAGCGATCTGGAGGAGCGCGTCCACAGGATTGTGGCAAGCCGGGTGATCGGTCCCGTCGCCACTGGAGACGCCGACCCCGTTGTGGACAGCAATGGTAAGGTCATCACCTTTTTGTCCTCTGTCCTTCCACTTGTCCCTCACAATACCAGCCTTTGACACTTTCAATCCAACTTGCTAACTCGCTGCACTTATTCCTCCCTTACTGCCACCCTGTCCTCACGCTAAAGCCACTCTTGTACCTCCCTGCTTTCAGATGGTGATTCACCAGCTGAGGAGATGGTCCCTGAAGCTGCCACTGGGAGTGATGCTGCAGCTGAGGAGGAAGAGGAAGCCGGAGCATCAGTGCCACCCTCTCCCGAGGAAGCCCATGGCCACACTGGGAACACGCCTTCCCCGGAGGGGAGCAGGGGAGAAGGGGCTGATGATGGTGAAGTTCCAGGACCCAGCGGGCTGCAGCAACGCCATGGGGGGGGGAGGGAAGAACGGGGGAGCAGGGGGGAAGGGGCTGATGATGGTGAAGTTCCAGGACCCAGCGTGCTGCAGCAACGCCATGGGGGGGTGGAGGGAAGAACGGGGGAGCAGGGGGGAAGGGGCTGATGATGGTGAAGTTCCAGGACCCAGCGGGCTGCAGCAACGCCATGGGGGGGGGGAGGGAAGAACGGGAGCCTTCTCCCCAGAGGGAGAGTATGCCAGACACTCCTAATGCAATGGACGCAGAGGAGGAGCGGATGATTGCAGAAATGAACAGCCAGGCGGTGGTCATGCACACTGAGCTCATGGGTGCAGTGGGAAGGGTGCCCGAATGCATTGAGGCACTGGCAAGGAGTGTGGAGCACTTCGCTGTAGCACAGGCGGATGCCACACTAAAGCTTACTGCTGCAATTCAGTCACTGGCTGCCAGGAACCCATCTGAGCCTGCTCTCATGCAGACTCAGATTGAGGCCACGCGAGCACTGACTGCTGCCATCCTCGATGGTTCGTGCACATGTCCCCGGGGCTGTCACCGCGCCGCAGCAGGCCAGCAATCTGTTCTCAGGCAAATTGCTCCGGATGCTGAAGTGCTGCCCCGTGGGAGTGCCAGTGTGTCGGGCGAGCAGGGAGTTGCTGTCCTCTCTCACGATGACAGCATTCCTGCTGCCAACACTGTCACTTCTCCACTGCACTTGCCACCGCCTGTAGGACAGACTGCTGCCGCCCATGCAGAGTTGGTGCAGTCTGCAGCCGGGCCCTCCAGGCCCAGAAGTGGTCGAGGCCGGCCTTCAGGGGCATCTGCAGTGTCAGGGTCTGACAAGCAGCAGCCTTCCACCAGCCTTGCTGCAGCCACTGAGGTCCCATTACGGAGGAGCAGTAGGGTTAGAAGGGGGGAAGTGCGCAAGGGAAGGAGATCACCCTCGAAGGGCAAAAAGTAGGAGGTGTGCCAAAATGCTGGTCATTTTTTTATTAAAGGCCGAGGTTCATGGCCCAACTTTTGTTTAGTGTTTTGGACATTATCTCCAGGTTGTGAGAACCAGTTATGTTATTGACTGTTTTTTTGTGTTTATTTCTATGAGTTTGTCATGAGGAATTGACACACACAGAGTTTGTACAATAAATAAGTTTCTGTATTCAAAATATACATGGCTGGTGGTTGGAATTATTGGTGCCTTGGCCGGCTTAGGGGTTGCGTGCTGGGTTGATTCGTGTTTGTAGCACTGGCAGGGGCCCTAGAAGCGGCTTGCTATTAGTCGTTGACGGACGGCCCTTGCAGTTTGACCATTGTGGGCCGCCCTCCTGCCTTGGTGCTGCTGCTGATCATCGTCCTCGGCCTGTTCCTCCTCTTCCTCCTCCTCCTCTTGTGGTGCTGCAAGGCCTGGTGGCATTGGCTGCGTCCTGAGGATTGCCATGTTGTGCAACATGCAGCACACCACTACGAATTTGGAAACTTGCTCAGGCGAGTACTGCAGGGCTCCTCCGGAATGGTCCAGACAGCGGAATCGTTGTTTGAGCACGCCGATTGTGCGCTCAATAATGTTCCTCGTTGCTTGTTGGCTTTCCTGGTACCGCAGCTCAGCAGGGGTGTTTGGCGCACGGAGCGGTGTCATCAGCCAGGTGCTCAATGCGTACCCCTTGTCCCCCAGATGCGGTGCCTCGAAAATTTCTGCCACAGTACTCTGGCGCAGGATGAAAGCATCGTGGCAGCTGCCCGGATAGTGGGCATTGACAGCGAGAATCACCTGTCTGTGGTCACAGACCAACTGCACATTCAAGGAATGGAACCCCTTTCTGTTCCGGAACTCCTCTGCATTCTCTCGCGGAGCACGCAAAGCCACATGCGTGCAGTCAATGGCGCCCTGCACCATGGGGAAGCCCGCTACCCTCGCAAAGCCCATAGCACGGTCATGCTGCTTGTCTGGGGTCATAGGGAAGGAGATGAAGTCTCGTCTCCTTGTGAAGAGGGCATTGGTGACCTGCCGGATGCAGCGATGCACCGCAAACTGGGAGATATTGGCGAGGTCCCCAACAGCAGCTTGGAATGAGCCAGTGGCGTAGAAGTTCAAGGCCACTGTGACCTTCACTGCCACCGACAGAGACGTCCTGGACCTCAGCTGAGGCTGCAGATCTGGCTGCAGCAGGTGGCAGAGCTCAGTGACCACCTCCTTGCTGAATCGCAGCCTTCGCAAACACAGCTCCTCGGACATGTGGATGTAGGAGAGCTGTTCACGATATACCCTGGGAGGGTAAGCTCTCCTGTACATGCGCCTGATGGGCCTCCTCCGTCTGGCCATCATTGCCACTCTCTGTCTGCGTCTCACTCTGCTCCGATTGAGCTGGAGCAGGACGACGCCCCCAATCATTGCAGCCCCCATCTTCTCTTTGCCAGAAAAGTAATGAGGTACAGCAACGAAAGTAGCAGCAAAGTTAGGATGAACTAGGCAAAACCACCTCACAAAGCGTTGAGTCAATGTAGAAGTCTCTCTCTCTCTCTCCGAATCTCTCTCTCTCTCTCAGAACGAGTGGTGCATAAATGTCGACCACAGAAAAAGACAGGAAGAGGCCCCCTTTAAATAGCGCCCCCCCCAGCCCCAGACCGATTGATAACGTTCCAGTCTTCTGGTCGTTGGAAGCGCCAGGCGGTAAGGCAGGGGGCGCCACTCAATTTCCGCTCCGGGGCGCCCCAAGGGCGTTGCACCACGGACTGACGTCACAATCTGCGCGCGCAGGTGGTCGCAGCGGTAAGTTTTAGCGCCGCCGCACAATCTCAAGTTAAGTTCTCGAGCGGCGCAAACAGCGCTGCGCCCGGGCGTTAGCGCCTTAACGCCCCATTAGCGCCCATTTAAGGCGCTAACGGGAGGCGCAACCAACTGAATTTTTACCCCTTGGACTATAACCTGGTGTTGTGCGACTTCTCACATTTAAATTATGAGGACAGGTTGCACAGACTAGGCTTGTACTCCCTGGAGTAGAGAAGATTAATACGTGATCTAATTGAGGTGTTTAAGATGATTAAAGGGTTTGATAGGGTAGATAGTGAGAAGGATTGTGTTGATGGGGTGAGATGAAGAGCAGTGGGAGGAGGCTCATGTGGAGCAGAAACACCGGCATGGACCTGTTGGGCCTGTTTCTGTACATAACTTTGTATTTCCTCTGGTGGGGGAGTCCAGAACAAGGGGGTGTGACCTTAAAATTAGAGCCAGGCTGTTCAAGGGTGATGTCAGGAAGCACAAAGGGCAGTGGAAATCTGGAACTCTCAAACTCTCTCCCCCAAAAAGCTGTTGAGGGAGGGTTGGGGGGGGTGGGGGGGGGGTCAATTGAAAATGTTAAGACTGAGATTGATAGATTTTTGTTGGGTGA
Organism: Squalus acanthias; assembly: GCA_030390025.1. Taxonomy (NCBI): domain Eukaryota; kingdom Metazoa; phylum Chordata; class Chondrichthyes; order Squaliformes; family Squalidae; genus Squalus; species Squalus acanthias. The sequence continues at coordinate 3,177,720 of CM059432.1, read as the reverse complement.
GGGTATTAAGGGTTACGAAACCAAGGCGGGTAGATGGAGTTAAGATACAGATCAGCCATGATCTCATTGAATGGCAGAACAGGCTGGAGGGGCTGAATGGCCTCCTCCTGTTCCTATGTTCCAGACAGGACCAGAATGCCAAGCCAAGTCCCTTCCCCAGCTATACTGACCAGAATATAAGCAGCCGCAAAAATGTGCCGCCTTCTTTACTTTGCATTCCATATTTTTTTTGTATCGCTGAATAAAAGCGTGCGCAAACTTTGCGAATGTGAAAATGCTGAAATTTTAATATAGATTTTTTTTTAAACTGGAAAATTGTGTGATATTACGGAGTTTACAAGCTATTCAAAAGGTGGAAAATTAAAACTTTATTTACTAAACCGCAGAAGAGAAAGGAGAACCTATATTGCTTGTTGGGGAAATGAGATTTCAGAGTCAGCTGCTTTTACTGTCAGCCCTATTTGCACAAAGTCATGAAATTCAATAAAACTGTGTAAAGATACAGTAGGTGAATGCTGTAAGACACATGCTGCTACCAAGGCAATTCTTGAGCAAGTGCCCTCCAGCTCACTGGGGTTTGCTATTTTAGAGGACATTTACTTTTCAGAATTAATATATCACATAGTGGGTTACATTATTAACATTTTTCACCCACCCTCATCCCCTTTCAGTGCAAAACCCACCATATCTTTCTCTTTATTTCTAAAACAGCATCTTTAGTCATTGATGGTGTTACTACAGAAAATAACTTGGCCTGATCCAGATGTCATATATCCAGCCAATGGTAATCGAATGACGTATTGGCATGGCGAAGGGGGCTGCTTAACGCTCACAGATTAAACAAAATCCCTCACATCTGTTCTCTTGCTGTTTTTGTTTTTTTTTAAAAAACACCTTAAAATTATGGGATTGTGGGGGAATGTGACCAGGGTCGTAAGAAATTAGTTTAAATAAACTTTAATGCCCAATGCCGTGCTTTTCCAAGTGTGCGAGTTCCTCCTATCGGATTCAATCTATTCAAAGCTTTCAAGCTGCAGGGGATAAGCCAGTGTATTCAAGGAGCAGACAACTCCACCACATGGCAGATCTCCGGCTAGGGTTTGGGGAGCTGTCAGTCCGCATGTGCGTGCGCTCAATCCAGACCGTTAAAGCCGTGCCTCAGTCGGTAGGCGCGAGCGAGTGGCCCGGGCAACTGGCCCCAGAGGAAGACAATCTCAGCCCTTTCACCTCTCAGTGATCACTTGGAAGCATTACGTAGCAGAATGCACCTTTTAGAATGACGGGTCAGAGCTGGTGCCTGCTTTCAGCTCCTAGGGTAAGTGGAATCTTCAGTGATTGATTTGGCAAGGCTGACCTCCCTGTGACTCCGTGTCTCTCGAGTCCCCACTGCTATATTTACACAGGGCTCTGCGCCTGGCATTCCCATGGGTTTCCGACAGCTCATAACTGACTTAATGTAGCCCACCCACTGTCGCTCTGCAATCCTGCTTTCAGCTGCGATCACTGACTAACCGGCCCCCTTCTCAGCGCGGTAATTAACTACAGTGGCTCTCTGAGATTGCTTTCGGCAATGCACACTTGACTAGCCGGACTCTTCCCCTCCCTGTGGAAAACAGCCGGAGTCCCTCCCCCCTTACTGCTTTCAGCGATGATCTCGCAATGGGGTGGGGAGGGGGAGGGGTGGGGGGGGGGTGAAGGTTGCAGGTTCGAGTCCCACTCCAGAGACTTGAGCCCAAAAATCTAGGCTGACACTCCAGTGCTGTGCTGAGGGAGTGCTGCACTGTCGGAGGTGCCGTCTTTCGGATGAGATGTTCAAACGAGGCCCCGACTGCTCGCTCAGGTGGACGTAAAAGATCCCACGGCCACTATTTCGAAGAAGAGCAGGGGAGTTCTCCCCCGGTGTCCTGGGGCCAATATTTATCCCTCAATCAACATCACAAAAACAGAGTACAGTATCTGGTCATCATCATTGAGGGACCTTGCTGTGCGCAAATTAGCTGCCACATTTCCTACATTACAACAGTGACTCCACTTCAGAAGTACTTCATCTGCTGTAAAGTGCTTTGGGACGTCCGGTGGTCATGAAAGGCGCGATAGAAATGCAAGTCTTTCTTTTTCCCCATTTGAAATTCAACTGGGAGGGGCACAAAATTGGAGGAGGCAGATCAGCCGAGCGTCATACCCCCCCGGGGGGTCCGATCTTCCTGTCCGTCGCCCCGCCACCGCCAGCTTTGCACATCCTGACGAAGCTCAATTTCAGCCCCCAATTTCTCTCCGCTTCTGCTTTCAGCTGCGAACGCTCCGTAAACTCCAGCTCATCCAAAATCTCCGGGCTGCCCGTCTGACCGGCCAAGTCTCGCTATCAATCATAAAAGTGATTAAACAGAGGTGTTGAAAATTACGAAGGGGTTTACAAACATATGATACAGTAAGATGGGGAGAGACTGTTTCCACATGGCAGGAGGGTCGGTAACCAGAGGACACAGAGCGAAGGTCGTTGGCAAAAGAACCAGAGGGGAGATGGGGAGAATTTTTTTTTACGAGTTGTTGTGATCTGGAACGCGCTGCCCGAAAGGGCGGTGGAAGAAGATTCAATAGTAACTTTCAAAAGGGGAATTGGATAAATATTTGGAAAGGAGAAATTTGCAGGGCTATGGGGAAAGAGCAGGGGGGGAGTGGGGCTAATTGGAGAGCACGTTCAAAGAGCCGGCACAGGCACGATGGGCCGAATGGCCTCCTCCTGTGCTGTGTCATTCTCTGATTCTGGCACGTTAAAGACATATCCTGATTTTTCTGATTTTTTTTCTCCCCGCTCCCCCCCCACACGTACAAGCCTTGTGACTGGAGCTTAAATCCAAGCGAAACGTGCTCTCCAATTAGTCCCACTCCCCCCCTGCTCTTTCCCCATAGCCCTGCAAATTTCTCCTTTCCAAGTATTTATCCAATTCCCCTTTTGAAAGTTACTATTGAATCTTCTTCCACCGCCCTTTCGGGCAGCGCGTTCCAGATCACAACAACACGGTGGCATAGTGGTTAGCACTGGTGCCTCACAGCGCCAGAGACCCGGGTTCGAATCTGACCTCGGGTGACTGTCTGTGTGGAGTTTGCACATTCTCCCCGTGTCTGCGTGGGTTTCCTCCGGGTGCTCCGGTTTCCTCCCACAGTCCAAAAATGTGTGGGTTAGGTTGATTTGGCTATGATAAATTGACCCTTAGTGTTAGGGGGGATTAAATATGTGGGGTTATGGAGATGGGATATGTTAGGGGGAATTAAATACGTGGGGTTACGGGGGTAGGGTGGGATATGTGTACTGTGGGGATTAAAGCAGGGACAGGGTACTGGATTTGGATGATCAGCCATGATCGTATTGAATGGCGGAGCAGGCTCGACGGGCCGAATGGCCTACTCCTGCTCCTAGATTCTATGTTTCTATGTTTCTATGAAATCAGATCAGGCCCCAGCTCAGTTTGTTATGCTGCGGGCCTTGTTAAATAAGTGAAGTGGATGAATAAGCAGTGTTTAGGCTTCTAGCAGACAGTGACAACCTAAAAATACACCTCCTGCTTTGGAGGTGGGGGGTTGGGGGGTGGGGCAGCCTTCGGAAACATCCTGAACTGTAACTGTAATGGAGATTGTGCGGGCACTGGGTGTTCGGCTGCAATGAACTACAATGTAATTTTTTTTACTGTTTTGCTGAGTTCTCTGAATCTGCTTGAAAGCCGATTAGCACAAGAATGAAGGGACGTCACAACAAGCCCCTGCAGCCAACACCACAAAAAACAGATTATCTGGCCATCATCACGCTGCTGTTTGTGGGACCTTGCTGTGCGCAAATTTGTTTCCAATTACAGCTTTGGGACATCTCCTGAGGTCGTGAAAGATGCTATATAAATGCACATCCGTCTATCTTTGTTTCAATCTTTCTTTCTCACTCACTTTCTCTTTCTTTCTCTCTCTTCTTTCTTTCTCTCTTTCTTTCTCTCTCACTCTCTCCCTTTCTCACTCTCCCTTTCTCTCTCTCCATCAATACAATGAAAAATCCTCCAACTTGGCTGTAAAGGGCGGGGGTGGGGGGGAGTGGGACCAATCGGAGAGCTCTTTCAAAGAGCCAGCACAGGCACGATGGGCCGAATGGCCTCCTCCTGTGCTATATCATTCTATATAGCACCTTTTTCACCACCTCAGGACGTCCCAAAGTGCTTTGCAGCCAATGAAGTACCTTTTGAAGTGTCGTCACTGTTGTAATGTAGGAAACGCGGCAGCCAGTTTGTGCACAGCAAGCTCCCACAAACAGCAATGAAATAAATGACCAGATGCTCCCCGACTTCACCAACCTATCGACCTGAGCAGCTCAGCAATAACTGGCATCGAAACAAAAGTGGTATTTGAACATAGTTTACACACAGCAAAGCCTTTATTTAATTTCCAAATTCCCAACAGCCTTTGGCCCTCCATTTGCAATGGTACTTCTGCAGCTATCGATCTGCTCAATCAGACCCTCACTTCCACCGATGATGCTCCTGTCCCCAGTAAACCCCTTACTCCCTCCCACCCTGGTCGTTCCCCCAGGTACAGTTCCCATCTCCGCTCCCTTACGTCCAAGGATCGCAGACTTGAACGCAGCCTCCCTTTCCTATCCAAAAAACTTGAACGTGCCGGCACCTCCCAAATCTGGGCCCATCTTTACCGCAACTCCATGTTTGAATCCCTCCAATCAGGTTTCCGCCCTTGCCACAGCACTAAAATGGCCCTAATCAAAGTCACAAATGACATTCTCTATGACGGACAGTGGTAAACTATCCCTCCTCACCCTTCTCGACCTGTCTTCAGGCTTTGACACGGTTGACCACTCCATCCTCCTCCGACGCCTCTCCTCTGCTGTCCAATTGGGTGGGACTGCCCGCGCCTGTTTCCACTCTTACCTATCCCTTCCTGCTCCCACACCGTTACCTCTGGTGTCCCCCAAGGATCTATCCTTGGACCCCCCTCCTATTTCCCATCTACATGCTGTCCCTCGGCGACATCATCCGAAGACACAGCGTCAGTTTCCACATGTACGCTGACCACACCCAGCTCTACCTCACCCCCACCTCTCTCGACCCCTCCACTGCCTCTTTGTTGTCAGACTGTGTCCGACATCCAGTCCAGGATGAGCCGCAATTTTCTCCAGTTAAACATTGGGAAGACCAATCCCATCGCTTTCAGTCCTTGACACAAAGTCCGTTCCCTAGCCATTGATTCCATCCCTCTCCCTGGTCACTGCCTCAGGCTGAACCAGACTTCTTGCAACCTCAGCCCTATTTGACCCTGAGTCCAACCCTATACCCTCTCCATCACAAAGACTGCCATTTTCCACCTCTATAATAATATCGCCCATCTCCGCCCCGGTCTCATCTTATCTGCTGCTGAAACCCTCATTCATGCTTTTATTGCCTCCAGACTCGACTATTCCAATGCTCTCCAGGCTGGCTTCCCATCTTCCATCCTCCATGAACTTCGGCTCATCCAAAACTCTACTGCCCACGTCCTAACTCGCACCAAGTCCCCTGGATCGGCATCGCCTCGATTTGAAAATTTTCATCCTTGTTTTCAAATCCCTCCATGGCTTCGCCCCCCTCCCTAGCTCTGTAACCTCCTCCAGCCCCACAACCCTCCAAGATCTTTTGCATTCCTCCAATTCTGGCCTCTTGTGCACGCCCCCCCAACTCCCTTCACCCCACCATTGTCGGCCGTGCCTTCAGCTGCCTGGGCCCTGAGCTCTGGCATTCCCTCCCTAAACCACTCCGGCACTCGACCTCTCTCCCCTCCTTTAAAGCGCTCCTTAAAAATCTACCTCTTTGACTTATCGTCACCCATCCTCGTACCTCCTTCTGTGGCGCGGTCTCATCTTTGTCTGATAACTGCTCCTCTGAAGCGCCTTGGGACGTTTTACTACGTTAGAGGCACTGGAGAAATACAAGCTGTTGTTGTTGTTTATTTTCAACATTTCACCAAAATGAATTACTGTGTCCAAATTGAAACCAAGTTCTTTTCAAAGTAAATAGCTGGAATTTGATACAGACCTGTTTGTTTTCTCTGCTCTGTGTCAATCAGTGCCTGAGTAATTGTTCCAGTCATGTAAGGTATATCTGCAGATCACAGCAAATTGCCTGCTGACTCATTGTTAAGACATACAGCAGGCGGCAAGGTGACATTTCAATAAACAAGGCTAACAATACAAAATAGTCTTCAAAGTCATTCATGTGTTTCGACCTCTGTTTCGTTACTTCGGAAGATATGCCTTGTGGAGACCACGGCCTTAAACTGTGCCACATCACCCTGAAACGCAGGTCCTTGAGAGATGATCTTATAGAGGTATGCAAGATTGTAAATGGTAGGGAAAAGATCATGACTTTAACCTAAGTTGTGAGAGGAAAACAAAAAGAGAGACAGGTTCAAACCATTACAACAACAACTTGTCTTTATATAGCGCCTTTAACGTAGTAAAACGTCCCAGGGTGCTTCACAGGAGCGATTATCAGACAAAATTTGACACCGAGGCACACAACAGATATTAGGGCCGATGACCAAAAGCTTGGTCGAAGAGGGAGGTTTTAAGGAGCGTCTTAAAGGAGGAGAGAGAGGCGGAGAGGTTCAGGGAGGGAATTCCAGAGTTTAGGGCCCAGGCAGCTGAAGGCACGGCCGCCAATGGTGGAGCGATTAAAATCGGGGATGCTCAAGGGGCCAGAACTGGAGGAGCGCAGAGATCTGAGAGGGGTTGTGGGGCTGGAGGGGATTATAGAGATAGAGATAGGGAGCGGGAGAGGCCATGGAGGGATTTGAAAACAAGGATCAGAATATAAAATTGAGGCATAGCCGGACCAGGAGCCGATGTAGGTCAGCGAGCACAGGGGATGTTGGATAAGTGCAGCAGAGTTTTGGGTGAGCATAGTTTACGAAGGGTGCAAAGTGGGAGTCCGGCGAGGACAGCCATGCGTCTGCCCATTTCACCAGTCTATCCATGTCCTTCTGAAGTCTGCTACTATCCTGCTCACTATTTACTACGTTGCCAAGTTTTGTATCATCCACAAACTTCGAAATTGTGCTCCCTATACCCAAGTCCCAGGTCATTTATATATAACAAGAAAAGCAATGGTCCTCATACCCGATTCCTTGGGGAACCCCACTGTATACTTCTCTTCAGTCAGAAAAACATCCGTACACCACTACTCTCTGTCACCTATCCCTTAGCCAATTACATACCCAAGTTAGCGCTGTCCCTTCAATCCCATGTGTTTCTATTTTCCAAATAAGTCTGTTATGTGGCACTTTCTCAAATGCCTTTTGATAGTCCATATATACAACATCTACCGCAGTACCTTCACCAACCCTCTCTATATGGAAGTTCTTCACCTAAAGAGTAACCAATAGATCGAAAGGACCTCCAGATAGTGTAGTGGAGGTGGAAACCTTGCAGTCAATCAATAAACAATTGGATGCTGCAATGCGAGTCTTTCTGTGTGGATAAACTAAGGTGGAACAAAGGGCCTTTCTCATCCAATGTTATCTTCTGAGCATCAGCTTGGCTCAGAGGCACTAACCCTCGCCTCTGAGTCAGAAGGTTGTAGGTTCCCGTCCCACTCCAGGCCTTCAACACACAGGGAGGATTCTGCTCTACCATTCTCGCCTGGAATCGAGTGGGGTCATATGGTTGAGAAAATCCGAAAGTGAGGCTTAGGAGGCCTACAGATGCCTCGCTGCCACAATCGAGGTTTCCCAAGACTGCTGTTGGCCGCTCCTGCCTTGCCTGTTGAGCGCAAATGGCCTCCTCATTTCAGATCTTCGGTACGCTTGCTGAAAGATGAAATGATGCATGCCGTTATGAATGCGCAAATCGGCCAGCTAGATCAGGGGATGGAGAGGTACGCCGTGAGTTGCGAATCTCCAGAACTTACTGGTCGATTTACGCCGCTCTGCCATTGGCTTCTGTCCCCTTTAAGGTCCCTCACTGGAACCTCTGGCGATGCAGCAATGTTCCCGGGTGTGTGGGCATCTGTATATATAACATTAACCTCGTCCACTCCTCCTTTGTGCGTTTGACATAAGGATGACGCACGCAACATGAAGAACCAACCTCTTCTCTTAGGCACCAACACCTCATGGCTGACCCAACAGCGGAGGTCCCTGGCTTCGACCTCCCTCGGAGACAGCGGACGGCGCTCAACCCAATCCGCACAGGGCAGGGACGATGCGGCCACCCACTCCACAAGTGGAAGATGAAGGACGACTGCTTGAGTCCCAGACCGTGGAACACATCACGTCAACCTGCCCACTGAGACCTGTCGTTGGAGGCACCTCATTTCTCCACTCGGCATCTCAGGAGGTCAGCGAATGGAGAGCCAAACCAGACGTCTCATTGTAAGCTTCTCCCGTCACACGAAACAACAATAAATTATCACTGAAGAATTTTAAAAGGGTTTTGTTCCAGTATTATGCTGCAGTATTTAATATTGTGTATCTCTTGGGCCATATCTTGCTGAAGCGGGGCATCTCGTGGCGTGCCCCCGTCAGTTAGTTAGACTTTTTGTCACACCCTTCAGCTCAAAATCTCTCTGCCCTGTAACTTGCTGGAAGTGCGAGCTGGTAACGCCGCAGCGAGAGCAAAGGGGCATCTTTTTTTTTATTCGTTCATGGGATGTGGGCGTCGCTGGCAAGGCCGGCATTTATTGCCCATCCCTAGTTGCCCCTCGAGAAGGTGGTGGTGAGCCCTGCAAATTTTTCCTTTTCAAGCATAGATCAAGATCGAGGCCCCGTCTGCGCTCTCAGGTGGACGTAAAAGGTCCCACTGCACTCAGTTTAACGTCTCATCCAAAAGACTGCACCACCCGACAGTTCAGCACTGCACCGGGAGCGTGAGCCTAGATTTCTTTGTGCTCAGGTCTCTGGAGTGGGACTTCAATCCACAACCGTCCGACTCAGACGTGACTGAGCCAAGCTGACACGCAAAGAGTTAAGTCTAAAAATGATGAGCATTTTGAGAATTTCTCGAGTTTGCAACCAACTCCGGGGAAACTGAGCTCCACCTCCAGGAGTGTTATTCTGTAAAAAGCCAATGTTTACACAGGCACTGTCAGCTGGACAGGATCCTTTTAGGCAAACGGGAACAATGATTAATGTGGCGTAACGCAGTGGAACTGATTAAACTGCGGTGGTAACAGAAACTGACAGTCAGTCTTAAAGAAAACAGATAGATTTGCCACAAGTGCAATGGATGGTCTCCGATCATTGTTCCCAGTAAATGATGCTAACCTGAGGTAGGAAGTGACCCGGATGTTCTCGACATTTCTCCTGTCCCAAGACTCTTGGTGAATAAATAAATAAAGACTGGCACTTCTATCGCACCTTTCATGACCTCAGGACGTCCCAAAGCGCTTTGCAGCCAATGAAGTATTTTTGAAGTGTAGTCACTGTTGTAATGTAGGAAACGCGGCAGCCAATTTGCGCACAGCAAGCTCCCACAAACAGCAATGTGATAATGACCAGATAATCTGTTTTAGTGATGTTGGTTGAGGGATAAATATTGGCCCAGGACACCGGGGAGAACTCCCCTGCTCTTCTTCGAAATAGTGGCCGTGGGATCTTTTACGTCCACCTGAGAGAGCAGACGGGGCCTCGGTTTAACGTCTCATCCGAAAGACGCCACCTCTGACAGTGCAGCACTCCCTCAGCACTGGCACTGGGAGTGTCAGCCTAGATTTTTGCGCTCAAGTCTCTGGAGTGGGGCTCGAACCCACAACCTTCTGACTCAGAGACGAGAGTGCGGCCCACTGAGCCACGGAATGGAACTCCTTGTGACTAATGCAGGCCATCAGATTTCTTCTCCAAAAGGCGCCCCAAAAACTTGGCAGGTGTGCAATCAAACGAAGCCGGCAACCACGGAGTCTCAGCACATCCTGAATGCAATTGGAATTTGGGCCCTGAGGGTTTCTCCTATGTTCTCTGCGAGTAGCAAAATTCCAGCCAGGCTGGGACTTTTTGCCACAACGGACTGATTGAAAAGAGTCGTCCATCCACAGGCGGAGCCAACTTCACACAGGCCTCAGTGATCACCCGGTGTCAGCGGCTCGCACTCTCGTCTCCGAGTCAGAAGATTGTGGGTTCAAGTCCCACTTTAGCACGCATTAGGCTGACCCTCCCAGTGTCAGTACTGAGGGAGCGCCGCACTGTCGGAGGGGCAGTACTGAGGGAGCGCCGCACTGTCGGAGGGGCAGTACTGAGGGAGCGCCGCACTGTCGGAGGGGCAGTACTGAGGGAGTGCCGCACTGTCGGAGAGGCGGTACTGAGGGAGTGCCGCACTGTCGGAGGGGCAGTACTGAGGGAGTGCCGCACTGTCGGAGGGGCAGTACTGAGGGAGTGCCGCACTGTCGGAGGGGCAGTACTGAGGGAGCGCCGCACTGTCTGAGGGGCAGTACTGAGGGAGTGCCGCACTGTCGGAGAGGCGGTACTGAGGGAGTGCCGCACTGTCGGAGGGGCAGTACTGAGGGAGAGCCGCACTGTCGGAGGGGCAGTACTGAGGGAGCGCCGCACTGTCGGAGGGGCAGTACTGAGGGAGCGCCGCACTGTCGGAGGGGCAGTACTGAGGGAGCGCCGCACTGTCGGAGGGGCAGTACTGAGGGAGCGCTGCACTGTCGGAGGGGCAGTACTGAGGGAGTGCTGCACTGTCGGAGGGGCAGTACTGAGGGAGCGCCGCACTGTCTGAGGAGCAGTACTGAGGGAGCGCCGCACTGTCGGAGGGGCAGTACTGAGGGAGTGCTGCACTGTTGGAGGGGCAGTACTGAGGGAGCGCCGCACTGTCTGAGGAGCAGTACTGAGGGAGCGCCGCACTGTCGGAGGGGCAGTACTGAGGGAGTGCCTGCACTGTCGGAGGGTCAGTTTGGAGGGGCAGTACTGAGGGAGCGCTGCACTGTCGGAGGGGCAGTTTGGAGGGGCAGTGCTGAGGGTGTGCTGCACTGTCGGAGGTGCCAGCTTTTGGATGAGGCGTTAAACCGAGGCCCCGTCTGCTCTCTTGGGTGGGTGTAAAAGATCCCACGGCACCTATTCGAAGAAGAGCAGTGGAGTTCTCCCCAGTGTCCTGGGGAATAATTATCCCTCAACCAACATCAATAAAATTAGTTTATCTGGTCATTATCACAATGCTGTTTGTGGGATCTTGCTGTGTGCAAATTGGCTGCTGTGTTTCCTACATTACAACAGTGACTACACTTCAAAAGAAGTCATTGGCTGTAAGCGCTTTGGGACATCCTGAGGTTGTGAAAGGCGCTATAGAAATGCACGTCTTTCCTCTTTCTTTCAGTCCCAGTCTCCTCAGACACTGCTTTTCCAAAAGGTCACAATCACTGGCCTCGATATCTTCCAGCGCGATATCCACCTCATTTGACTCTTGCAGCTTTGCGCTCACTTTAAATGCTGCTCCTCCATGACAGTAAATGTTGCTCCATTTCAATCAAAGTCCCATTTCACAAAAGGCACAAACGCACAGTAGAGATTCTGGGCAGTTGTTTTAAATCTACTCTGACCAGATCTAAATTCTGCACACATCACAAGGTTTTCTCAAGGTGGCCAGTCGTTCCTAACAACAGCTTGTATTTATATAGCGCCTTTAACGCAGTAAAACGTCCCAGGGCGCTTCACAGGAGCGTAATCAAACACAATTTGACACCGAGCCACATGAGGAGATATTGGGGCAGGTGCTTGGTCCAAGAGGGAGGTTTTAAGGAGCGTCCTAAAGGAGGAGAGAGAGGCGGAGAGGTTTAGGGAGGGAATTCAGAGCTCAGGGCCCAGGCAGCTGAAGACACGGCCGCCAATGTTGGAGCGATTATAATCGGGGGATGCGCAGCAGATTAACTGCTGATTAGATCGGATCGGCCGAGCTATCCTGGCAGATTTTATAGACTGTGTGGCAATATTTCTCTGTCAGCTTTTCACGGGGCAGACTGTTCAGATTGGCAGAAAGTGGGCCAAAATTTTTGATATCCAATTTCCTCAAATTGCAAAAAAAAAACCAGGCTGAGATTTTATCAGGACCCAATAGCCCACAGTATCGTTTTGTTTCTTGGACTTGATTTATAACACATTAATATTCGCATCAAACGGTAACTGATCTCAGCAGTACTTTGTGACTGAATGTGAAAGGACTTTGTTTCTGCGTCTTCCCACGCTGCTTTTTTTTTTTTTGCTTATTTTTCTAACGTATAAAGGCCGGTATAAATGAAAGCTTTGCATTTAATTTAGCTCAGGGAAACACGAGTGTTCCCAGGCACATGCCTCAGAAGAATGCTGTGCTTAATTTCTTCTGTTTATTTTTTTGATTTTCCAACCAAGGGCCTCGAGCTAAGGAAAAGGAACCATTATTCAAAAAAATGCATCAGTCTGTGTGACGCAAGTGTCTATTTGCACTTGTCTCAACCCATGTCCTAAAGTTCCAGCAATTTTAAGTCATAGAATGACACAGCACAGAAGGAGGCCATTCGGCCCATCGTGCCTGTGCCGGCTCTTTGGCCGAGCTCTCCAATTAGTCCCACTCTCCCCCCTGGCTCTTTCCCCGTAGCCCTGCAAATTTTCCCCCTTCAAGTATTTATTCCAATTCCCCTTTTGAAAGTCACTATTGAATCTGCTTCCACCGCCCTTTCAGGCAGCGCGTTCCAGATCACAACAACTCGCTGCGTTAAAGAAAATTCTCCTCATCTCCCCTCTGGCTCTTTTACCAATTGTCTTAAATCTGTGTCCCCTGGTTACCGACCCTCCTGCCACTGGAAACAGTTTCTCCTCTTATCTACTCTGTCAAAACCCCCTCATCATTTTGAACACCTCTATTAAATCTCCCCTTAACCTTCTCTGCTCCAAGGAGGAGTCAAATAAGATGAAGTGTAGGAAAGATCTGCCATGTGGTAACCGTGCACATTTGAAGTACATTTAAAAAGCTGAGACAGTCGTGTGTGTTTTAACAAAAATGAATTAAGAAGCTTGGACGGGATATTTTCTTCTGTCGAAAGTTTTGCATTACAAACTGAGGCGACGGACAAACGGGATATTGTCTAATTTCCACCCCCACCCCCACTCCCCCCCAGTTGGAACCACCTTCTGCTGCTGCAGTCCTTATATTGAAATCAATCTCCTTCCTCTCTTCTTTTGATTTCCGGGCTCGTTGGAGAGCTTGGCACTCTGAACGGAATGAATTCTCCCACCCACAAAGGGTCCATTGTGCCCTTCCAGCCATTCACAGGGTCTGTGGGTGAGTCAAGCACAGTCACTCTTTTAGAGGCCATCAGCAAAGACTTTTGGAAATTGATGGACACCCCCTCGTGAAAATGGCATCAGTCCAGTCGTTAAACCGCGGGAATTGAATCGGAGCAAAAAAAAATAAACTGGGACTGTGTAAATCAGCGTCAGTCGTGGCTCAGTGGGTAGCACCCCAAATCAGGTCGTGGCTTCGAGTCCCACTCCAGAGACTTGAGCACTAAAAGTCCAGGCTGACACTCCCAGTGCAGTGCTGAGGGAGTGCTGCACTGTCGGAGGTGCCGTCTTTCGGATGAGACGTTAAACCGAGGCCCCGTCTGCTCTCTCAGGTGGACGTAAAAGATCCCACGGCCACTATTCGAAGAAGAGCAGGGGAGTTCTCCCCAGTGTCCTGGAGCCAATATTTATCCCTCAACCAACATCTCTCAAACAGACGATCTGGTCATTATCACATTGCTGTTTGTGGGAGCTTGCTGTGCGCAAATTGGCTGCCGCGTTTCCCACATTACAACAGTGACTCCACTTCAAAAAGTACTTCATTGGCCGTGAAGCGCTTTGAGACATCCGGTGGTCGTGAAAGGCGCTGTATAAACGCAAGTCTTTCTTTCTTTTCAAAGTGAATAACCTTACATTTCCCCACATTATATCCCACCTGCCACCTTCTTGCTCACTCACTCACTAACCTTACGCAGTTGGCTAGCAAAAATCTTATCGACCTCGGATTTAAAATTATTGAATCACAGATCGATAGGTTTTTGATAACCAAGTAGGCCCACTAATTTGTCAGCTCTCTTGTCATGTAGCCTGTAACTGGACAGTTGGCATTCGGTTTTCTAATCTCGAACACTTGCTGACTCTTGCCATTAAGACGGAAAGGCCGGAGCAAGAGGACGCCCAGTGACTTTTTTCTACGCGTGAGATTGAGAAGTTTAGCATTCACACTCTGGCGTGCTACTGTGTGTCTTATTTTGCCACTGGTCAAATGTCCCCCCCAGGGGCTGATCCTGTCAGTAGACAATAAATAACCCCGAGTCTCCCAGGAGCATGCGGCAAGAGAATGATTGACAGCAATTTGATGGAGAACGCCCCATTATCTGAAGCTGCCCCATTCCCCAGGATTACAGGCAATGATTGAAACAACTCCATCTGGCTAAAAATCCACAAATGTTTTGTTCTAAATAAAACAGATACCACTTGGAGTACAAACTGTCGAGAGCTCAGCCGCATCAGGTTGCTTCTCAAACTGAATGACCGTTAGATCCGATAGTATACCTAATGGCCTCGATTTTAACCCTCCCTCCCACAATGGGCGAGACAGAGGCGGGGGTGGGGGTGAGAGGTTAAATTATCGGGATCGAGCAGCCCAACCCCATTCCGAGCCACTGTAACAGGTACGCTGATAATTCAGGCCCTGGATGAGGCTCCCGCTAAAATCAGGCGGGGTGGGGCCCACTTAAGATGCAAAAAGTCGCGTCATCATGATGACCTTTCACCCCCACCCTCCCCGCCTTCCTGATCACGCCCCCAGACTCCACCGCCTATCCACCCACTGACGGCCAAGGACTGTCCCCGAGGTGCACACCCCGCCCCCCCCCCCCGTCCCTCCGGCCGCTAAATTCTTGTTCCCCGTCCGCCGGCCAGGCAGTCAATCCGGCCGAGAGTCGAGCGGGATTCTGCACTGATTTATCCGAATGAGGCCCCGCCCACAGGGTCCCATCCCCCGCACTTGCCGGATTCCTCGCCCGCCACCGATAACCCCCGCACCCACCCGCCACTGATCACCCCCGCACCCGCCCGCCACCGATCACCCCCGCACCCACCCGCCACCGATCACACCCGCCCGCCACCGATCACCCCCGCACCCGCCCGCCACCGATCACCCCCGCACCCGCCCGCCGCCGATCACCCCCGCACCCGCCCGCCTCGCCCGCACCCAACCCCGTGACTACCCCTCCCCCACACCCATCCCCGCACCCATTCCCGTGACTACCCCTCCCCCACACCCATCCCCGCACACATTCCCGTGACTGCCCCTCCCCCACACCCATCCCCGCACACATTCCCGTGACTACCCCTCCCCTGCACCCCTCCCCGCACCCATTCCCGTGACTACCCCTCCCCGCACCCATTCCCGTGACTACCCCTCCCCTGCACCCCTCCCCGCACCCATTCCCGTGACTACCCCCTCCCCCGCACCCTCCCCGCACACATTCCCGTGACTACCCCCTCCCCCGCACCCTCCCCGCACACATTCACGTGACTACCCCCTCCCCGCACACATTCCCGTGACTACCCCCTCCCCCGCACCCTCCCCGCACACATTCCCGTGACTACCCCCCCTCCCCCGCACCCTCCCCGCACACATTCACGTGACTACCCCCTCCCCGCACACATTCCCGTGACTACCCCCTCCCCCGCACCCTCCCCGCACACATTCACGTGACTACCCCCTCCCCCGCACCCTCCCCGCACACATTCCCGTGACTACCCCCCTCCCCCGCACCCTCCCCGCACACATTCCCGTGACTACCCCCTCCCCCGCACCCTCCCCGCACACATTCCCGTGACTACCCCCTCCCCCGCACCCTCCCCGCACACATTCCCGTGACTACCCCCTCCCCCTCCCCGCACACATTCCCGTGACTACCCCCTCCCCCGCACCCTCCCCGCACACATTCCCGTGACTACCCCCTCCCCCTCCCCGCACACATTCCCGTGACTACCCCCTCCCCCTCCCCGCACCCATTCCCGCGACTTCCCCCTCCCCCGCACCCTCCCCGCACACATTCCCGTGACTTCCCCCTCCCCCGCATCCTCCCCGCACACATTCCCGTGACTACCCCCTCCCCCTCCCCGCACCCATTCCCGCGACTTCCCCCTCCCCCGCACCCTCCCCGCACACATTCCCGCGACTACCCCCCTCCCCCGCACCCTCCCCGCACACATTCCCATGACTTCCCCCTCCCCCGCACCCTTCCCGCACACATTCCCATGACTACCCCCCTCCCCCTCCCCGCACCCTTCCCCTCCCTCACACCATCCCCGCACCATCCCACGCACACTCCCCTCCCTCCCGTTAACTACACCTATCACCATGTACACACTAGACCGGGTCTTACCAAGTGCTGGGGACCTTCACGGTGCTTTTTGTAATCTTACTGAATGCTCACTAAAACGTGCAACATTTCTAATGTTTGTCCCTTTAGTTGTTGCAAACCAATGCTGGGACGGACACACACTGTGGGGGTTTGCAGACTGTCATTATTCAGCCGTGACAGTGAGATTCGGCAGATTATCCTCCATAGAGGACATCACTGACTAACACGACCGTCTCCTCACCTCGCCATCAACCGTTAATAGTGATCAGGATTGGAAACCCTGTCTGCACACCACGTATAGCCATGGCTCAGTGGGCAGCTCTCTCGCTTCTGAGTCAGAAGGTTGTGGGTTCAAGCCCTACTCCAGAGACTTGAGCACCAAAATCTAGGCTGGCACTCCCAGTGCAGTACTGAGGGAGTGCTGCACTGTCTGAGGTGCCGTCTTTCGGATGAGACGTTAAACCGAGGTCCCGCCTGCCCTCTCAGGTGGACGTAAAAGATCCCATGGCACTATTTCAAAGAAGAGCAGGGGAGTTATCCTCGGCGTCCTGGCTAATATTATCTGATCATTATCACGGGGGACCTTTTGAAAGTTACTGTTGAATCTGCTTCCACCACCCTTTCAGGCACTTGGTTCCTGATCACTCAACTAACTCTCTTTGGTCCAATGCTCACCAAGATAATCAATCTCTCTATTTCCTCAAGCAATGTTTCCCACCCACTTCAAAACCGGCATAATTACCCCCTTCTTAAAAAGCCCACACTTCATCGCTCCATTATCCTTAAATACGAGAAGTCGCACAACACCAGGTTATAGTCCAACAGTTTTATTTGAAATCACAAGCTTTCGGAGCTGCTGCCCCTTCGTCAGGTGAAGGAGCAGCGCTCCAAAAGCTTGTGATTTCAAATAAAGCTGTTGGACTATAACCTGGTGTTGTGCGACTTCTCACATTTGTCCACCCCAGTCCAACACCGGCATCTCCACATCATCCTTAAATACCTTTGTCTTTAATCTCCTTTCCTCCCCAAAATCATCCCACCGTTCTCTATTCGAAAATCCTTCAGTCTGGTTTCCGTCAGGATCATGCTGATTAAAGTCACCACACTTTCGGAAGGATGTCAAGGCCTTGGAGAGGGTGCAGCGGTTCAAGAAGGCGGCTCACCACCACCGTCTCAAGGGGCAATTAGGGATGGGCAATAAATCCCGGCCTTGCCAGCGACGCCCACATCCCGAGAATGAATTAAAAAAAGTAGAGATTTCCTAGAATGGTGCCAGGGATGAGGGACTTCAATTATGTGGAGAGACTGAGAGAAGCTGGGGTTGTTTACCTTAGAGCAGAGACTTGATAGAGATGTTCAGAAAGGGGAGATTTAATAGAGGTGTTCAGAAAGGGTTTTGTTAGAGTAAATAAGAGAAACTGTTTCCATTGGCGGAAGGGTTGGTAACCAGAGGACACAGATTTAAGGTGATTGGCAAAAGAACCAGAGGGGGAGATGAGGAGAATGTTTTTAACGCAGCGACTTGTTGTGATCTGGATTGCGCTGCCTGAAAGTGTGGTGGAATCAGATTCAATAGTAACTTTCAAAAGCCAATTGGACATGTGTTTGAAGAAGATTAACATGCAGGGTTATGGAGAAAAAGCAGGGGGGGAGTGGGACTAAATTGTAGAGCTCTTTCCAAAAGAGCTGGCACAGGCTCAACGGGCCGAGTGGCCTCCTTCTGCGCTGTAAGATTCTTTGATTCTATGACTAATGGTTACAGAATTGAAATTAGAATAGGTTATCTTTAGATAAAAACAACATAAGCTTAAAACAATAAAAAGGGAGAAGGAGAGGGTTTGTTTCGGCCTCACAGTGCGTGAGACAAAAGGTTTTCCCAAATTTACCAACCGTCTAATGGTTAACACTAAATAAAATTGAAAAAGGGCACACACAATGAATGTCCTTTTAGAAGTGGTTGGCAGACTCCTCTATGAGTCGATGTGCAGACTAGGCTTGCAGCAATGGCAGTTGTGATTTTTCACTACAACCTGCCGTTCCTTTGATTAAATCGCAGAATCTCTCAGACCATTAAGCACGAAGAAAGATTAGGCCTGGCCTTCCAGGGGTTTCGGTAGTTCCGACCTTGAGACAACTTCCGTCCCTCTGAGCGGTTGGTAATTAGAGCTGTGCGGGTAGGGAAAGGGTCAGAGGATCATCCAAAGAGATACACTGAGGAGCATCTGTCAAAGGTAAAAAGGTGTATGACTGGCGTCTCCTAATAGTGACAGACGAGTGTGAAAAGGCAAAGTCTACTGGCCACTGAAGGAACCAGTTCTTTGACAATTATCTGCACATCAAGTATTATAATGACGCTAAAGTGGTGTCAAATTTGAGAAACATAGAAAAATAGGAGCAGGAGTCGGCCATTCGGCCCTTCGAGCCTGCTCCGCCATTCCATATGATCATGGCTGATCCTCTATCTCAATACCATATTCCCGCTCTCTCCCCATACCCCTTGATGCCTTTTGTGTCTAGAAATATATCTATCTCCTTCTTAAATATATTCACAGCCTTCTGTGGTAGAGAATTCCACAGGTTCACCACCCTCTGAGTGAAGAAATTTCTCCTCATCTCAGTCCTAAATGTCCTACCCTGTATCCTGAGACTGTGACCCCTCGTTCTAGACCCCCCCCAGCCAGGGGAAACATCCTCCCTGCATCCAGTCTGTCTCGCCGTGTCAGAACTTTATACGTTTCAATGAGATCCCCTCTCATTCTTCTAAACGCTAGTGAATACAGGCCTAGTCGACCCAATCTCTCCTCATACGACAGTCCTGCCATCCCAGGAATCAGTCTGGTGAACCTTCGCTGCACTCCCTCTATGGCAAGTATATCCTTTTGTCTGATAACACTCCTGTGAAGCGCCTTGGGACCAATGTATCCATTAAGCCGCGAGGCCAGCTCACCGGCTTTTAAATCGGAAACACCGCACGTGAGCGGTATTTCGAATGGGCCGCGCAGCCCCTTAAAGGGACCGCACACCCCAAAAAAAAAGTTAAAGAGAACATTGCTTGGGGCGTTTCACTACGTTAAAGGCGCTGTACAAATGCAATTTTTTTTTTATCCATTGGGCATTCGCTGGCAAGGCCGGCATTTATTGCCCATCCCTAATTGCCCTCGAGAAGCTGGTGGTGGGCTGCCTTCTTGAACCGCTGCAGTCCGTGTGGTGAGGTTTTCCTTGCGGTTCTGTTACAACCGAGTGTCTCACTCGGCCATTTTAGAGGGCAGTTAAGAGTCAACCACATTGCTGTGGGTCTGGAGTCACATATAGGCCATATTACTAGCTTTATTTAAAACAACAACAGAAAATGCTGGAAACACTCAGCAGGTCAGGCAGCATCCGTGGAGAGAGGAACAGAGTTAACGTTTCAGGTCTGCGACCCTTCGTCAGCACTGGAAAAAGTTAGAGATGTAACAGATTTTAAGCAGGTGCAGAGGCAGGGAAAGGGGGAGGAAGGAACAGAAGGGACTAGGATCTGTGCTAGGATGGAAGGCAGGAGAGATTAAATGTTGCAAATGGGGATGGCAGGATCATCAACAGCTGCCATGTGAAAAAATAGGGGCCGAGGTTATGGTCTGAAATTGTTGAACTCGATGCTGAGTCCAGAGGGCTGTAACGTGCCCAATGGAAAGATGAGGTGCTGTTCCCCGAGCTTACATTGAGCTTCATTGGAACAAAAGTGAGAAAGTCGCACAACACCAGGTTATAGTCCAACAGCTTTATTTGAAATCACAAGCTTTCGGAGCGCTGCTCCTTCGTCAGGTGAAGTGAAGAGATGCATATAGTCACAGCATATATAGTCAGAGAACACTGCCAGATGATTACAGTTAATCTTTCTAACTGCCCTTTATATATGCTGTGACTATATGCATCTCTTCACTTCACCTGACGAAGGAGCAGCGCTCCGAAAGCTTGTGATTTCAAATAAAGCTGTTGGACTATAACCTGGTGTTGTGTGACTTCTCACTTTTGTTCCACCCCAGTCCAACAGCCAGCATCTCCGCATCATTGGAACAGTGTAAGAGGCCGAGGACAGAGAGGTCAGAGTGGGACTGAGCACGACGGCTCCTTCAAAGAGCCGGTACAGGCACGACGGGGCCGAATGGCCTCCTTCTGTGCTGTAAGCGTCTCTGATTAGGTGTGGGCTGCTTGAAGCCTGTGCGAGGTCGTCGGAGACAGACACTGAATTAAAGGGCAGCCAGATAATGCCGGATGGAGGCGACGACGTTTACTGGGGAAAGGTAACCCATTGCTTAAGGCAGCTAAATATCAAAATAAAAGTCAGACAATAATAACGTACGGCACAAGGTCAAAATGGACGCAGCGCACCTGAATCCCGAGGCACGGCCAAAGGAAAAGCTGTCGGTGTAACTCGAGAAATGGGGCAAAGCGATCCTAAACAGAATCGCAATACTGACCGCAGCACAAACAAACAGCAGTGGAGTCCACCTAGAATATAATACGTAATTTGCGTCACAAACACATACTGTAAGGGCTGGATTTTCATTGACCCGTGGAGGCGGGTATGGAGGCGTGTGGGGGGTTAAAATTGCGAAAACTGGCGGGCGGGCACAAGTCCGCCTCCATCCCGCCTCCACGCAATTTTCACTAAATCGTGTCTGCTGGTCCCGACTGCGTCCCGCCTCTAAGTGGCAGGATAGGCTGTTAAGGCCCTGAACAAGCACTAAATTGGCTCTATAATGCCATTTTGAAAGGCCTTTGTGATTTTAACCCTTGTTCTACGTGAAGCACACCTGTTCTGAGCCACGAATGTGAAACCTGGCGGGAGCACATTTGGATATGGATAGTTGACGCTGGCTGGCGCTGCTTATTTTGCAGGTCCTCTCACAGCAAAGGCCAGGCAGTCTCTGAAGACCTTCAATGCAGCAGCAATGATGACATCATCAGAGGCGACTTTCAGACTGAAAACACTAATTGGGTCATGGGTTCCACATGCTGGAACTCAATTGCCCAATTAGATGAAAATTGCATCAATCTCCCACATCCAATTGCAGTCGGGTGGATAACACGAAAAGTGGATGACACGACCCCAACCCGCCCCAGTATCAAAATCCAGTCCTAGGAGTTTCGCTAAAACTGGAGTCTTAATCTTGTAAGTTCTATGATGTTGGAACAGTGGATTTTTCACTTTAAGCAGAATCCATTGTATTGATTTGGCCATAGCATCGTAGCTCGCCGAGTTTCTTACCCTCAGTGATGAGGTTGTGAGTTTAAGTCAGTGCTCATTCTCAGCCCTCCTCCAATTCTGGCCTCTTGAGCATCCCTGATTTTAATCGCTCCACCATTGGCGGCCGTGCCTTCAGCTGCCTGGGCCCTAAGCTCTGGAATTCCCTCCCTAAACCTCTCCTCCTTTAAAGACACTCCTTAAAACCTTCCTCTTTGACCAAGCTTTTGGTCACCTGTCCGAATATCTCCTTATGGGGCTCGGTGTCAAATTCTGTCTGATAATCGCTCCTGTGAAGCGCCCCGGGACGATTTAATACATTAAAGGAGCTATAAAAATGCAAGTTGTTGCTGCTATCTTAAATCCACAAGCAAAGACTCAGCTACAGGGGGCCCAAAGGTCAAGGCAATGACATTTGCAGATGTCACGTGATCAGGTGGCATGTGATCAGGTGTCATGTGACAGATGTCATGTGGTCAGAATGTCACGTGATTAGAACCTCCAGCAATGCCTCTAGCCAGAGTTTTCAGCCCGAACTCAATGAGTTGAATGAGGCTGCATTCTTCTGGCTGTTGAGTAGACCAATTCCTGCATCTCTTGAAAAGGTAAACTTGGAAGTAATTTTATTAAGAAATTAGTATGGGTACAAGGCAGGGGAATTTTTGTTTTTTTTGCAATGTAGTCACTTCATCCAGCAAGACATTTGTTCTGGGCAGTATCTCAGTCTGCCACCGTTTTACATTTAGGAAAGCAATTAAGCCAATTAACAAATCCTCTGTCAACCCATTTTAATTTGAGGCACAGCAACGCGATTGGTGGTGTACCTTCGGACAAAGTGTAGTCGGATTGAAACGGCCGAGCTTTGAATAATCCATCACTGCACTAGCTTGGGAAAGTTGCCTATTGTATATGCCTGTGCATGTAGAAAACCTGCCACTCCCTGTACAAACAAGGACCTCTGGGAGCATGGTGCTGGGCCGCTGAATAAATCTGGCGCTGCTTTTCAATTCTTCAACCAGAGTATTTGACCTTTTTTAGTTTTGCCAGTCTCGAGATCAAAAAAATAAGCAGTGACAATTAATCACTAACTGCAAAAACACCGTTCCCTCCCCCGCTCCCTTCCCCAGATCTCTCTCTGGGAGAGTCTCGTCGATTCACTGTACTTGTTTATGTGGATTCAGTCTGAATTCTGTGGGGAATTCAGTCTGAATGGCTAATCAGCTAAAGACATCTCTTGTTGTTCAAATTCTCGCTCCGAGGTCATAATCCCATCTCCTACAAACTGCACGTTGTCTGGCTCCCAAGATTGCCCACGGTTATCCTTTCTTGAAAGTGCTCTGTACTTGGTTAGAGACGCCCAGCACTGTGGAATTCACCTGGTTTGTATTGAAGACGACCACAGATTGCACAAGACCAGAACACAGGCGAGGTGAGGAGAATTATTTTATTAACGCAGAGAGTTGCTGTGATCTGGAATGCGCTGCCTGAAAGGGCGGTGGAAGCAGATTCAATAGTAACTTTCAAAAGGGAATTGGATAAATACTTGAAAAGGAGAAATTTACAGGGCTGTGGGGAAAGAGTGGAACTAATTTGATGGCTCTTTCAAAAGAGCCTGGCACAGACACGATGGGCCGAATGGCCTCCTGCGCTGTATCATTCTGTGAACACAAAAACCACAATCCATGCACAAACTTGCCCATGAACACTTGTTGTAAACTGTGACTTTTTAAAACAATATTTTCTGACTGAACTTCTTACCGTGGCAGAACATAGGAACAGAACAGGAGGAGGCCATTCAGCCCCTCGAGCCTGTCCTGCCATTCAATGAGATCATGGCTGACCTGTATCTTAACTCCATCCACCTGCCTTGGTTCCGTAACCCTTAATACCCTTACCCAACAAAAATCTATCAATCTCAGTTTTGACATTTTCAATTGACCCCCCACAGCCTCAACAGCTTTTTGGGGGAGAGAGTTCTAGATTTCCACTACCCTTTGTGTGAAGAAGTGCTTCCTGACATCACCCCTGAACGGCCTGGCTCTAATTTTAAGGTTCTGCCCCCCTTCTCCCCCCCCTTGTTCTGGACTCTTTTCCCCCACCACCAGATGAAAGCAGCCACTCCCTCGCATGGCTTGGAGATTGTCATAATGCCATTACATTGCTGGGAGTGCATCAGGGTAGTATCTCCCCCCCCCCAGCCCCCCCACCCCACCCCACCCCATCAGTCTGGCTTCGTTATGCTCCCACTCCTAATCCTGGGGACAGGGTCATTTAAATTTAAAGGGTAGATACCCAGGCCAATAGAGTCCCCACCGCGTATAGCGAGCACTTGCGTGCGATGGCGATTTGCCACCGCTGTAAGCAATGGCCGGCACAACGTGGTCAAGGTAGTCCCAGGTTACTATACCGGGTCTTGAGGATGGTTCCTCACTTAAAAACCTCTTTCTACAAAAAAAAAGTAGACTTGCGAAAAAGTTCTGTGAGCCCCACGGATTGCGACAGTAGTTCAATGGACACAAGAGTCCATTTCTGGGAGAGCAAAACCCGACAGATGGTGAATTTACTGAAAGACGACCTTCAGCACCAGAGGGGAGTCCATTTCTCCCAATACGCTCCATGAAACGGTGTTAATTCTTTAAAGAAACAACTATTTCTCCTTAAGCCGTCAACAACTTCTTCAACAGCATCTCCCAAGCCCGCAGCAGACGCATGGGAACGCCATCACCTCCAATTTCACCTCCAACTCTCTCACACCATCCTGACTTGGGGAGGTCTCGAACCAGGGGTCACAGTCTCAGAATAAGGGGTCGGCCATTTAGGGCTGAGGTCAGGAGAAATTTCTTCACTCAGAGGGTGGTGAATCTTTGGAATTCTCTACCCCAGAGGGCTGTGGTTGCTCAGTCGTTGAGTATATTCAAGACCGAGATCGATAGATTTTTGGATATTAAGGGAATCAAGGGATATGGGGATAGTACAGGAAAGTGGAGATTTGTTTTTTATTCATTTATGGGATCTGGGCGTCGCTGGCAAGGCCAGCATTTACTGCCCATCCCTAGTTGCCTTGAGAAGGTGGTGGTGAGCCGTGTGCAGTGAAGGTTCTCCCACAGTGCTGATAGGGAGGGAGTTCCAGGATTTTGACCCAGCGATGATGAAGGATCGGTGATATACTTCTAAGTCAGGATGGTGTGTGACTTGGAGGGGAACTTGGTGGTGGTGGTGTTCCCATGCGCCTGCTGCCCTTGTCCTTCTAGGTGGAAGAGGTCGCCGGTTTGGGAGGTGCTTCCGAAGAAGCTTGGCGAGTTGCTGCAGTGCATCTTGTAGATGGTACACACTGCAGCCACGGTGCGCCGGTGGTGGAGGGAGTGAATGTTTAAGGTGGTGGATGGGGTGCCAATCAAGTGGACTGCTTTGTCCTGGATGGTGTTCAGCTTCTTGAGTGTTGTTGGAGCTGCACTCATCCAGGCAAGTGGAGAGTATTCCATCACACTCCTGACTTGTGCCTTGTAGATGGTGGAAAGGCTTTGGGGAGTCAAGAGGTGAGACACTCGCCGCAGAATACCCAGCCTCTGACCTGCTCTTGTTGCACAGTATTTATGTGGCTGGTCCAGTTAAGTTTCTGGTCAATGGTGACCCCCATGATGTTGATGGTGGGGGATTCGGCGATGGTAATGCCGTTGAATGTCATGGGGAGGTGGTTAGACTCTCGCTTGTTGGAGATAGTCATTGCCTGGCACTTCTGTGGCGCGAATGTTACCTGCCACTTATCAGCCCAAGCCTGAACGTCGTCCAGGTCTTGTTGCATGCGGGCATGGACTGCTTCATTATCTGAGGAGTTGTGAATGGCACTGAACACTGTGCAGTCATCAACGAACATCCCCATTTCTGACCTTATGTTGGTCATTGATGAAGCAGCTGAAGATGGTTGGGCCTAGGACACTGCCCTGAAGAACTCCTGCAGCGATGTCCTGGGGCTGTGATGATTGACCTTCAACCACCACAACCATCTTCCTTTGTGCCAGGTAGAAGAGGAAGATCATCAGCCATGACCTTATTGAATGGCGGAGCGGGATCGAAGGGCCGAATGGCCGACCCCTGCTCCTATTTCTTATGTTCTTATGAAATATATCGCCGTTCCTTCATCGTTGCTGGGTCAAAATCCTGGCTTTCTAGGTCACTTCACAGGGCACTGGTGTGGAACTGGAGGCACATATAGGCCAAGACTGGGTAAGGACGGCAGGTTTCCTTCCCTGAAGGGCGTCAGTGAACCAGCTGTTTTTTGCCAATCCAACAGCTTCATAGTCACTTTTACCAGCTTTTTATTTCCAGATTTTTTTTTTTTAAACTGAATTCAAATTCTCAAACTGCCTTGGTGGGATTTGAACTCGCCTTCTCTGGATTATTAATCCCAGCCTTTAGATTCCAAAAAAACACAGTAATAAAGACTTGCATTTCTATAGCACCTTTCATGACCTTAGAATGTCCCAAAGCGCTTTACAGCCAATGAAGTTTTTTTGAAGTGTAGTCACTGTTGTAATGTGGGAAACGCAGCAGCCAATTTGCGCACAGCAAGCTCCCACAAACAGCAACGTGATAATGACCAGACAATCTGTTTTTAGTGATGTTGGTTGAGGGATAAACATTGGCCAGGATACCAGGGAGTACTCCCCTGCTCTTCTTCGAAATAGTGCCCGTGGGATTTTTTAAAATTCGTTTATGGGATGTGGACGTTGCTGGCAAGGCCATCATTAATTGCCCATCCCTAGTTGCCCTCGAGAAGGTGGTGGTGAGCCGCCTTCTTGAACCGCTGCAGTCCGTGTGGTGAAGGTACTCCCACAGTGCTGTTAGGGAGGGAGTTCCAGGATTTTGACCCAGCGACGATGAAGGAACGGCCGATATATTTCTAAGTCAGGATGGTGTGTGACTTGGAGGGGAGGGCAGACAGGGCCTCGGTTTAACGTCTCATTCAAAAGACAGCGCAGTGCTGCGCTCCCTCAGTACTACCTCGACTTTTTTTTGTGCTCCGGTCATTGGAGTGGGACTTGCACCCACGACCTTCTGACTCGGAGGCGAGGGTGCTGCCCACTGCGACACTGCTTGACAGGAGAAGTAATCTGATAGCAGCATGCGTACTTGAATATACTCAAGTGGGCTCTTAACATTCTCTGAGTTGGGTTCCGCTCCACTAACGATGGTTTGAGTGCGAAGACCCCAGTGCCGCACACAGCTGAGAATCTGGCGTCCAGTTATCCAAGGAAAGATGGAAAGTCGTACCTGATTCGGAACGTTGATTCTTCACAGATTTCATCTCAAAAATCTCGATTACCTTATATATGGAAAAATATTTGTTTTCTGTTTGGAAATGTTACTGCTCAATATAAAGAGCCTTTAACGTAGTAAAACATCCCAAGGCGCTTCACAGGAGCGTTATCGTATTAAAATTTGACACATTGCAATTGAACAATTGCATAATTGTACAGGAACGATTTACTAAAAGAATAAGGATGTATAAGGTCCCAACAACAACAACTTGTATTTATATAGTGCCTTTAACGTAGTAAACATCCCAAGGTGCTGCACAGGAGTATTTTAAGACACAAAATTTGACACCGAGCCACATAAGGATAAATTAGGGCAGGCGACCAAAAGCTTGGTCAAGAGGTAGGTTTTAAGGAGCGTCTTAAAGGAGGAAAGAGAGGTAGAGAGGCGGAGAGGTTTAGGGAGGGAATTCCAAAGCTGAAGGCATAGCCACCAATGGTTGAGCGATTATAATCAGGGATGCTCAAGAGGGTAGACAAATGTGAGAAGTCGCACAACACCAGCTTATAGTCCAACAGTTTTATTTGAAATCACAAGCTTTCGGAGCGCTGCTCCTTCACTTCACCTGACGAAAGAGCAGTGCTCCGAAAGCTTGTGATTTCAAATAAAACTATTGGACTATAACCTGGTGTTATGCGACTTCTCACGTTTGTCCACCCCAGTCCAACACCGGCATCTCCGCATCAAGAGGGTAGAATTAGAGGAGCGCAGATATCTCCGGAGGTTGTGGGGCTGAAGGAGATTACAGAGATACCCCATTACAGGGGACCCTGGACTAAAGTTATCCATCGCCTCCTGTTCAAATCAGCTTCCAGTGCAAACATCAGGAAGACGAATTAAATCAGTGCAGAAAAACGGTGCCTTATCCTTTTTGTAAAGTCAATATTTCAATCGCCATTAAGGCAGATTTCACACCTCGGAGAGCTCCAAGTCTTGTCGAAAGCACCAAGACTTTGTTGATGTAGCAGTAACTACAGGGGTTGAGTGACTGTTGTGGGAACATTTCATCTTTGGCATCCTGGACTCGAATCCTGCCCAGACTAATGGAATGGCAGTCGATAATGGATATTCAGGTTGTCACAACCCAGTTGCGAGTGGGCATCTGTCTGTCTATCTGTCCGTTATTGGGCGTTCGACACAAACTGGGCAACTTTATTCGGAAAGTCCGTTGGGAGCAACAGCGTGTGAAATGGTTAAGTGATGTTTTTTGTCAGATGGGGCTGCTTTGGAGTTGCGTTAATATATTTTTAGTAGAAAGTGATCTGACTGGCATTTCATTGCAGGCATAATTAGCTGGTAAAAGGCTGCACTAAGATGGAAAGGCACTGTATAAATGCCAGTCTTTGTTGGCTTTTGAAACCTGGTAGGGTAAATCGAAGCGACGCTAGTGCAGTCGGAGTGGTTTCCTGTGGTTGGGTTCAAGGTACATGGCTGTGGGAGAGTGGCAGGGGCATCGCTTTGCCTCAGGCCCCACTATATCTGATTTGACTGTGTTCAATATTGGAACTCTAGCCGAGAAATTCGATTGTGCGGCGCCCGTTTTGCAGGCGTAAAAAGGGGCGCCCAAGATGGCGGGTGCCCGGTGCGCGCTCATTCCGCGCCGGGACTCCGCCACCCGCCGCATTGGATTGGGCTTTGCCGTAGGCATCAAAGGGTCACGTCGGAAATATTAAAAACGCTCATTGGAATATTTAAATAAGGGGTCCTATGCTTGTTGCAAGACCCTTAGAATCATAGAATCGAATCATGGAAATTTACAGCACAGAAGGAGGCCATTCGGCCCATCTTGTCTGTACTGGCCGAAAAATCCAACCTAATCCCACTTTCCAATTCTTGGTCCGTAGTCCTGGAGGTTACGGCACTTCAAGTGCATATTCAAATACTTTTTAAATGTGATGAGGGTTTCTGCCTCTACCACCCTTTCAGACAGTGAGTTCCAGACCCCCACCACCCTCTAGGTGAAGAAATTTCCTCTCAAATCTCCTCTAAACCTCCTACCAATTACTTTAAATCTATGCCCCCTGGTTACTGACCTCTCTGCTAAGGGAAATAGATCCTTCCTATCCACTCTATCTAGGCCCCTCATAATTTTATACACCTCAATAAGGTCTCCCCTCCGCTTCCTCTGTTCCAAATAAAACAACCCCAGCCTGTCCAATCTTTCCTCATAGCTAAAAGTCTCCAGTCCTGGCAACATCCTTGTAAATCTCCTCTACTCTCTCTAGTGCAATCACATCCTTCCTGTAATGTGGTGACCAGAACTGCACGCAGTACTCCAGCTGAGGACTAACTAGTGTTTTATACAGTTGAAGCATAACCCCCCCTGCTCTTATATTCTGTCCCTCGGCTAATAAAGGCAAGTATCCCGTATGCCTTCTTAACCACCTTATCTACCTGTCTTGCTACCTTCAGGGATCTGTGGACATTAACTCCAAGGTCCCTCTGATCCTTTACACTTCTCAGTGTACTACCATTCTGGGGGATATTGGTCTCCACCCCCCGCCCCGCCCCGCCCCCCCCCCCTGTGGGGAGGAGGGGTTTACTGTGCTGGACATCATATTCACCGCGCATCTTCACTTAACCCAACTATGTGATTGGCACCTTCACTTCACCAAGGAGGTTGTCTAAACCTCTCCGCCTCTCTCTCCTTGAAGACGCTCCTTAAAACCTACCTCTTTGACCAAGCTTTTGGACACCTGTCCTAATATCTCCTTATGTGGCTCGATCGATGTCAAAGTTTGGTTGGTAATCGCTCCTGTGAAGCACCTTGGGACGTTTCACGAAGTTGTTGTTGTTGTATGTCAGACACAACTGAAACCACGAACCAGGACGTGGACACCACTGTCGAGGTCACCGATACCCTTCACTTTCATGCCACTGCGTTGTTCCAGGCTGCAGCAGGTGACATCAGCGACGTAGAATCATATAACACAGAAGGAGGCCATTCGGCCCATCGTGCCTGTGCCGGCTCTTTCAACGAGCTCTCCAATTAGTCCCACTCCCCCCTGCTCTTTCCCCACAGTCCTGCAAATTTTTCCTTTTCAAGTATTTATCCAATTCCCTTTTGAAAGTTACTATTGAATCTGCTTCCACCGCCCTTTCAGGCAGCGCGTTCCAGATCACAACAACTCGCTGCGTGAAAAATGTTTCCTTATCTTCCCCCTCTAACAATCCCCTAAAATCTGTGTCCTTTGGCTACTGACCAAGGAATGACATATGAGGAGAGATTGGGTCGATTGGGCTTATACTCGCTGGAGTATAGAAGAATGAGAGGGGATCTCATCGAAACATATAAAATTCTGACAGGTCTGGACAAACTCGATGCAGGAAGAATGTTCCCGATGGTCGGAGAGTCCAGAACCAGGGGTCATAATCTAAGGATAAGGGGTACGCCATTTAGGACAGAAATGAGGAAGAATTTCTTCACCCAGAGAGTGGTGAACCTGTGGAATTCTCTACCCCAGAAGGTAGTTGAGGCCAAGTCATTAAATATATTCAAGAATGAGTTAGATATATTTCTTAAAGCTAAAGGTATCAAGGGATATGGGGAGAAGGCAGGGACAGGGTACTGAGTTTGGATGATCAGCCATGATCTCATTGAATGGCAGAGCAGGCTCAAGGGGCCGAATGGCCTACTCCTGCTCCTATCTTCTATGTTTCTATGACCCTCCTGCCAGTGGAAACAATTTCTCCTTATTTACTCTATCAAATCCGCTCATGAATTTGAACACCTCTATCAAATCTGTGCTCTAAGGAGAGCGACCCCAGCTTCTCCAGTCTCTCCACGTAACTGAAATCCCTCATCCCTGGAACCATTCTAGTAAATCACCTCCGCACCCGCTCCAAGGCCTTGACATCCTTCCTACAGTGTGGCGCCCAGAATTGGACGCAACAATCCATCTCCCAGTTTGCTGTTCATTGCTGTATCAGGGAGGTCACCGCGACTCTCTCCACCAGGAGGAACACCTACATCACCTTCCTAATGGACAGAGTGAAGCAGGACTAGAGAGAGCTCTCCGCTTCACCCGCATTCAATGGGTGCCTGTGTGTGGGAAGAAAAATGGCAGATGAAATTTAATGCATTTTTGGAAGGAAAAATGAGGGGACGTAATATAAACTAAATGGTTACACTTTTAAAAAGGGTGCAGGAACAGAGAGACCTGGGGGTTCACATACACAAATCCCTGAAGATGGCAGGACATGTTGAGAAGGCTGTTTTTTTAAAAAAAGCGTACAAGTTCCTTTGCTTTATAAATCGAGGCATAGAGTACAAAAGCAAGGATGTTATGGTAAACCTTGGTTAGACCTCAGCTAGAGTATTGTGTCCAATTCTGAGCAGGGGAGTGGGACTAATTGGATAGCTCTTTCAAAGAGCCAGAACATACACGATAGGCTGAATGGCCTCATTCCGAGCTGTACGATTCTATTGCAGGCTTCTCCAGGGTCCAAGTGCCATAAATGGCACCCACATTGCCTTGCGTGCTACCCATTACTAGCCTGGCATCTTTCTCAATAGAAAGGGATTCCACTCCCTGAATGTCCAGCTTGTTTGCGACCACAGCCAAGTGCATCATGCGGTCTATACCCGGTTTCCTGGCAGCAGTCATGATTCTTTCATCCTGCGCCAGTCCTCTGTGCCTCCTCTAAGAACTAAGAATTAGGAGCAGGAGTAGGCCATTCGGCCCCTCGAGCCTGCTCCGCCATTCGATGAGATCCTGGCTGATCATCCAAACTCAATACCCTATACCTGCCTTCTCCCCATATCCCTTGATACCTTTAGCTTTAAGAAATATATCTAACTCATTCTTGAATATATTTAATGACTTGGCCTCAACTACCTTCTGTGGTAGAGAATTCCACAGGTTCACCACTCTCTGGGTGAAGAAATTTATCCTCATTTCTGTCCTAAATGGCTTACCCGTTATCCTTAGATTATGACCCCTGGTTCTGGACTCTCCGACCATCGGGAACATTCTTCCTGCATCTAGTTTCTCCATGGCTGATCTTCTACCATGACTCCACTTTCCTGCCCGATCCCCATATCCCTTGATTTCCTTAGTGTCCAAAAATCTATCAATCTCAGCCTTGAATCTATTCAATTACTGAACCTCCACAGATTGACAATTCCAAAGATTCACAAATCTCAAAGAAAGACAGACTTGCATTTATATAGCGCCTTTCATGACCTCAGGACGTTCCCAAAGCGCTTTACAGCCAATGAAGTACTTTTTGAAGTGTAGTCACTGTTGTAATGTAGGAAACGTGGCAGCCAATCTGCGCACAGCAAGATCCCACAAACAGCAATGTGATAATGACCAGATAATCTGTTTTTTAGTGATGTCGACTGAGGGATCAATATTGGCCCAGGACACCGGGGATAACTTCTTCTTCGAAATAGCGCCGTGGGATCTTTTACGTTCACCTGAGAGAGCAGACGGGGCCTCGGTTTAACGTCTCATCCGAAAGACGGCACCTCCGACAGTGCGGCGCTCCCTCAGCACTGCACTGGGAGTGTCGGCCTGGATTTTGTGCTCGAGTCTCTGGAGTGGGACTCGAACCCACGACCTTCTGACTGAGGCGAGAGAGAGAGAGCGACCCACTGAGCCACGGCTGACACAAAGGAGACCAAAACTGTGCCTAGTACTCCAGGTGAGGTCTCACTTTCAAAGCCCTGTATAATTGCAGCAACCCCCTTTGCAATAAAGGCCAACATACTATTTGCCTTCCTAATTGCTTGCTGCCCCTTCTATGTAAATGTAACGTCAATTTTAAACTCTGAGCACTGGGGGTGGGGGCGTGAAAATATGCTTCTCTTTTAACTCCAGATCTGATATGCCAAAGTGGGAACTTTTGATGAGAATTTGCTATGAGGCACCAATTACTGTTTTTTTTAAAAAAAAGTGTTTGAGTCTGTGCTCAAAACTCAAACACCCAAGGCTGCTTTAATCCAGTTGTGACTGGAATTTGTTAATCCTGTCTTTGCAGAAAGTTTATGTCCTGTGTTTGTTTTGGCTGTGTTGCGGTGTTACCTTTATTGTCATTCCTTTGGTGTTCAGTAATGTCTCTCTCGCCGTATGTATAGTGTTTCCAACCCCCCTCTCCTGTTCCATTTTTTTTGCTTAACCCTCCCCCGCCCCACCCCCGGAGCAAAGCAATGCTAACCTGCGGATTTCCAATACCAGTGGCAGTGGTGGGTGGAGGCAAGCTGGAAGCTGATCCAGCTTGTAATCGTTTCTCCTCGTCCCTGTGACCAGATGGATTACTGGACTAAGGAGGCAGTCACCGCACCGAGTGGGAGCGGCCAATCCCACTGATTGGCTTGTGGCAGATGTTAAGGTTGGGGCACGCCGGCCCAGCTATAGCAACAAGCTGTTTTGAGCGCGCACACACCAGAGGTGATCCTCTCTCCCTCTGCTCTCTGCAGCTGCCTTGCAGACACCGTTCTTCCTTTACCAGTGATTCCAAGACACAGAGAGCGAGAGAGAGAGAGAGAGAGGGAGGTAAAGCAGTGAAATGGGAAACTATTTCAGGCTGTCATTTCTTGTGCAAAGGGAAAGGAAATTGACTCCTGCAACATCTGCACAGCTCGTGTGACTGTGGAAGTCAAGAGGAGAGGAATAGTTTCTGTGTGAGTATTTTGTAGTTTTTTTTTGAAAAACAAAACCAGCAGCTTATCTTGCTTTCCAGGTTTATTTATGTGACAGAGGATATACAAAAAAGCTTCATCTGGGAGCTTTGGCGTTTCCTCGAACATGTGGGGACTGCTCTTTATTTGCCAGAATCTCGCTGTGTGGGGGACTGTAACTCCGACAGTAGGACTCGCAAAGGCCCATTAAACTGGATGTGACAGCGTGACCCCCGCACTCCTTTTGTAGCAAACACAAATTTTTGGTCTGGTTGTAAGCAATGTTCCCTTTAAGCTGCGCGGGCGTGTAGTTGTCTGGAGTTCCCACGCAGGCGGCTTGTCGGCTTTACAATAGGAAAAACCGCGCCTGCGTGGGAATTTGAATGGGCCGCGTAGCCCATTTAAAGGGGCCACGCACCCGGAAAAAAAAATTAAAGGGAGCGTTGGTTGTAAAGTATTTTACCTGTTCGCTTGTGTTTATCCTCTCCCCCCCCCCGCCCCACCCCACGAGTTGTTGCTCTGTAGACCGGGAGATCGATGTTCGGTCGCCAAATAAACTCCTCGTGAAAGACCCGACTTGGAAGATCCCTGGGCTTCTGTCTTCCGCGAAGCCTAAACCGCCGTCCGCACTAACCGTGGCCGGCGCGGGTACTTGGCGCACAAACGGCGAATTAAAATCTCCCCAGTGTGCGACTGTGGTCACCCAGAACAGACCACGGAACATAGAACGACTCAACGCCCCGTTCACAAATACGGAGGAGGCATCACAGCGACACGCTCCGCTACTCCTGACCCAATTACCTGGCTTAACCACCTCACTGCAAAATTATAGTTGTTGCTCCACATCTACGTGGTAGTGGTAGCATCTCCCCCCCCCCCCCCCCCCCCCCCACCCCATGCTTAAATTCAGGCCCCGTCTGAATTAAGATGTTAAAATAAAAAGAAAGACTTGCATTTCTATAGCGCCTTTCACAACCACCGGACGTCCCAAAGCGCTTTACAGTCAATGAAGTACTTTTTTGAAGTGTAGTCACTGTTCTAATGTGGGAAACGCAGCAGCCAATTTTGCGCACAGCAAGCTCCCACAAACAGCAATGTGATAATGACCAGATAATCTGTTTTTTAGTGATGTTGATTGAGGGATAAATATTGGCCCCAGGACACCGGGGGAGAACTCCACTGCTCTTCTTCGAAATAGTGGCCGTGGGATCTGTTACATCCACTTGAGGGAGCAGACGGGGCCTCGGTTTAACGTCTCCTCCGAAAGACGGCACCTCCGACAGTGCGGGAGTGTCAGCCTGGATTTTTATGCTCAAGTCTCTGGAGTGGGACTCGAACCCACAACCTTCTGACTCAGAGGCGAGGGCGCTTTTATTTTTAAAATGCTGTCTTAACCTCTGCTGGTTAGTCCCCAACCGGGAGGACCTTTTGACTTGGGATTATTTTAATTATTGTACCCTCAGTCACGCGGGGGAACGTCTGCAGTAAAACATTAACACAAAATGAACTGGAGAGAGGTAAAACCCTGGGCGACAGACTTTTTTAACGAGGCAATAACGAGGGGGGCCAACATTTTCCTGAGATGATGTCGGTTAGTGATGAAAAGCTGAATTGTGGAGCGAGTGAGTGAGCGGTGCCTGAGGGATCTGACCTTGCCAGATGTGTTGGGTGCTTCCAGCAACCCATGTCTCTAATTAGGCAAGTGCAGCTTCCAAGCAGCAAGCTGTACTCTGGTAACGCGCTCTGCCAGGGCAGGGTCATTTGAACATTTATCGTCTTTTTTTGGAGATCTTTATGCGCTGTTATCTCTCTAGGTGCGATGCGAACATATCTTTACAGATAATGAACGCTAATTCTCAGCAGGAGAAACGCAGTAACAGGGTGAAACATTCCCATTCGCTCCTGGGCAATCTTGGGTACATACGAACTAGGAGCAGGAGTCGGCCACTCGGCCCCTCGAGCCTGCTCCGCCATTCAATAAGATCATGGCAGATCCGATTACTCCACATTCCCGCTTACCCCCGATAACCTTTCACCCCCTTGCTTCTCAAGAATCTATCGACCTCTGCCTTAAAAATATTCAAAGACTCTGCTTCCACCGCCCTCTGAGGAAGAGAGTTCCAAAGACTCACGACCCTCTGAGAGAAAATTTCTCCTCATCTCGGTCTTAAATGGGCGACCCCTTATTTTTAAACCGTGACCCCTAGTTCTAGATTCTCCCACAAGAGGAAACATCCTCTCCGCACCCACCCTGTCAAGACCCCTGGGTAGTGAGAACAGATTGTGTTTCTTTGGTTTGCGGGATATTCATTTCCATCAAGTAACTGAAAAGATCCCCGCTATGGTACTGCATGCAAGGCTGGGACTCGGACTCTGTCCTATTGGGGGTGGTTTTAACCCTACTCGCTCAGCAGGAACCTGGCGGGCGGGCGGATAAAATCCCCCCCCAGCTCTCACCTGTCCGAAAGCCGCCATGATCGCGACATCTGCGATTTTTAACCCGCTCTCCTGAGCAGGCGGCGAGGACAGGCGCATCCGGAGTCAACAGAGTCAAGGACACCAGGGAGAAACACCCCTGCTCTACTTCAAAATAGTGTTGTGGGATCGTTTACGACCACCTGAGAGGGCAGACGAGGCCTCGGTTTAACGTCTCATCCGAAAGACGGCACCTTTGACAGTGCAGCACTCCCTCAGCACTGCACTGGAATAATAGCCTAGATTTTTGTGCTCAAGTCTCTGGAGTGGGACTTGAACCCACAAACCTTCTGACTCAGAGGCAAGAGTGCAACCACTCTAGATGCTCGACACCATCCAGGACAAAGTAGTCCGCTTGATCGGCAACCCATCCACCACCTTAAACATTCATTCCTTCCACCACTGACGCACCGGGCCAGAATCCCGGCAGTTGGAGAAAACCCACAGACATAACCTACGAACCCTGGGACCCTATTTGTCCCCATATCCTCTCCATCACCAAGACTGCCTACTTCCACCTCTGAAACATCACCTGTCTCCGGCCCTGCCTCAGCCAATCTGCTGCTGAAACCCTCATCCATGCCTTTGTTATCTCCAGACTCGACTATTCCAATGCTCTCCTGGCTGGCTTCCCATCTTCCACCCTCCATTAAAATTAAGCTCTTCCAAAATTCTGTTGCCTGTATCCTAACTCGCACCAAGTCCTGTTCACTCATCACCCTTGTGTTCGCAGACTTACATTGGCTCCCGGTCTAGCAATGCCTCGATTTTTAAAAATTCTCATCCTTATTGTCAAATCCCTTCATGGCCTCGCCCCCTCCCTATCTCTGTAACCTCCTCCAGCCCTACTATCCTCTGCGATCTCCGTGCTCCTTCAGTTCTGGCCACTTGTGCATCTTTTCATCGCTCGACCATTGGCGGCCGTGCCTTCAGCTGCCTGGGCCCTTAGCTCTGGAATTCCCTCCCTAAACCTCTCCATCTCTCTACACCTCTCTCTCCTCCTTTAAGACGCTCCTTAAAACCTACCGCTTTGGCCATGCTTTTGGTCACCAGTCCTAATATCTCCTTGAATGGTTCGGTGTCAAATTTCTATCTGATGGCGCTTCTGTGAAGTGTCTTGGGATGTTTTACTACGTTAAAGGTGCTATATAAATGCAAGTTGTTGTTGCTGTTGGGTGAGAAATCCTAGCTGAAGTCATTTAGGTTATTGGAGGACACTGAGAACTAGGCCCAGTCAGTGCAATTATTAGACGCAGGGACAGTACTTGAGACTTGCTGGTTGCAAATGGAAATGAGTCCCCATCTCGAATGAAGGTACTAGGTATGGGGTTACTGAACCAGATATCAGTTGTAAAGTAGATTGTAATGGCAGATGAAGTAAGTTGCTCTAAAGAGAAGCTATACTGCAGCATGCTGAGAGTTCAGTCGGTAAGTTATTGTCTCGTGCAAAAAGAGAATCCAGGTCACTTTGCTCATCACCTGCTAATAAAGTTATTATACAACAATTATTACAAGAATGGTTTCGGGGATGAGGGACTTCAGTTATGTGGATAGACTGGAGAAGCTGGGGTTGTTCTTAGAGCAGAGAAGGTTGAGAGGAGATTTGATGGAGGTGTTTAAAATCATGAGGGGTCTGGACAGAGTAGATAGAGAGAAACTGTTCCCATTGGCGAAAGGGTCGAGAACCAGAGGACACGGATTTAAGGTGATTGGCAGAAGAACCAAAGGCGATATGAGGAAAAACTTTTTTACACAGCGAGTGGTTAGGATCTGGAATGCACTGCCTGAGAGGGTGGGGGAGGCAGACTTAATCGTGGATTTCAAAAGGGAATTGGATAAGTACCTGAAGGAAAACATTTGCAGGGCTACGGGGAAAGGGCGGGGGAGTGGGACTAGCTGAAGTGCTCTTGCAGAGAGCCGGCACGGACTCGACAGGTCGAATGGCCTCCTTCTGTGCTGTAACCATTCTATGATTCTAACATAATTGCAGGTGACCCTGCAGAGTGGCAGTGTTTAATTACGGACATGAATCTTCTAGTTATTGGAAATAAAGGTTATCAGAAAAAATGAAACCGATTTCTTTTGCAAATGCAACACCGCTATTCAAGAAAGGAGGGAGAGAGAAAACAGGGAACTACAGGCCAGTTAGCCTGACATCAGTCGTCGGGAAAATGCTGGAATCCATTGCTGAGGAAGTGGTATCAGGGCACTTAGAAAATCATAACATGATTAGGCAGAGTCAACATTGTTTTATGAAAGGGAAATCATGTTTGACAAATTTATTACAGATTTTTGAGGATGTAACTAGCAGGGTAGATAAAGGGGAACCAGTGGATGTAGTATATTTGGATTTCCAAAAGGCATTCAATAAGGTGCCACATAAAAGGTTATTACACAAGATATGGGCTCATAGGGTTGGGGGTAATATAGTAGCATGGATAGAGGATTGGTTAACGGACAGAAAACAGAGAGTAGGGATAAACGGATCTTTTTCAGGTTGGCAGGCGGTAACTAGTGGGGTGCCGCAAGGATCAGTGTTGGGGCCTCAGCTGTTTACAATCTCTATTAATGACCTAGATGAAGGGACCGAGTGTAATGTAGCTAAGTTTGCTGGTGGGACAGTAAGCTGTGAGGAGAACACAGAATCTGCAAAGGGATATAGATAGACTAAGTGAGTGGGCAGTAAGGTGGCTGATGGAGTATAATGTGGGGAAATGTGAGGTTATTCACTTTGGTAGGAAGAATAGAAAAACAGTATATTTTTTAAATGATGAGAAACTTTTAAATGTTGGTGTTCAGAGAGTGGGCAGAGATTTGGCAGATGGAATACAACACTGGAAAGTGTGAGGTGATGCACTTTGGCAGGAAAAATCCTAGAGCAATTTATTATCTTAATGGCAAGAAACTGGAGAGTACTGAAGTGCAAAGGGATCTGGGGGTCCTGGTGCACGAAACTCAAAAGGTTAGTATGCAGGTGCAGCAAGTGATTAAGAAGGCAAATGGAATGTTGGCTTTCATTGCTAGGGGGATAGAATATAAAAATAGGGAGGTATTGCTTCAGTTGTACAAGGTATTGGTGAGACCGCACCTGGAATACTGCATACAGTTTTGGTGTCCTTACTTAAGGAAAGACATCCTTGCTCTCGAGGCAGTGCAAAAAAGGTTCACTCGGTTAATCCCGGGGATGAGGGGGTGGTCATATGAGGAGAGGTTGGGCAGATTGGGACTCTACTCATTGGAGTTCAGAAGAATGAGAGGCGATCTTATTGAAACATATAAGATTGTGAAGGGGTTGGATCGGGTGGATGCGGGGAGGATGTTCCCGATGACGGGTGAGACGAGAACTAGGGGACATAGTCTTAGAATAAGGGGCTGCTCTTTCAAAACTGAGATGAGGAGGAACTACTTCACTCAGAGGGTGGTAGGTCCATGGAATATGCTGCCACAAAAAGCTGTAGAAGCTACAACATTAATTAAATTTAAAACAGAAATAGACAGTTTCCTAGAAGTAAAGGGCATTAAGGGTTACGGGGAGCGGGCAGGAATTTGGACATGAGTCTAGGTTCGGATCGGTCATGGCCCTGTGGGTAGTGGAGCGGGCCCAGGGACTGTGTAGCCTGATTCTGCTCCTATTTCGTGTGTGCAATTCTGTTAGATGCAGGAGATGGTTCTGTGATAGATAGTAGATTGGCGGTTAGGATCAGATCATCCATGATCTTATTGAATGGCGGAGCAGGCTCGAGGGGCCGATTGGCCTACTCCTGCTCCTATTTCTTATGTTCTTATGTTCTTATTTGGGTGTCCTTGTACAAGAATCACAAAGCTAGCAAGCAATAACGAAGGCAAATGGCATGTTGGCCTTTATTGCAAGGGGATTGGAGTATAAGAGTAAGGAAGTCTTGCTACAATTGTACAGGGGCTTGGTGAGACCACACCTGGAGTATGTGCATAGTTTTGGTTTCCTTATCTAAGGAAGATATACTTGCCTTGGAGGCGGTGCAACGAAGGTTCAGTAGATTGATTCCTGGGATGAGAGGGCTGTCCTATGATGAGAGATTGTGTAGAATGGGCCGATACTCTCTGGAGTTTAGAAGAATGAGGTGATCTCATTGAAACATACAAGATTCTGAAGGGGGATTGACAGGGTAGATGCTGAGAGGTTGTTTCCCCCTGGCTGGAGAGTCTAGAGCTAGGGGGCATAGTCTCAGGATAAGGGGTAGGCCTGTTAAGACTGAGATGAGGAGGAATTTCTTCACTCAGACGGTTGTGAATCTTTGGAATTCTCTGCCCCAGAGGGTTGTGGATGCTCAGTCATTGACTATATTCAAGGCTGAGATAGATAGATTTTGGACTCTAGGGGAATCAAGGGATATGGAGATCTGGCGGGAAAGTGGAGTTGAGGTCGATGATCAGCCATGATCTCATTGAATGTTGGGGCAGGCTCAAGGGGCCGTATGGCCGACTCCTGCTCCTAATTCTTGTTATGTTTCGCAAAGTCTCACATTACTCTTTCTTTATGCACACATTTAATTCTTCTTTGTTCAAACACAGTCTGGTTTGCTGTGGCCTCTGAGTCAGAATGGTTGTGGGTTCAAGCCCCACTCCAGAGACTTGAGCACATAAATCCAGGCTGACACTCCAGTGCAGTGCTGAGGGAGTGCTGCACTGTCGGAGATGCCGTCTTTCGGATGAGACGTTAAACCGAGGCCCCGCCTGCTCTTTTAGGTTGACGTAAAAGATCCTGTGCACTAATGCGAAGAAGAGCAGGAGAGTTATCCCTGATGTCCTGGCCGACATTTAAATCTCAACACCTAAATCTCCTATCTGTTTGTGGGAGCTTGCTGTGTGCAGATTGGCTGCCGCGTTTCCCACATTACAACGGTGACTACACTTCAAAAAGCACTTAATTGGCTGTGAAGCGCTTTGGGACGTCCGGTGGTCGTGAAAGTTGCTGTAGAAATTCAAGTCTTTAATTATTTTACTGTTCCATGCAATTAAAAATTCTGCCTTCCTGTCCTGTTCCCTGATATTTAAGCCCTTCAGCGCCAG
Source organism: Squalus acanthias (assembly GCA_030390025.1). Lineage (NCBI taxonomy): Eukaryota > Metazoa > Chordata > Chondrichthyes > Squaliformes > Squalidae > Squalus > Squalus acanthias. The sequence goes on along the minus strand of CM059432.1, from coordinate 3,136,655 downwards.
GTGAACTTCATCAATCTCCTTCGGAACCTTGAACGTTTCAATGTGATGAACTGAAAGTGGGAGCAACTGCGTTGAGCATTGTGCTGTTTCGTGAAGCGAGATGTTCAGATGCAAAAAGTGCAGTGAATTCATTCAGTGTTGTCTATTACACGCGTCACCTGCCACCAATGTTCCATAGAAACAGGAGTAGGCCATTCAATATGATCATGGCTGATCTCGATCACAATACCATATTCCCGCTCTCTCCCCATACCCCTTGACACCTTTTGTGTCTAGAAATCTATCTATCTCCTTCTTAAATATATTCAGTGACTTGGCCTCCACAGCCTTCTGTGGTAGAGAATTCCACAGGTTCACCACCCTCTGAGTGAAGACATTTCTCCTCATCTCAGTCCTAAATGTCCTATCTCGTATCCTGAGACTGTGACCCCTCGTTCTAGACCCCCCCAGCCCGGGGAAACATCCTCCCTCCATCCAGTCTGTCTAGCCCTGTCAGAATTTTATACGTTTCAATGAGATCCCCTCTCATTCTTCTAAACTCTGGTGAATACAGGCCTAGTCGACCCAATCTCTCCTCATACGACAGCCCAGCCATCCCAGGAATCAGTCTGTGATTCCCTTGAAGCTGTGCAGCCGTGCGGCGCTCTGGCTCCATTCAGTGACCGCGGGTTTGCCGACTCTGGTTGGAAGAACTCCTGGAGGTTACGTCCCATCACCTCTCGCCTCCCCGCCCAGTCAGACTGCTGTTCACCCCCCGCCAACCCCATTTTCCAATATTTTTTATAATTAATAGATGAAAGTGTTCCAAGGAAAATGGAAAAAGAAAACAGACCATTTTTTAAAAAAAAATGATTTTTCTCCTGGGCAGTGTCCAGGACATTCTTGGAGACTCCGGACATTGCTGGAGGGTTGGCAACCCGAAGTAATCAAGGGGGTAAAGTATTCACAGCAATCAAAAAAAAATACTCTCGCGCACTCTGCTTTCCATCTGGCCAACCCATGCACAAAATGGTTAAAAGTCACCCGCCATGGGCATCATGGAATGATACAGCACCGAAGGAGGCCGTTCGGCCCATCCTGCCGTTGCTGGCTCTTTTGGGAGAACTGAAACAACTAATATTGACCACATAACCAACTGGAGGTGTCTAATACTCTTATTTTTTTTGAATTTACTAATCAGAGCCCTCATACGGAATCCCAATCAGCCACATGTGGCAAAGCGATGTTCCCTTTAATTTTTTTTTTGGGGGGTGCGCGGCCCCTTTTTAAGAGGCTGCGCGGCCCATTCAAAATACCCCGCGTGCGCGGTTTTTCCTATTTTAAAAGCCGGTGAGCCGGACGTGCGAGCCGCAGATCACGGCCCCGCAGCATCGAGGGGCGCTGGGTCGTTGAATATATTTAAGGCTGGGGAGAGACAGATTTTTGAACGATAAGGGAGTCGAGGGTTATGGGGAGCGGGGCAGGGAAGTGGAGTTGAGGCCAGGATCGGATCGGCCGTGATCTCATCGAATGGCGGAGCAGGCTCGGGGGGCCGAATGGCCGACTCCTGCTCCTGTTTCTTCTGTTCTTATGAACACTGGTGTGAAGTACACTTGCCCTGGATCGTGGGATCGTGGGTCGGGCGTGTTCTACTGAAATCGGTGCATGTGGCTAAAACGCTGTCGCTGTCGCCACAGCTGCGATCAGGCAGCCGATTTTTTAAAAAAAAATTCTCTCTATTGGACAGCGCTGACGTAACCCAGAGTGCCATGCGCACTGAGCGCTGGGATCTTGTGGGGGTCTCCAGAGGTGTTGCTGTCTCTGTAGATGCTAAAGCAGGCTCTCGGGGCTGTGCTCTTCACCTGGGTTGAGTCGCACTTTTATGGCATGTTTCGAAATTAAATCCGATTCCAAATAAATCAAATCATTTCGGTAATTGGATGCCTTTTTCATAAACTAGACCGGTTAATTTGTGTTTGATTAAAGGAAGCATTTCATTTGCAGCCTTAGTGGAGCCGTGTGCTTTCTTTGAATGTCGTTGGTAATCGGAGAACCTTACAGCACGGAAGGAGGCCATTCGGCCCATCGAGACTGCGCCGGCTCTTTTGCCAAAGTTGTTACTTTGCCAACAATTTTACCATCTGCCAGAATCACTTTGAATAATTGGGGTTGAGGGTATTGCTCCTGTTACTCTGCCCAGGGCACTTTTAAACCATGGTAATGGGTTTCGACAAATTGAAGATCCCCCCTCCACCCCAATTATTCAAAGTGATTCTGGCAGATGGTAAAATTGTTGGCAAAGTAACAACTTTGGCAAAAGAGCCAGCGCAGACGCGATGGGCCGAATGGCCTCCTTCCGTGCTGTACGGTTCTCTGATTGCCAACGACATTCAAAGAAAGCAAACGGCTCCATTAAGGCTGCAAATTAAATGCTTCGATAATCAAACACAAATTTATGAAAAAGGCACCTAATTACCGAAATGATTTGATTTTGGTAATTGAGGATGCCCAGCTGACTAAACCAAAGCTAGGGGATTAAATTTGGCTCGGTGGCTCGGATACCAGAAATGCATGTAGTAACCAGGTGGGGTCCAACCAGCACCTTATTGCACAACAGTACAGCCAGTCTTGACTTCTACTCTATCCCTCTGCACTGCTTTTTTTGCCGAAGTGTAGGCTGTCATAAAAACCCATCTGGTTCACTAATGTCCTTTAGGGAAGGAAATCTGCCGCCCTTACCCGGTCTGGCCGATATGTGACTCCAGACCCACAGCAATGTGGTTGACTCTTAACTGCCCTCTGAAATGGCCCAGCAAGCCACTCCGTTGTCAAGAAGGCCACTCACCACCACCTTCTCAAGGGGCAATTCAGGATGGGCAATAAATGCCAGCCTTGCCAGCGATGCCCACATCCCGTGAATGAATATTTTAAAAAAAAACCATGGAACACATCAACCTGCCCACTAACATCTGCTGCAGGAGACACCTCATGTCTCCACTCAGCATCTCGGGAGGCCACCGAGTGGATAGCCAAACTAGACACCCCATATTCCCATCATACAAAACAAAAACAAGTAGTGTGCTGATCAGGAAGGACATCCAGGGGTGGGGGCAGGGGAGATAAATCTAGAATACCGTCAGCAGGCGTAAGTAAAGAAAGAAAAAGACTTCCATTTCTACAGCGCCTTTCACGACCACCGGACATCTCAAAGCGCTTTACAGCCAATGAAGTACGTTTTGAAGTGTAGTCACTGTTGTAATGTAGGAAATGCGGCAGCTAGTTTGTGCACAGCAAGCTCCCACAAACAGCAATGTGATAATGACCAGATAATCTGTTTTTGTTATGTCGGTTGAGGGATAAATATTGACCAGGACACCGGGGAGAACGCCCCTGCTCTTCTTTGACAGGGCCTTGGTTTAACGTCACCTCTGACAGTGCAGCACTCCCTCAGTACTCCTTCTTCTTCTTCTTCTTCTTCTTCTTCTTAGGCAGTCCCTCGGAACTGAGGATGACTTGATTCCACACTAAAAATGAGTTCTCAGGTGACTGATGCGTCCAATGCGGGACCTGCAGTCTCTGTCACAGGTGGGGCAGATGGTGGTTGAAGGGTTGGGTGGGTGGGGTGCTTGGGTTGACATGCGCTGCCTGCACTTGGCTTCCGCTTGCTCCCGGCGAAGAGACTCGAGGTGTTCGGCGCCTTCCCGGATGCTTCTCCTCCACTTTGTGCAGTCTTGGGCCAGGGATTCCCAGGTGTCGGTGGGGATGTTGCACTTTTTCAAGGAGGCTTTGAGGGTGTCCTTGAAGCATTTCCTCTGCCCACCTGGGGCTCTCTTGCCGTGCCGGAGCTCCGAGTAGAGTGCTTGCTTTGGGAGTCTTGTATCGGGCATGCAGACGATGTGACCTGTCCATCGGAGCTGATTGAGCGTGGCCAGAGCTTCGATGCTGGGGATGTTGGCCTGAGCAAGAACACTGACGTTGGTGCGCCTATCCTGCCAATGGATTTGCAGGATCTTGCGGAGGCAGCGTTGGTGGTACCTCTCCAGTGCTTTGAGGTGCCTGCTGTACATGGTCCATGTCTCTGAGGCATACAGCAGGGCGGGTATCACTGCTGCTCTGTAGACCATGAGCTTAGTGTCGGGTTTGAGGTCCTGGTCTTCAAACACTCTCTTCCTCAGGCGACCGAAGGCTGCACTGGCACACTGAAGGCAGTGTTGGACTTCGTCGTCGACGTCGGCCCTTGTTGACAGTAGGCTCCCGAGGTATGGAAAGTGGTCCACGATGTCCAAGGCCTTGTCGTGGATTTTGATAATCGGGGGGCAGTACTGTGTGGCGGGGGCAGGTTGGTAGAGGACCTTTGTCTTACGGATGTTTAATGTAAGGCCCATGCTCTTGTACGCTTCGGTGAAGGTGTTGACGATGGTTTGGAGTTCGACCTCCGAGTGAGCGCAGACGCAAGCGTCGTCTGCATACTGTAATTCGACGACAGAGGATGGGACAACCTTGGATCTGGACTGGAGGCGACGGAGGTTGAACAGTTTCCCGTTTGTTCTGTAAATTAGCTCCACTCCAGTGGGGAGCTTACTGAGGGTGAGATGGAGCATTGCAGCAAGGAAGATCGAGAAGCGCGTTGGTGCGATGACACAGCCTTGCTTGACCCCGGTTCGTACGTGAATTGGGTCTGTGGTGGAACTGTTGGTCAGGATCACGGCTTGCATGTCGTCATGAAGCAGGCAGAGGATGGTGACAAACTTTTGAGGGCAGCCGAATTTGAGGAGGACACTCCATAATCCCTCACGGTTGACAGTGTCGAAGGCCTTTGTGAGATCAAAGAAGGCCATGTACAGCGGTTGGTGCTGTTCCCTGCATTTCTCTTGTAATTGACAAGTGGTGAAGATCATGTCCATTGTGCCCCTTAGTGGGCGGAATCCGCATTGTGACTCTGGGAGGAGCTCTTCGGCCACTGGGAGAAGGCGATTGAGGAGGATTCTTGCGATGACTTTCCCTGTGGCAGACAGCAGGGAAACTCCTCTGTAATTACCGCAATTGGACTTGTCACCTTTCTTGAAGATGGTGGTGAGCTGCCTTCTTGACAACTGAGTGTCTTGCTGGGCCATTTCAGAGGGCAGTTAAGAGTCAACCACATTGCTGTGGGTCTGGAGTCACATGCAGGCCAGACTGGGTAAGGATGGCAGATTTCCTTCACTAAAGGACGTCAGTGAACCAGGTGGGCTTTTATGAGTTTCATGGTCACCATTACTGATACTAACTGCGTTTCCCACATTAGAACAGTGACTACACTTCAGAAGTACCTCATTGGCTGTAAAGCGCTTTGGGACGTCCTGAGGTGGTGCTATAGCAGTGCAAGTCTTTCTTTATCATTATCTAATGACTTCTGTTGTAAAATATGGCCATGATGACTAGGTTGGGTGCAACGGGTTAGTTTTACCCTTGATGATTGACCTTATCTGTTTTTACCTGAATACGCTATGACTTCTCCATAGTGACTGCTCTGTCAGTATGGTGCCCTGTTTTGTTCTATAGTCCAGTACCTATTTGCACAGTCCGAGTGAGCTCAGGGAGGGGAGTTGGGGACAGCAGCTTGTTGGTGCGTTGCATGCTACAACCAAAAAAAAAGAATCAGTCTTCACCCTGCCCTAAAGTGCTACCCAGACAGTGAATCTGCATCTTAATGTCCTTTTGGATTTTATATCCATCGAGAGATTCGATAGAGGTGTTTAAAATCATGAAGGGTTTATACAGAGAGTAAATAAAGAGAAACTGTTTCCAGTGGCTGAAGGGTCGATGACCAGAGGGCACAGATTTCAGGTGATTGGCAAAAGAACCAGAGACGACACGAGGAAAAACTTTTTTACGCAACGAGTGGTTGGGATTTGGAACGCGCTGCCTGAGAGGGTGGTGGAGACAGATTCAATAGCAGCCTTCAAAAGGGAGTTGGATAAATACTGGAAGGAGAAAAAAATTGCAGGGATATGGGGAGAGCGCGGGGGAGTGGGACTAACTGGATCGCTCTTCGAAAGAGTCGGGGCAGACATGATGGGCCGAATGGCCTCCTTCTGTGCTGTACCGTTCTCAGATTCTATAAGATTAACACAGCCCTGGTAATCGGGCCAATAAACCCTGAGTGCAGTTGTTGTGTGCTTCAACCAAGAGGAGCCAATCTACACAGCGAAACCGTTAATTGGGTCTACATAAGAACATAAGGATTAGGAGCAGGAGTCGGCCATACGGCCCCTCGAGCCTGCTCCGCCATTCAATAAGACCATGGCTGATCTTCGACCTCAGCTCCCCTAGAATCCAAAAATCTATCGATCTCAGCCTTGAATATACTCAACGACTCAGCATCCACAGCCCTCTGGGGCAGAGAATTCCAAAGATTCACCACCCTCTGAGTGAAGAAATTCCTCTTCGTCTCAGTCCTAAAAGGCCGAACCCTTATCCGGGACTGTGACCCCTGTTTCTTTTCCTTGCATTTAAGCCAAGAGAAGAAGAGAACTGAGCTTGGATAATCTCAAGACAGCATAAAAGAAGTAAATCTCAAGGTTTTACGGAGAATTTTACAGCTTTATAGATTAGAATAGGTTGGGTTAGCACAATTGCACAGGCACACAATCATTCCATACTTCTGCAGTAGAGGAGAAAAAATAGTAAAATTATTTTGTGCTGTTGAGTCAGTGTTGTGGTATGCAATGTGTTTTTTTTTTTAAATTAGTCATGCCTGTGGTACAATGCATTAGAATCATACAGCACAGGAGGAGGCCATTTGGCCCATCGTGCCTGTGCTGGCTCTTTGAAAGAGCTCTCCAATTAGTCTCACTTCACCTGCTCTTTCCCCCACAGCCCGGCAAATTTTCTCCCTGGAAACAAACTATCAAAACCCTTCATAGTTTTGAACGCCTCCATTAAATTTCCCCTTAACCTTCTCTGCGCTAAGGAGAACAACCCCAGCTTCTCCAGTCTCTCCACTTAACTGAAGTCCCTCATCCCCGGTAACCTTCTGGTAAATCTCCTCTGCATCCTCTCCAAGGCCTTGACATTTCTTCCTAAATTGGACGCAATACTCCAGCTGATTCCTAACTAGTGTTTTATAAAGGTTTAGCGTGACTTTCCTTTGCTTTTGTACTCTCGTTCTCTATCAAGACACCCAAGGATCCCATTGCTATTTTAACATCCTTCTCAAACTGTCCTGCCACCTTCAAAGACTTGTGTACGTACAGCCCCTGATCTCTCTGTTCCTGCACCCCCTTTAAAATTGTACCATTTGGTTTATATTGGCGTTACGGTAGCAGCATGGTTATGTCACTGGGCTAGTAATCCAGAGGCCTGAACTAATGATCCAGAGACTTCAAATCCCCCCACGACAGCTGTGGAATTTAAATGAAATAAATCTGGAATTTAAAAAAAAAAGCTAGTATTAGTAATGGTGATGTTTGTTGTAAAAACCCATCTGGTTCACTAATGTCCTTTTTTAGGGAAGGGAAATCTGGCCTATGTGTGACTCCAGACACACAGCAATGTGGTTGACTCTTAACTGCCCTCTGAAATGGCCGAGCAAGACACTACAAGAAACAATAAGAATTATTTTAAAAAACACGGACTGCAGCTGTTCAAGAAGGCGGTCCCACCACCACCTTCTCGAGGGGCAATTAGGGATGGGCAATAAATGCCGGCCTTGCCAGCGACGCCCACATCCCAGGAACAAATTTTTAAAAAGGCTCCTTAAAACCTACCTCTTTGACCAAGGTTATGGTCACCTGTCCCGATATCGCCTTGCGTGGCTCGGTATCAAATTTTGTCCGATTGCACTCCTGTAAAGTGCCTTGGGATATTTCACTATGTTAACCGTGCTATATAAATACAAATTACTGTTGCTAAATTTAACAAGCTGAAGTTTTGACTAATCTAATGGAACTTTTGATGGTGTTTTGATGGTGTCCAGGAGCTGAACAAACATCAAGGTGGAAAAATGTGGATGGTTATGTAACCACGTGTATCAGGAATAGAATTTGTTAGGCAAATGATACCATCGGAGATCATTCAAAGTTCAGTAGGCTAGACGCGATTAGATATGATCCCAACATTGGCGAGGCAGGAAATTGTACTTCTGTCCCCGAAAACTGTTGGATTAAAAAGCCAGCTCCTTCTTTCCTTTTGATCTTTTTATACCGCTGCGCTTTGTAAACACGTTCAAAAATAATAAATCCAATCGGGAATTCAGGAGAAACTTCTTTACCCAGAGAGTGATGAGAATGTGGAACGCGCTCCCACAGGGGGTAGATGAGGTGAATAGTGTAGATGCATGCAAGAGGAAGCTAGATAAACACATGAGGGAGAAAGGCAGATAGGCTTAGATAAGGTAAGGTGGGAGGGTGCTCGTGTGGAGCATAAACACCAGCATGGACCAGTTGGGCTGAATGGCCTGTTTCTGTGCTGCACGTTCTCAGCTTTTATTAAAAAAAAGGTAGTTAGTCTACAGTGAAAGAATTCTGTTCCTTTGCGCCTTTATTTTGATCCTTTATTGGTGCCCTATATTCCTGCCTCCCCGAGTCAGATAGCTTGTTGCCATGCTTCTGCCATTCTCACACAGACTGCCAGGAGGGGCACGAGGGGGGAGGGGGGCAGGATGACCTGTCCACTAACCTTCCCCTATCTGTGGTGAGGTGCCAGGCTGTTGCCACCCTGCTGCCCTCCTGTGTTGCCCAGACGGTCAGCTAACTTCAGGATGGGCAGACGCATGGCTGATGTAATTTAGCACAGAGAAGTGTGAAGTGACGGAAGAATGAGGAGAGGCAATTTTTTTTTATTTTTTTAATTCGTTCATGGGATGTGGGTGTCGCTGGGAAGGCCAGGCATTTATTGCCCATCCCTAACGGCCCTCGAGAAGGTGGTGGTGAGCCCCCTTCTTGAACCACAGAGGGCGGTTAAGAGTCAACCACATTGCTGTGGGTCTGGAGTCACATATCGGCCAGACCGGGCAAGGGCAGCAGATTTCCTTCCCTAAAGGACATTAGTGAACCATTGAATGATCTCCGATGGTATCATTTGCCTAACAAATTCTATTCCTGATGCACGTGGTTACATAACCATCCACATTTTTCCACCTTGATGTTTGTTCAGCTTCTGGACACCATCAAAAGTTCCATTAGATTAGTCAAAACTTCAGCTTGTTAAATTTAGCAACAGTAATTTGTATTTATATAGCACGGTTAACATAGTGAAATATCCCAAGGCACTTTACAGGAGCGTAATCAGACAAAATTTGACTGCTGAGCCACATAAGGCGATCTCGGGACAGGTGACCATAACCTTGGTCAAAGAGGGTAGGTTTTAAGGAGCCTCTTTTTTAATTTGTTCCTGGGATGTGGGCGTCGCTGGCAAGGCCGGCATTTATTGCCCATCCCTAATTGCCCCTCGAGAAGGTGGTGGTGAGCCGTCTTCTTGAACCGCTGCAGTCCGCGTTTTTCAAAAATAATTCTTATTGTTTCTCGTAGCGGTTTGTTACAACTGAGGGTCTCGCTGGGACATTTCAGAGAGCAGTTCAGAGTCAACCACATTGCTGTGGGTCTGGAGTCACATAGAGGCCAGACCAGGTAAGGACGGCAGATTTCCTTCCCTAAAGGACATTGGTGAACCAGATGGGTTTTATGACAATCCAGTAGTTTCATGGTCACCATTACTGACACTAGCTTTTTATTCCAGATTTATTTCATTAATAGAAATTAAATTCCCCAGCTGCCAGTGGTGGGATTTGAACTGGCGTCTCTGGATCATTAGTCGAGGCCTCTGGGTTACTAGCCCAGTAACATAACCGCTATGCTACCATTCCCGTAAAGCAGGGGAGAGAGGCGGAGTGGTTTAGGGAGGGAATTCCAGAGCTTGGGGCCTCGGCAGCTGAAGGCACGGCCACCGATGGTTGGGCGATGGAAATCGGGGATGTGTAAAGAGGCCGGAATTAGAGGAACGCAGAGTTCTTGGAGGAGGTTACTTGGGGGGGGGGGGGGGGGGAGCACATTATCGCCTAGTTTATTTGAATTTCCTCTTTGTTGCAAAATACTCAACTTTGTAAATGCTCACATCAGAGGGGGGGGGGGGGGTTACCGTTCTCCGCGGTTTGGACACGGTGAGGATGGATGAATTCTGTCAGTGCGGCCGAATATGAATGGTTCCCTCTGCAGCAGGCTGCTGTGGGAGATGGATGAGCTGCTGAGGTAGCTTGTGGTGGGGTTAAGGGTGGGCCAGATGGAGCTCGGTGCAGTGTGTTCACATCCAGCCAAGCACAGCACTGCCAAAGGGGACCGATGACATCGAGCTCTCTGCCCTTTTACGTGAAACTGGAGCTATTCTCTAGTGATTGAAATGGAAAATAAATTACAAAGAGAACCTTTAGGTCCTGGGCTAACTGGTAACCTTATAGCTGCAGACAGCTTTTAAGTAAAGAATCCCCACCAATCGTGTACAGTGTTGCGGTTTCCAGTGATATGATTTTTGCAACAATATGAAAATCAAATTGGGAATGAAATTTAAATTTAAGCATTAAGAGCATACATTCTTTATTCCAATTGCTGCTGCAAATGACAAGAATTCTAGCCGATACTTGGTTTTTGATAACCAGAAAAACTGGTTGCTTTGCATCTGAAAGAATAAAAAGTGATTTTTATTTCTCTCTAGGCTTTGACTGGGGAGCTAGCAAGACACCTTCTCCCTGGAGACCCTCGGACCGTGACCCCCAGCACCGTCTCCCTGGAGATTCCCCAGCACCCTCTCCCATGGAGACTCTGGGACTGAGACCCCAGCATTGTCTCCCTGGAGATTCCCCAACACCTTCTCACATGGAGACCCTCGGACTGAGACCCCAGCACCTTCTCACATGGAGACTCTCCGACTGAGACCCCAGCACCTTCTGTTTGGAGACACTCTGACTCAGACCCCAGCACCTTCTCCCTGGAGACCCTCGGACCGTGACCCCCAGCACCGTCTCCCTGGAGATTCCCCAGTACCCTCTCCCATGGAGACACTGGGACTGAGACCCCAGCATTGTCTCCCTGGGGATTCTCTGACTCAGACCCCAGCACCTTCTCCCTGGAGACCCTCGGACCGTGACCCCCAGCACCGTCTCCCTGGAGATTCCCCAGCACCCTCTCCCATGGAGACTCTGGGACTGAGACCCCAGCATTGTCTCCCTGGAGATTCCCCAACACCTTCTCACATGGGGCTCTCCGACTGAGAGCCCCAACAACTTCTCACATGGAGACTCTAGGACTGAGATCCCAGCATTGTCTCCCTGGAGACTCTCTGACTCAGACTCCAACACCGTCTCCCTGGAGACCCTTGGACTGAGACCCCTCCCCCAGCAGCTTCTCCCTGGAGACCTCCCAGCTGAGACCCCAACACCTTCACCGAACACTTTGATCACTTCCATTAATAGAAAGACTTGTATTTATATTGCATCTTTCACAACCTCGTGACATCCCAAACTCACTGTTGTAATGATGTAGGAAACGTGGCAGCCAATTTGCGCACAGCAAGGTCCCACAAACAGCAATGTGATAATGACCAGATAAACTGTTTTTGGGTGTTGGTTGAGAAAGAAAGAACTAACTTGCATTTCTACAGCACCTTTCACAACCTCAGGAGGTTCCAAAACGCTTCACAGCCAATTAAGTACTTTTGAAGTGTAGTCACTGTGGTAATGTAGGAATGTAATGAGGGATAAATATTGGCCGGGGCACCGGCGAGTACTCCCCTGCTCTTCATGGAAATAGTGTTGTGGGATCGCCGATAGATGCACAGTTGTGGGTTCAAGTCCCACTCCAGGGACTTGAGCACAAAAATCTAGGCTGACACTCCAGTGCAGTGCTGAGGGAGTGCTGCACTGTCGGAGGTGGCGTCTTTCGGATGAGACGTTAAACTGAGGCCCCGTCTGCCCTCTCAGGTGGACTTAATCAAAATCCCATGGCATTATTTGAAGACAAAATTGAGAGGTCGCACAACACCAGGTTATAGTCCAACAGTTTTATTTGAAATCACAAGCTTTCGGAGCTCTCAATTTTGTCCACCCCAGTCCAACACCGGCATCTCCGCATCATTATTTGAAGACAACATCACTAAAACAGATGATCAGATCATTATCCCATTGCTGTTTGTGGGAGCTTGCTGTGCGCAAATTGGCTGCTGCATTTCCTACATTCCAACAGTGACTACACTTCAAAAGTACTTCATTGGCTGTGAAGCGCTTTGGGACAGCCTGAGGCCATGAAAGGCGCTATATAAATGCAAGTTCTTTATTTCTTTCTACCTGTGCTTTCTAAAGCTTCTTTCCTTGTGATTGCAACTTGTTTTCGGTTAGTAACCACAGATGTTTCCATTTCCTCAGAGCCCCTGAGAGAGAGAGAGAGATGAACAATTGAAGATGAGATGCCACGATGCGTAAAGACTATGCCGAGAGGAAGCTGTTACAATAAAGAGTCAGCTAAAGACATGAAACTGAGGCACATCTTCTTGTCCATCTTGTCATTTGGAGTAGCCGGGCTGCTGCTCTTCATCTACCTCCACGCCTGGATTGAGGAGCCTACAGGTTAGTCAATGGTGCTTTTGGTCCGTTTACATTTGTACGGCAACAGTTGTAACCTAACCTTGGCGAATCATAGGAACAGGAGGAGGCCATTCAGCCCCTCGAGCCTGTTCCACCATTCAATGAGATCATGGCTGATCTGTGACCTAACTCCATATCCCGCCTTTGGCCCTATATCTCTTAATACCTTTGGTTAACAAAAATCTATCAATCTCAGATTTAAAATTAACAGTTGACCCAGCATCAATTGCCATTTGCGGAAGAGAGTTCCAAACATCTACTACCCTTTGTGTGTAGAAGTGTTTCCTAATTTAATTCCTGAAAGGTCTGGCCAATTTTCAGACTATACCCCCTAGTCCTAGACTCCCAAACCAGTGGAAATAGTTTCTCTCCATCTACTCTATCTGTTCCCCTTAATATCTTAAGAACATAAGAATTAGGAGCAGGAGTCGGCCATACGGCCCCTCGAGCCTGCTCCACCATTCAATAAGGTCATGGCTGATCATCGACCCCAACTCCACTTTCTCGCCCGATCTCCATATCCCTTGATTCCCCTAGAGTCCAAAAATCTATCGATCTCAGCCTTGAATATACTCAATGACTCAGCATCCACAGCCCTCTGGGGCAGAGAATTCCAAAGATTCACCACCCTCTGAGTGAAGAAATTCCTCTCAACTCAGTCTTAAATGGCCGACCTCTTATCCTGAGATTGTGCCCCCTCGTTCTAGACTCTCCAGCAAGGGGGAAACAACCTCTCAGCATCTACCCTGTCAATCCCCCTCAGACATATCTGAAGTAATAACTCGATCTTGCCTTTGTCCCCACCAGGACCTACCTGCAGGTACCTCTGGTCTCCCAGTGGGACAAAGCCCAGGGGGGGGGGTTCAAATGTGGCTCTCGACGGCCTCAAACTCATGGGGCGAGGGGGACCCCCAGCTAATCGGTTGCCCAAATGCCAAAATTTACCCTAGTGCGTTAGAAAGGAAAAGATTTGCAGGGCTATGGAGGAAAAGCAAGGTTGGGGGAGCGGGACTAATCGGAGAGCTCTTTCAAAGAGCCGGCACAGGCACGATGGGCTGAATGGCCTCCTCTTGTGCTGTATGTTACTATGATCAGGGGAGAACTGCTTTAACATTTGTCAGTTTGGACGCTGTGCGTATCATGTACTGTGTGGGGTAAAACACTACAAAGGTATGAAAATAATTAAAAAAAAAAAATAAACTTGAACCTATTTGAGATTGGCGTAGGGCAAGGCTCCCTTTAAGCTGCGTGGCTGGGCAGACCTCTGGACCTCCCGCACAGCCAACTCGCCGGCTTTTCAACGGGGGAAAACCGCGCATGCGCAGTATTTTGAATAGGCCGCGCAGCCCCTTTAAAATTTTTTGGGTGTGCGGCCCCAACGGGAACATGTGGTATTATAATTTTGGATGTAGTGCACATTGTTTAAGTCTGTCTTTGTGGACAGTATGGTGTATATAAAATGCCCGTTTATGATCCTAACACTTTGCCCCTTGTATTATCAGCTGTGGCTCAGTGGGCAGCACTCTCGCCTCTGCGTCTGAAGGTTGTGGGTTCAAGTCCCACTCCAGAGACTTGAGCACAAAAATCTAGGCCGACACTCCCAGTGCAGTGCTGAGGGGCAGTACTGAGAGAGCGCTGCACTGTCGGAGGTGCCGTCTTTTGGATGAGAAGTTAAACCGAGGCCCTATATAAAGATCCCAAAACATTATTTCGAAGAGCAGGGGGAGTTCTCCCTGGTGTCCTGGCCAATATTAAAAAAGAAAGATTATCTGGTCATCATCACATTGCTGTTTGCGGGAGCTTGCTGTGCGCAAATTGACTGCTGCGTTTCCCCACATTACAACAGTGACTACACTTCAAAAGTACTTCATCGGCTGTAAAGTGCTTTGGGACCTCCTGAGGTCATGAACGATGCTTATATAAAAAGGCATGTCTTTTTTTCTTTTTAAACACTGAACCTCTTTTAAAAAACATTGAAGCTTGGAAATTGCATTTAGAAACTGGGAGAGGAGAAAAGCCATAACTCTCCACTAACATTCGAACTATACATCTGCTTCAATAAAAGTAATCACCCGCGAGACAGAGTGCAGCACTCCGGGCTCATAAACTATAAATAGAACTAGGAGAGAGTTTTGAAGCAGTTATTTCAACTTTTGCTTCAGGAGAATCGGAGCAGTGACACTGTGGCTCTGCAGTGCGAGATTATGGCCCGTAATTTCCGATCGGAGGCCTCCCATCAGAAAAAAAAAAATCTACGAACATACCCGAGGTCCAGACCCTTCAGCTCCTGGGCCTCGCCACAGTGGAAATGCACAGGGCCCACATATCCCCGGGGGCGCGGGCGGTTCGTAAGCATCCCTGGGATCACGTGGTCAAGGCCAGCCAATAGGAGGAGAGAATCTCCCTTCATACTTTTGACAGATAGACCTGTCAAATATATGAATGGAGATCACCCCAAAAACACTGTAAAACATTAAATACATTTTTAAAAAACCATCACATTTTTAAAATGAGTTAAAATTACAATAAATTAAATATTTTAAACAAAAATTTAATTTTTTGATAAAAATAATTCATCCCATCTGAAACCGGCATTTCCGATGTCCCTACGGGTGTGTGCACACCTCGTACACACCCGTAGAGAATCGGAAAATGCAGGCCTATATTTACTAAACTGGTGGCGATGATCACAACGAAAAGAAAGAAAGACTTGCATTTATATAGCGCCTTTCACAACCACTGGACGCCTCAAAGCGCTTTACAGCCAATGAAGTACTTTTTGAAGTGGAGTCACTGTTGTAATGTGGGAAACGCAGCAGTCAATTTGCGCACAGCAAGCTCCCACAAACAGCAATGTGATAATGACCGGATCATCTGGCTTTAGTGATGGTGATTGAGGGATAAATATTGGCCAGGAGATAACCCCCCTGCTCTTCTTCAAAATAGTGGCTGTGGGATCTTTTACGTCCAACCTGAGAGACCAGACGGAGCCTCGGTTTAACGTCTCATCCGAAAGACGGCACCTCCGACAGTGTAGCGCTCTCCTCAGTACTGCCCCTCAGTACTGCACTGGGAGTGTCGGCCTAGACTTTTGTGCTCAAGTCTCTGGAGTGGGACTTGAACCCACAACCTTCTGACTCAGAGGTGAGGGTGCTGCCCACTGAGCCACAGCTGACACTGGATTGTAGTTCCATGACATTTACCAGCAATAATTCTACATACATTGCTACATTGCTACAGACTACATAACATTCATTCTCCCAGAGTGGGAATTGCTTTGGGGATGTTTTTGAGAAACACCAGGTGCTATAGAAATGAAGGTTATCGTTCTTGACCCCTGCCGTTCCCCCTCCCCTCTCTCTCCTCTCTGTAGGCCAGATGATTTACTGTGGCAGTCGGATTCTGCTGTGTCACACATGACTACTATGAGAAACTTCATGAAGTTTGGGATGAGACGTTAAACTGAGGCCCCCGTCTGCTCTCTCAGGTGGACGTAAAAGATGCCACGGCACTATTTCGAAGAAGAGCAGGGGAGTTATCCCCGGTGTCCTGGGCCCAATATTTATCCCTCAATCAGCATCACTAAAACCAGATTGTCTGGTCATTATCACATTGCTGTTTGTGGGATCTTGCTGTGCGCAAATTGGCTCCCGCATTTCCCACATTACAACAGTGACTACACTTCAAAAGTACTTCATTGGCTGTAAAGTGCTTTGGGACATCCGGAGGTCGTGAAAGGCGCTATAGAAATGCAAATCTTTCTTTTTAAGTGTTTTATCCCCACCAACCCCCCTCTTAAACTGCAGCTTCTACATCCAGAACAGTTCTCTATTCTCTTTACACTACCCTGTAGACAGAAAGCAAACGGCACCTTGCTAATACTAGGTTAATAATGGAGTTGCAATTGAAGCACTGAGTAACTTTGATCAGGGATCTCTGGGATGAGAGGGCTGTCCTATGATGAGAGGTTGTGTAGAATGGGCCTATACTCTCTGGAGTTTAGAAGAATGAGAGGTGATCTCATTGAAACATACAAGATTCTGAGGGGGATTGACAGGGTAGATGGTGAGAGGTTGTTTCCCCCTGGCTGGAGAGTCTAGAACTAGGGGGCATAGTCTCAGGATAAGGGGTCGGCCATTTAAGACTGAGATGAGGAGGAATTTCTTCACTCAGAGGGTTGGCGAATCTTTGGAATTCTCTACCCCAGAGGGCTGTGGATACTCAGTCATTGAGTATATTCAAGGCTGAGATCGATAGGGTTTTGGATATTAAGGGAATCGAGGGACATGGGGATAATGCAGGAAGGTAGAGTTGAGGTTGAAGATCAGCCATGATCTTATTGGATGGTGGAGCTGGTTTGAGGGGCCGAATGGCCCACTCCTGCTCCTAATTCTTATGTTCGTATAAAACCTTGCAAAGTTCAGACTGTGTGTCAATCCTTCACAGCAGCTTGGGCTTACCTCATGTAATGTGGCTTTTCCTGCATGGCGAATGGGCTGTGTTATTGAAGCCTTCCAGCGCTTCAGTTTTTTTCTTCGAAAAGTGCCACTGACCAGACCCTGACGAGCAGCATATTTTACACAGTTTTAATAAAATTCAAAAGGGCCTGTGTCCTTGTGCGATCAATTCTGCGAGTGTTGCTTCGTGTTGGAAACATTCCAGACCGTTTCCAGTGGCAACATGCTTATTGATGCTGCACGCTTGCAAGCAAAATAAAAAATTGTGGAATTCTTAAGTTGACATTCTTAGACGACAGTATGTCAGACAGGTCTGGTAAACCATGTATTATAAAGAACGAGTAGATGTTTTCAGTTATCCAGGTGTATTACAAAGCATCTTTTTTTTTGTGTATTCTCCTTTCTCCCTCATGTACTTATCGAGCTTCCCCTTAAATGCATCTACGCTACTCGCTTCAACCACTCCCTGTGGTTTTTTTATATTTGTTCCTGGGGTGTGGGCGTCGCTGGCAAGGCCAGCATTTATTGCCTATCCCTAATTGCCCTTGAGAAGGAGGTGGTGAGCCACCACCTTGAACCGCTGCAGTCTGTGTGGTGAAGGTTCTCCCACAGTGCTGTTAGGGAGGGAGTTCCAGGATTTTGACCCAGCGACGATGAAGGAACGGCCGATATATTTCCAAGTCAGGATGGTGTGTGACTTGGAGGGGAACTTGGAGGTGGTGGTGTTCCCATGCGCCTGCTGCCCTTGTCCTTCTAGGTGGAAGAGGTCGCGGGTTTGGGCGGTGCTGCCGAAGAAGCCTTGGCGAGTTGCTGCAGTGCATCTTGTAGATGGTGCACACTGCAGCCACGGTACGCCGGTGGTGGAGGGAGTGAATGTTTAAGGTGGTGGATGGGGTGCCAATCAAGCGGGCTGCTTTGTCCTGGATCGTGTTGAGCTTCTGGAGTGTTGTTGGAAATAATAGTGAGTTCCACTCTCTGGGTAAAGAAGTCATCATTTTTAATACATTCTCTAGAAAGAATGAAGAGAGGAAATATAAACTAAAGGGTACAATCCTAAAGGGGGTGCATGAACAGAGAGACCTAGGGGTATATGTGCACAAATCATTGAAGGTGGCAGAGCAGGTTGAGAAAGCAGTTAAAAAAGCTTACGGGAAAAGCAAGGAAGTTATGATGAAACTGTATAAAACACTGGTTCGGCCCCAACTGGAGTATTGTGTTCAATTCTGGGCACCGCACTTTAGGAAGGATGTGAAGGCCTTGGAGAGGATGCAGAAAAGATTTCCGAGAATGATTCCAGGGATGAGGGACTTCAGTTACGTGGATAGACTAGAGAAGCTGGGGTTGTTCTCCTTGGAACAGAGAAGGTTGAGAGGAGATTTGATAAAAGAAAAGAAAGACAGACTTGCATTTATATAGCGCCTTTCATGACCACCGGACGTCTCAAAGCGCTTTACAGCCAATTAAGTACTTTTGAAGTGTAGTCACTTGTAATGAGGTGATGGAGGTGTTCAAAATCATGAGGGGTCTGGACAGAGTAGATCGAGAGAAACTGTTCCCATTGGCGGAAGGGTCGAGAACCGGAGGACACAGATTTAATGTGATTGGCAGAAGAACCAAAGACGACCTGAGGAAAAACTTTTTTACGCAGCAAGTGGTTAGGATCTGGAATGCACTGCCTGAAAGGGTGGTGGAGACAGATTCAATCACAGCTTTCAAAAGGGAGTTGGATAAGTACCTGAAGGAAAGAATTTTGCAGGGCTATGGGGATAGGGCGGGGGGAGTGGGACTAGCTGAAGTGCTCTTGCAGAGAGCCGGCACAGACCAAATGGCCACCTTCTGTGCTGTAACCATTCTATGATTCTATGAAATTTTCTTCTCCTATGGTTTGCCCAGACATGTGTTTTTAAAAAAGTTTTCTTTTCAGTACTTAACAGTTTTCTGAGCATAATTCCCTCCTTTTTTTCCCCCCCAAATGGCAGTGAGCTACATCTAGCGAATTAATTACGACCAAATAAAAATGGACCCAACTGGTTCTTTCTAGTCCTGTGCATTCTGATGTTCTTGAATAAGAACTTAGCGCTCACCTGAAGGTGCAGCATGGGAAGGGACCTGGCTGGCACCCATCACCTCCCCCCGGGTGCTCGCTGACCTACATTGGCTCCCATCTGGCAACACCTTCTTAAAAAAATTCTCATCCTTGTTTTCAAATCCCTCCATGTCTCTCTAATCTCCTCCAGCCCCACAACCCTCCGAGATCTCTGCGCTCCTCCAATTCTGGCTTCTTGCCCAGCCCCGATTTTAATCGCTCCACCATTGGCGGCCGTGCCTTCAGCTGCCTGGGCCCTAAACTCTGGAATTCCCTCCCTAAACCTCTCCGCCTCTCTCTCTCTCCACCTTTAAGACGCTCCTTAAAACCTACCTCTTTGACCAAGCTTTTGGTCACCTGTCCTAATATCTCCTTATGTCGAATGTGTCAAATCTTGTTTGATAATCGCTCTTGTGAAGCGCCTTGGGACGTTTTACTATGTTAAAGGTGCTGTATAAATGTAAGTAGTTGTTGTGAGCAGGTGACTTGCTGACTGCCCTTTCCCCCTCGGGGAACAAGATGTGGTCCATGGGAATACAAAAAAAGTTGAGTGTTGAATTTGGTGCTGGCTGCTGATGGGTACTCATTCCACAATCCTCCTCTCTCGCACACGGACTGCAATCCTCCTCTCTCGCACACAGGCAATATGTTTTCATTCTTAGCCAGCATACTAGGCCTGATTATATCGCAATGTGCACTACTTTTGAAAATATAAATTCCATCTAAATCTCTTCACAGCCGACCCAGATTTGCTTCTATTTTTCGAGAGTTGGCTAAGTGCTTGTTCCGCACATACATCTCTTGATTATGTGACTTTTTTCTAAGCCTTTAAATCCCCCTGTGGCTAAGTACAACAGTGAGGGGAAGGGAGAGGGGGAGGGGGGTAGGGGGACGTTTATCATGGCTGCGTGAACTATTCATCTCTGAAGGGAGGAATTACTCCCAATTTTGTCTGAAACATAAAATGGTTAATGGTGCAGTAGGACAAGTCTGAAATCGAATTTGTGGAACTGTTTAGTAGCCGGACTGACTTTGAACCCCTCACTGTATACAGTAAAAGGGATGATAACATAAAATACAAATTAGTGCTATGAGGAAAAACTAAACCCAAGGTCCACACACAGACCGACGCAGGTTGCTTAGACTAGGCTTGTCTTCCCTCGAGTATAGAAGATTAAGGAGTGAGCTAATTGAGGTGTTTAAGGTGATTAAAGGAGTTGATAGTTTCTCTCTCTCTACTCTATTTCCCCTGGTGGGGGTTTGGGGGGGCGGGGGGTGAGTCCTGAACAAGGGGGCACAACCTTAAAATTAGAGCCAGGCCATTCAGGGGTGATGTCAGGAAGCACTTCTTCACACAAAGGGTGGTGGAAATCTGGAACACTCTCCCACAGAGAGCTGTTGAGTTAAGAGACAGATAACGCAGCAGAACTTCACAGGAGCGTTATCAATCAAAACTTGACACCAAGCCACCAGAAGGAGATATCCAGGACAGATGATCAAAAGCTTGGTCAAAGAGGTAGGTTTTAAGGAGCATCTTTAAAGGAGGAGAGAGAGGTTGAGAGGCGCGGAGCGGTTTAGGGAGGGAATTCCAGAGCTTGGGGCCCAGGCAGCTGAAGGCACGGCCACCAATGGTGGAGCGATTAAAATCGGGGGATGCGCAAGAGGCCGGAATTGGAGGAGTGCAGAGATCTCGGGGGGTTGTCGGGCTGGAGGAGGTTACAGAGGTAGGATGGGGTGTGGGGGGGGTGTGGTGGGGGACGAGGCCATGGAGCAATTTGAAGACAATGATGAGAATTTTAAAATTGAACCCCGAGAGAATCATGCAAGCTCTAGGAAACCACAGTTGCCTATGAATCTCCTTATTTCCAACTATCCTCACACCATCTACTTTTATAACTCTCTCAGGAACTGGTCTAGTTCCCTTTTTAAGGCACTGTAGGAACTCCACACTGACCACACCATTCGGTAATCTGTTTGAGGGCAGTGACTCCCTGTGAAAAGAAATACATTCTTGTATCTAATCAAACTCTTTGCTTACACACTTTATAATCATGTCTCCAGTTCTGTCCCTATCCATCTGAAATGATCCATTGAACTGGATAGAATCTATTCCCTTGATTTTTTTTTAAACTTCAAATGTAGTAATTTGTTCCGATTTTTTTTCTTCTGTTGATTGACTAATTTTAAGGATTGTTGAACTATTTACCAATCTTGATGAATAAATAGTGAGTAATTCGCCCTCTGCCATCATGTGACCTAATTCAATGAAACCCAACAACCAGCAGCAGAATGAATCATCAGCAAATCTCTCACTGAACAACGACTTCATCGAAACAATGTGGATAAATCACAATGTAGTATGCTGTAGGCAGAAATGAGTTTCCTCTCTAACTTTCCACCACAAAAGAACCAGAGGGGAGATGAAGAGAATTTTTTTTACACAGCGAGTTGTTGTGATCTGGAACGCGCTGCCTGAAGGGTCGGTGGGAGCAGATTCAAGCGTAACTTTCACAAGGGGAATTGGATAAATACTTCAAGGGGAAATGTTTGCAGGGCTATGGGGAAAGAGCCGGGACTGTGGGACTAATTGGAGAGCTCAGCTATGTGTCAGCTGTGGCTCAGTGGGTAACACCCTCGCCTCTGTAGTCAGAAGGTCATGGGTTCAAGTCCCCACTCCAGAGACTTGAGCACATAAAGCTAGGCTGACACTCCCAGGCGAGTGCTGCACTGTCAGAGGTGCCGTTTTTCGGATGAAACTGAGGCCCCTTCTGCTCTCTGTAAAAGATCCCAAGGCACTATTTCGAAGAAGAGCAGGGGAGTTATCCCCAGTGTCCTGGCCAATATTTATCCCTCAACCAACATTAAAACAGATGATCTGGTCAATAGCACATTGCAGTTTGTGGGAGCTTGCTGTGTGCAAATTGGCTGCCACATTTCCCACATTACAACAGTGAGTGCACTTCAAAAAGTACTTCATTGGCTGTAAAGCGCTTTGAGACGTCCAGTGGTCGTGAAAGGCGCTATAGAAATGCAAGTTTTTCTTTCAAAGAGCCGGCACAGGCACGAGGGGCCGAATGGCCTCCTCTGTGCTGTGATTCTATGAAAGCCACACAAATTGAGGAAAAGTGCAGTTTAGTTTTGTGAATAAGATCCCCCACAATTGCGGCTAAGCTCTCCTCTCCTCTGCTTTTTAATCATGTTGCGCCACCTTTAATTATTAAAAACAAACTTGCAAATCCCTTTGCTGGTTCCACGTGCAAAACAAATGTTTGAGGATTAAAGGCGGAATGATGAGGATGAAAGGAGCACATTATTACAGCGTGCAAGGTGGCAGGAACAGCTGGTTCTCGGTTCGCACCCCGCGGGGCCATTTTCAAAGGCAATTGCTCACCCAGGTAGAGAGTGTCTCGCAGCAGGCGGGGAGGCGTTAGAGAAACACCGACAACGAGTCGAATCATTTCAGCAAAGTAGATTCAGGCGACTAATTGGCCCCTTTTGTGTCTTGCGGGATCTATTTGGTTTTCGACTACAGTACGTGGCTTCTCAAAATCCAGTAATGGCCCATGTAAATAGTATTGGTTACTTTGGAATGCTGCCAGAAAGAGATTTGATCGGATGTTGAATATTAAGGGATATGAGGATAGTGCAGGAAAGTGGAGATGAGGTAGAAGATCAGCCTTGATCTTGTTGAATGGCGGAGCAGGCTCGAGGGGCCAAATGGCCGACTCCTGCTCCTATTTCTTATGTTCTTAGAATCATCGAATAGTACAGCACAGAAGGAGGCCATTCGGCCCATCGAGTCTGTGCCGGCTCTTTCGAAGAGCGATCCAGTTAGTCCCACTCCCCCGCTCTTTCCCCATATCCCTGCAATTCTTTCTTCAAGTATTTATCCAATTCCCTTTTGAAGGCTACTATTGAATCTGTCCCCACCACCCTATCAGGCAGCGCGTTCCAAATCCTAACCACTCGTTGCGTTAAAGTTTTCCTCATGCCTTGCAAACTTTTATCTTTTGACAGCGCGCTGTGCAAAACATGGACATTTTAAATTGAGTGGAAAAATATTGCTGCTGTTTTCAAATAAATTAGTTCAAGCAAAAAAAAACTAAGGGCCATGAAGATGAGAGAGTCCCTAATAAATCCAATTAAAGAATTCAGGAGAAACTTCTTCACCCAGAGCGTGGTGAGATTTTGGAACTCGCTACCACAGGGAGTGGTTGAGGCGAATAGCGTAGATGCATTTAAGGGGAAGCTGGATAAACACATGAGGGAGAAAGGAATAGAAGGATATGTTGATGGGGTGAGATGAAGAGGGGTGGGAGGAGGCTCGTGTGGAGCAGAAACACCGGCACGGAGCAGTTTTGCCGAATGGCCTGTTTCTGTGCTGTAAATTCTGTGTAAGTTAGTCTGGTACTGTAAAGGATAAAATGTGTATCGTTCACGTGCTTTACATCCACATTAATCTGCACAATATATGGTTTACACACAACTTTTTACCGGAAATATAGAGTAAGGTGAGGAGCTGTGTAGAGGGCGTGGATCTATAATGTGGATGTAATATCAGCTGCCGTCTGCCGTGGCTCAGTGGGCCGCACCCTCGCCTCTGAGTTCGAAGGTTGTGGGTTCAAGTCCCACTCCCGAGACTTGAGCACAAAAATCTAGGCCGACACTCCCAGTGCAGTGCTGAGGGAGTGCTGCACTGTCAGAGGTGCCGTCTTTCAGATGAGACGTTAAACCGCAGCCCCGTCTGTTCTCTCGGGTGGACGTAAAAGATCCCATGGCACTATTTCAAAGAAGAGCAGGGGAGTTATCCCCGGTGTCCTGGCCAATATTTATCCCTCAACCAACATTAAAACAGATGATCTGGTCATTATCACATTGCTGTTTGTGGGAGCTTGCTGTGTGCATTTTGGCTGCCGCGTTTCCTACATTACAACAGTGACGACACTTCAAAAAGTACTTCATTGGCTGTAAAGCACCGTGAGACGTCCAGTGGTCGTGAAAGGCGCTGGAGAAATGCAAGTTTTTCTTTCAAAGAGCCGGCACAGGCACGAGGGGCCGAATGGCCTCCTCTGTGCTGTGATTCTATGAAAGCCACACAAATTGAGGAAAAGTGCAGTTTAGTTTTGTGAATAAGATCCCCCACAATTGCGGCTAAGCTCTCCTCTCCTCTGCTTTTTAATCATGTTGCGCCACCTTTAATTATTAAAAACAAACTTGCAAATCCCTTTGCTGGTTCCACGTGCAAAACAAATGTTTGAGGATTAAAGGCGGAATGATGAGGATGAAAGGAGCACATTATTACAGCGTGCAAGGTGGCAGGAACAGCTGGTTCTCGGTTCACACCCCGCGGGGCCATTTTCAAAGGCAATTGCTCACCCAGGTAGAGAGTGTCTCGCAGCAGGCGGGGAGGCTTTGGAGAAACACCGACAACGAGTCGAATCATTTCAGCAAAGTAGATTCAGGCGACTAATTGGCCCCTTTTGTGTCTTGCAGGATCTATTTGGTTTTCGACTACAGTACGTGGCTTCTCAAAATCCAGTAATGGCCCATGTAAATAGTATTGGTTACTTTGGAATGCTGCCAGAAAGAGATTTGATCGGATGTTGAATATTAAGGGATATGAGGATAGTGCAGGAAAGTGGAGATGAGGTAGAAGATCAGCCTTGATCTTATTCAATGGCGGAGCAGGCTCGAGGGGCCAAATGGCTGACTCCTGCTCCTATTTCTTATGTTCTTAGAATCATCGAATAGTACAGCACAGAAGGAGGCCATTCGGCCCATCGAGTCTGTGCCGGCTCTTTCGAAGAGCGATCCAGTTAGTCCCACTCCCCCGCTCTTTCCCCATATCCCTGCAATTCTTTCTTCAAGTATTTATCCAATTCCCTTTTGAAGGCTACTATTGAATCTGTCCCCACCACCCTATCAGGCAGCGCGTTCCAAATCCTAACCACTCGTTGCGTTAAAGTTTTCCTCATGCCTTGCAAACTTTTATCTTTTGACAGCGCGCTGTGCAAAACATGGACATTTTAAATTGAGTGGAAAAATATTGCTGCTGTTTTCAAATAAATTAGTTCAAGCAAAAAAAAACTAAGGGCCATGAAGATGAGAGAGTCCCTAATAAATCCAATTAAAGAATTCAGGAGAAACTTCTTCACCCAGAGCGTGGTGAGAATGTGGAACTCGCTACCACAGGGAGTGGTTGAGGCGAATAGCATAGATACATTTAAGGGGAAGCTAGATAAACACATGAGGGAGAAAGGAATAGAAGGATATGGTGATGGGGTGAGATGGAGAGGGGTGGGAGGAGGCTCGTGTGGAGCAGAAACACCGGCACAGAGCAGTTGTGCCGAATGGCCTGTTTCTGTGCTGTAAATTCTGTGTAAGTTAGTCTGGTACTGTAAAGGATAAAATATGTATCGTTCACGTGCTTTACATCCACATTAATCTGCACAATATATGGTTTACACACAACTTTTTTCCAGAAATATAGAGCAAGGTGAGGAGCTGTGTAGAGGGCGTGGATCTATAATGTGGATGTAATATCAGCTGGCGTCTGCCGTGGCTCAGTGGGTAGCACCCTCGCCTCTGAGTCAGAAGGTCGTGGGTTCAAGTCCCACTCCCGAGACTTGAGCACAAAAATCTAGGCTGACACTCCCAGTGCAGTGCTGAGGGAGTGCTGCACTGTCAGAGGTGCCGTCTTTCAGATGAGACGTTAAACCGCTGCCCCGTCTGCTCTCTCGGGTGGACGTAAAAGATCCCATGGCACTATTTCAAAGAAGAGCAGGGGAGTTATACCCGGTGTCCTGGGGCCAATATTTATCCCTCAATCAACATTAAAACAGATGATCTGGTCATTATCACATTGCAGTTTGTGGGAGCTTGCTGTGTGCATTTTGGCTGCCGCGTTTCCTACATTACAACAGTGACGACACTTCAAAAAGTACTTCATTGGCTGTAAAGCACCGTGAGACGTCCAGTGGCCGTGAAAGGCGCTGGAGAAATGCAAGTCTTTTTCTTTCAAAGAGCCGGCACAGGCACGAGGGGCCGAATGGCCTCCTCTGTGCTGTAATTCTATGAAAGCCACACAAATTGAGGAAAAGTGCAGTTTAGTTTTGTGAATAAGATCCCCCACAATTGCGGCTAAGCTCTCCTCTCCTCTGCTTTTTAATCATGTTGCGCCACCTTTAATTATTAAAAACAAACTTGCAAATCCCTTTGCTGGTTCCACGTGCAAAACAAATGTTTGAGGATTAAAGGCGGAATGATGAGGATGAAAGGAGCACATTATTACAGCGTGCAAGGTGGCAGGAACAGCTGGTTCTCGGTTCGCACCCCGCGGGGCCATTTTCAAAGGCAATTGCTCACCCAGGTAGAGAGTGTCTCGCAGCAGGCGGGGAGGCTTTGGAGAAACACCGGCAACGAGTCGAATCATTTCAGCAAAGTAGATTCAGGCGTCTAATTGGCCCCTTTTGTGTCTTGCAGGATCTATTTGGTTTTCGACTACAGTACGTGGCTTCTCAAAATCCAATAATGGCCCATGTAAATAGTATTGGTTACTTTGGAATGCTGCCAGAAAGAGATTTGATCGGATGTTGAATATTAAGGGACATGAGGATAGTGCAGGAAAGTGGAGATGAGGTAGAAGATCAGCCTTGATCTTGTTGAATGGCAGAGCAGGCTTGAGGGGCCAAATGGCCGACTCCTGCTCCTATTTCTTATGTTCTTAGAATCATCGAATAGTACAGCACAGAAGGAGGCCATTCGGCCCATCGAGTGTGCTGGCTCTTTCGAAGAGCGATCCAGTTAGTCCCACTCCCCCACTCTTTCCCCATATCCCTGCAATTCTTTTCTCCAAGTATTTATCCAATTCCCTTTTGAAGGCTGCTATTGAATCTGTACCCACCGCCCTATCATTTAAGGGGAAGCTAGATAAACACAGGAGGGAGAAAGGAATAGAAGGATATGGTGATGGGGTGAGATGAAGAGGGGTGGGAGGAGGCTCGTGTGGAGCAGAAACACCGGCACGGAGCAGTCGGGCTGAATGGCCTGTTTCTGTGCTGTAAATTCTGTGTAAGTTAGTCTGGTACTGTAAAGGATAAAATGTGTATCGTTCACGTGCTTTACATCCACATTAATCTGCACAATATATGGTTTACACACAACTTTTTTTCAGAAATATAGAGCAAGGTGAGGAGCTGTGTAGAGGGCGTGGATCTATAATATGGATGTAATATCAGCTGGCGTCCGCTGTGGCTCAGTGGGTAGCACCCTCGCCTCTGAATCAGAAGGTTGTGGGTTCGTAGTCCCACTCCAGAGAAATGAGCACATAAATCTAGGCTGACGCTCCCAGTGCAGTGCTGAGGGAGCGCTGCACTGTCGGAGGTGCCGTCTTACAGATGAGACGTTAAACGGAGGCCCCGTCTGCCCTCTCGGGTGGACGTAAAAGCCACGTCGCTACTTCAAAGTAGAGCAGGGGTCGCCTGGCCAATATTTATCCCTCAACCAACATCACTAAAACAGATTATCTAGTCATGATCACATTGCTGTTTGTGGGAGCTTGCTGTGCGCAAATTGGCTGCCGCGTTTCCTACATCACAACAGTGACTACACTTCAAAAAAAAAGTACTTCATTGGCTGTAAAGCACTTTGGGACCTCCCCGAGGTCGTGAAAGGCGCTATAGAAATGTAAGTCTGTCTTTCGTTATCATTGGAAGACTTTTTCAACAGAGAGCCATCTGAAATGAAGTGGGATTAGCTGGCCACAGCAGAATATTGGGACTAGGTTCAATTGCTTAAAGTTGTCTCATGTAGAACCTTTACTGTCTTGAGAGATTTTCAACCTATCAACAACAACAACAACTTGTATTTATATATCGCCTTGAATGTAGTGAAACGTCCCAAGGTGCTTCACAGGAGCGATCATTAAACAAAATTTGACACCGAGCCACATAAGTTATTAGAACAGGCGACCAAAGGCTTGATCAGAGGTAGCTTTTAAGAACATAAAAACATAAGAAATAGGAGCAGGAGTCGGCCATTCGGCCCCTCGAGCCTGCTCCGCCATTCAATAAGATCACGGCTGATCTTCCACCTTCCCGCACTATCCCCATATCCCTTAATTCCCAAAAATCTATCGATCTCTGTCTTGAATATACTCAACGACTGAGCCTCCACAGCCCTCTGGGGTAGAGAATTCCAAAGATTCACCACCCTCTGAGTAAAGTCCTAATTTCAGTCCGAAATGGCCGACCCCTTATTCTGACACTGACCCCGTGTTCTAGACTCCCCAGCCAGGGGAACCATTTTCCCAGCATTAACCCTGTCAAGGCCCTTAATTTTATGGGGGAAAAATTGAGTCGCGTCCCCTTTGGGGGCGCTACTTTTAGCGCCCCGAAAAAATTAGCACCCCCATGGCCGAAATTCATCGGTAGCGCCCCAAGAGGGAAGCGGGGCGCTACTGGAAGGGGAGGGGCCTTGCGCAGCACGACCCGGGGCCCAGCTGGGCCACCAGGGATCAGAGTGCCAGCAAAAGAGCCCGGCACTCGAGAAGTGCCGGGTTCACGGAGCGCAGCCGGCACTCCGCGAGGTGGTTAGTCAGGAGGCCGGGGACAGCAACGGGGAAGCAGCCAGCAACAAAAATGGCCGCCTGGCACCTCGCCTTTAATTAGCGCCACCCCGGCCGCAGGTAGGCCCCCCTGATCCCGTCGGACATGGCGTCTGGCGGTAAGTCAGGGGGCGCTACCGAAGATCGCGAGCGGGGCGCTGCGTATGGCGATGACTTCAGTGCCGCAGGGTGCTAACGGTTACCGCCGCTGCTAACTTCCCGCTGAATTTCGCGGGAGGCGTTGGCGGCGCCGCGCCTGGGCGCTAGTGGCTTTGCAGAAAGCAACCGAATTTTTCCCCATGTATGTTTCAATGAGATCACTCTTTTCATTCTTCTAAATTCTAGGGAATATAGGCCTATTCTACTCAATCTCTCCTCATAGACAATCCCCCCATCCCAGGAATCAGTCTAGTGAACCTTTGCTGCACTCCCTCTAAGGCAAGTATGTCTTTCCTTAGGTAAGGAGACCAGAACTGTACACAGGTACCCCAGGTGTGGCTTCACCAATGCCCTGTATAACTGTAGTAAGACTTCTTTACTCTTATACTTTAATCCCTTTGTAACAAAAGCTAACCTCCCATTTGCTTTCCTAATTGCTTGGTGTACCTGCATGTTAACTTTCTGTAATTCATGTACAAGGCAAAAATTTCCCGAGTCTCTCACCATTCAAAAAATATTCTGCTTTTTTGTTTTTCCTACCAAAGTGGATAACTTCACACTTCCCCACATTGAATTCAGTTTGCCATGTTCTTGCCCACCCAGTCAACCTGTCTATATCTCTCTACAGCCTCTTTGCGTCCTCCTCACAGCTTACTTTCCCACCTAACTTTGTATCATCAGCAAACTTGGATACATTACACTCAGTCCCTTCATCTAAGTCATTAATATAGATTGTAAATAGCTGAGGCCTAAGCACTGATCCTTGCAGTACTCTGCTAGTTACAGCCTTCCAACCTGAAAAAGTCCTGTTTATCCCTACTGTCTGTTTTCTGTCCATTAACCAATCCTCAATCCATGCTAATATATTACCCCCAATCCCATGAGTCCTAATTTTGTGCAATAACCTCTTTTGTGGCACCTTATCGAATGCTTTTTGAAAATCCAAATACACTACATCCACTGGTTCCCCCTTATCCATCCTACTAGTTACATCTTCAAAAAACTCTAACAGATTTGTCAAACATGATTTCCCTTTCATAAAACCATCTTGACTCTGCCTAATCATATTACGATTTTCTAAGTGCAGTGTTCCCATGTCCTAATAACAGATTCTAGCATTTTGCCGACTACTGATGTCAGGCTAATTGGCCTATAGTTCCCCGTTTTTTCTCTTTCCTCCTTTCTTAAATAGCGGGGTTATGTTTGCTACCTTCCAATCCGCGGGGACTGTTCTAGAATCTAGGGAATTCTGGAAGATTAATACCAGTGTATCCACCATCTCTGCAGCTACCTCTTTAAAACCCTAAGATGCAGGTCGTCAGGTCCAGGGGATTTGTCGCCACTTAGTCCCATTAATTTCTCCAGTACTATGTCTTTACTTATACTGATTTCTTTCAGTTCCTCGTTCTCTCTAGACCCTTGGTTCCCCATTATTTCCAGAATGTTTTTTGTGTCTTCTACCTGTGAAGACAGATGCAAAGTATTTGTTTAATGTTTCTGCCATTTCCTTATTGCCCATTATAATTTCTCCTGTCTCTGCCTCCAATGGGCCCACGTTTACTTTCACTAATCTCTTCCTATTTACATACCTATAGAAACGTTTACAATCTGTTTTTATGTCTCTTGCTAATTTACTCTCATATTCTTTTTTTTCTCTTTCCTTATCAATTTCTTGGTCCTCCTTTGCTGAATTCTAAAATCCTCCCAATCTTCAGGCTTACTACTCTTTTTGGCAACATTATAAGCCTCTTCCTTTGATCTAATACTATTTTTAACTTCTCTCTTTAGCCACGGTTGGACCACTTTTCCTGTGTGATTTTTGTGCCTTTTAAAGGAATGTATATTTGTTGTCAATGATGTATTAATTCTTTAAATGCTAGCCATTGCTTGTCTACTGTCATACCTTTTAATGTAGTTTCCCAATCTACCTTAGCCAACTCGCCCCTCATACCTACGTAGTTTGCTTTGTTTAGATTTAAGACCCTAGTTTCGGACTTAACTAAATCACTTTCAAAATCACCTTAAGGAGCAGAGAGCGGTAGCGAGGTGGGGAGGTTTAGGGTGGGTATTCCACGGGATCAGTCTGGATTGTCCTTTTTTTTTAGTATTCTTATCTAACCTACAAATGTGCTGCTTGCACGAATACAGGGTTAGAAAGCAGTGATACCTCGCTTCCAGTGCTGCTTCTCGAGGGATCAGAAACCCCAACCATCTTCTGCTGTCTATACTACATAATTATCCTCCTGTAGCAACCCTTCGCCCTTTCTTAAATTATCATTCTTGAACTCTACCATTAAGTCGCTCGTTTAATAAGGTGAAGCAGATTTAGATAATGAATGTTTTATCAAGAAAGCCAGGATTTAGACGGTAATTAGGTTATCCACTGTCGCCCACAGATGTAGCTGTAATTACTCCTGTAACTTGAGCTGTGAGATCAAATTCATTTATTAGTGTGCAATGCAGACTGCTGCTGTTCTTTTCTATGAATATGCTGCTCTATTTCCAGTGTGCTCTATGTTTGCCATGCTCCCGTTTTAGACCAGAGGTTGTCTATAAGTAAGGTCTCCGGAAATTACTAAAATGTAAAGCAGACACCGTGGAGGGAGATCTTGACTTTGTGTGATCGTGTAACACAGGCGTTGGCGAACAGACGGCCTGTTCTCAAAAATCTCTCCCAATATTTTTATCTCCATTGACTTGATTTTCCTGGTCTGGCCTACAAGTGGCTCCAGTTTCACACCATGCTGTCCACCCTCAGTGAATTTTCATGTAAGATTCTGAGGGGGATTGACAGGTTGCTGCTGAGAGGTTGTTTCCCCTGGCTGGGGAGTCTAGAACTAGGGGGCATAGTCTCAGGATAAGGGGTCGGCCATTTAAGACTGAGATGAGGAGCAATTTCTTCTCTGAGGGTTGTGAATCTTTGGAATTCTCTGCCCCAAAGGGCTGTGGAGGCTCAGTCTTTGAGTATATTCAAGGCTGAGATGGATAGATTTTTGGACTCTAGGGGAATCAAGGGATATGGAGATCAGGCGGGAAAGTGGAGTTGAGGTCGAAGATCAGCCATGATCTTATTGAATGGTGGAGCAGGCTCGAGGGGCCGGATGGCCTACTCCTGCTCGTAATTCTAATATTATCTTATCATATTTTATCATATGTATTCTCTCTTCCATCCACCATAAATTTGACACCGGTCGTGGAAATCCTGGAAAGATGTCTTCCGATATAGTTACAGCGGAAGAATTGGTTAATGTCTTCTGAGATGCCCCAACAAACTGTTCAGTTGTAAAACAACTGCTATGAAAGAACTCTACTTGTCTCACTTCTGGTCTCCATCCTCTTCAGACTACATTATGACACTGCACAACAAGTGAAGCGCCGGGTTCAAGGGCAAGTTGTCGACAAGTTAGCTCAATCTTCGCTGTTGGCCTACTTTATTACATAGTATTTACAGCACAGAAACAGGACATTCGACCCAACTGGTCCGTGCCGGTGTTTCTGCTCCACATGAGCCTCCTCCCACCCCACTCCATCTAACCCTGTAAACATAACCCTCTATTCCTTTCTCCCTCATGTACTTGTCTAGATTCCCCTAAAATGCACCTATACTATTCACCTCAACCACTCCCTGTGGTAGCGAGTTCCACATTCTCACCACTCTCTGGGTAAAGAAGTTTCTCCTGAATTCCCTATTGGATTTACTGCTGATCTTATATTAAGGGAATCGAGGGATATGGGGATCAGGCGGGAAAGTGGAGTTGAGGTCGAAGATCAGCTATTTTCTTATTGAATGGCGGAGCAGGATCGAGGGGCCGTATGGCCGACTCCTAATTCTTATTTATGGTCCCTAGTTCTGCTCTCCCCGCGCCCCCCCCACAAGTGGAAACATCTTCTTTACGTCTAACCTATCAAACCCTTTTATATTCTTAATGACCTCTATCAAGTCACCCCTCAGTCTTCTCTTTTCTAGAGAAAAGAGCCCCAGCCTGTTCAGTCTTTCCTGATGGGTATAACCTCTCAGTTCTGGTATCATTCTTGTAAATCTTTTTTCCCAACTTCTCCAGTGCCTCTATATCCTTTGTATAATATGGAGACTAGAGCTGTTCACCGTGCTCCAAGTGTGGTCTAACCAAGGTTCTATACAAGTTAAACATGACTTCTCTGATTTTCAGTGTAATATTTTGCAGAGAGATTCACCATTGAGTGCTCACAATCTGGTATCCACCCATTACCAGGAGGAGCAGTGAAGTTTTTACTAGATCACATCACTGTAGTAGAAACATAGAAAAATAGGAGCAGGAGTCGGCCATTCGGCCCTTCGAGCCTGCTCCGCCATTCAATATGATCATGGCTGATCCTCTATCTCAATACCATATTCCCGCTCTCTCCCCATACCCCTTGATGCCTTTTGCGTCTAGAAATCTATCTCTCTCCTTCTTAAATATATTCAGTGACTTGGCCTCCACAGCCTTCTGTGGTAGAGAATTCCACAGGTTCACCACCCTCTGAGTGAAGAAATTTCTCCTCATCTCAGTCCTAAATGTCCTACCCCGTATCCTGAGACTGTGACCCCTCGTTCTAGACCCCCCAGCCAGGGGAAACATCCTCCCTGCATCCAGTCTATCTAGCCCTGTCAGAATTTTATACGTTTCAATGAGATCCCCTCTCATTCTTCTAAACTCTGGTGAATACAGGCCTAGTCGACCCAATCTCTCCTCATACGACAGTCCTGCCATCCCAGGAATCAGTCTGGTGAACCTTCGCTGCAATCCCTCTATGGCAAGTATATCCTTTCTTGGGTAAGGAGACCAAAACTACACACAGTACTCCAGGTGTGGTCTCACCAAGGCCCTTGTAGTAAACATAGAAACATAGAAGATAGGAGCAGGAGTAGGCCATTCGGCCCCTCGAGCCTGCTCCGCCATTCGATGAGATCATGGCTGATCATCCAAACTCAGTACCCTGTACCTGCCTTCTCCCCATACCCCTTGATACCTTTAGCTTTAAGAAATATATCTAACTCACCCTTGAATATATTTAATGACCTCGCCTCAACTACCTTCTGTGGTAGAGAATTCCACAGGTTCACCACTCTCTGGGTGAAGAAATTCTTCCTCATTTCTGTCCTAAATGGTTTACCCGTTATCCGTAGATTATGACCCCTGGTTCTGGACTCTCCGACCATCGGGAACATTCTTCCTGCATCTAGTTTGTCCAGACCTGTTAGAATTTTATATGTTTCGATGAGATCCCCTCTCAATCTTCTATACTCCAGTGAGTATAAGCCCAATCGACCCAATCTCTCCTCATATGTCATTCCTGCCATCCCAGGTATCAGCCTTGTGAATCTTCGCTGAACTCCTTCCATGGCAAGAACATCCTTCCTCAGATAAGGCGACCAAAACTGCACACAGTACTCAAGGTGTGGTCTCAAGACATCCTTGCTCCTGTACTCAAATCCTCTTGCAATGAAGGCTAACATACCATTTGCCTTCCTAACTGCTTGCTGCACCTGCATGTTTGCTTTCAGTGACTGGTGTACAAGGACACCCAGGTCCCTCTGTACATCAACATTTCCCAATCTATCACCATTTAAATAATACTCTGCCTTTCTGTTTTTCCTACCGAAGTGGATAACTTCTCATAGTATCTGCGCCTGCATCTCTGGACGTGTTTACGCAGGGAATTTATACTCCACAGTGAGTGCATCCAGTGGTGTTATCTGTTTAAACAATTCCTGTTGTCATGCCAAAGCCACAAAGAGACATAAAAACAGACTGTAAAAGCTTCTATAGGTATGTAAAAAGGAAAAGATTAGCGAAAGTAAACGTGGGTCCTTTACAGATGAAATTATAATGGGAATAAGGAAATGGCAGAGAAATTAAACAAATACTTTCTGTCTATCTTCACGGAAGAAGACACAAAAAACCTCCCGGAAATAGTGGAGAACCAAGAGAATGGCCTACTCCTGCTCCTATTTCTTACGTTCTTATATGGTCAATGATGGTGTCAATATTTGACCAACATTGCTTGTTAATTAAAGCCTGTTCCACTGTGCACAAGTCAAAAGCTTGTTGTTTGTTTCCCATCTCAGTAATTGCCTGGCCAGAAAGTGTCGACTCGCGAGGCATTTGTCCATTGTAATTTGGTGTGGGGTGGGGAGAATGGATCTTTGCTTTTGATTTGCCTTCAAGAAGATGAGGATTCTTGTTACAGTGTTTTACATGATTGTGTACGAGTTCATTACTTGTATCCTCTGTTCTTCAACTTCCCCACCACCACCCCAAGTTGTGCAACACTGCAATTTTCTGCCACCTTCGACCCCTCTCTATCCTTGCAAAGTATCGCCCCGGGTCCAACCTCCCATTCCTTTCCAAAGCCCTTGAACGTGTTGCTTGCCTCCCAAATCTGTGCTCATTTCTCCTGTAACTGATGATGGCCTTCAAGATTATGAAAGGGTTCGATCGGGTAGACGTAGAGAAGATGTTTCCACTTACGGGTGAGACCAGAACTAGGGGCCATAAAAATAAGATAGTCACTAATAAATCCAATAGGGAATTCAGGAGAAACTTCTTTACCCAGAGAGTTGTTAGAATGTGGAACTCGCTACCACAGGGAGTGGTTGAGGTGAATAGCACAGATGCATTTTAGGGGAATCTAGACAAGTACATGAGGGAGAAAGGAATAGAAGGATATGTTTACAGGGTTAGATGGAGAGGGGTGGGAGGAGGCTCGTGTGGAGCATAAACACCGGCACGGAGCAGTTGGGCTGAATCGCATTAGGTGACATTTGCAGTCAGACAAGGAACAGAATAAAATGCAGGAGAAATAGATCTTACAATTCCACTTTTTTTTTCCTGTTTACTGAAGGGGTTGGGGAAGAGAATCAGTAACCTGATCTCTTCGCAGAGTAGTGATAGTTCTATTTGCAGGGAAAGACTTGTTCATTTTCTGTGAAGCTTCTGTGAGGTCAAAGGTATTTAGAAATGTTAAACTGACAGCTACGAAATGCGGTTTCTAACTTCCAACAGTACACTCCAGTGCACATTAATCAAAATTTTCTCATAGTTTCAAATATCTTGGGTAAAGCTTGTGGAACGTTTTTTTTTTCCGGTGCGTGACCAATGAGATCTTGTCTAGCTGTTGTATTTAATTTGATCACACAGTCCTGTGGTCTTTCCCATGAGCTCCGAGTGGAGGGAGCCATTCCATGGCTCTAGGGGTTGTGTATCCAGCCGGTTAGTTGCCCAGTGGGGAGATCGTGTTTCTGTACGGTCTGTCAACAGTACCCTGATAATGATCAGCTCTCCGGGTTTTTGTATGGCTAGAGGTCACATGTGCTGGTGAAAGGGCAGCAGAGCAACTAGAAACAGATGAGAATTGTCTCCATTTACAAAGAAAAAATGTCTTCACAGCCTCGTAATTAATGGCGAGCAGGTAACAAGATAGCCTTTCCTCCTTATCCTCGGTTAAAGGCACATTTTTCATGTCATGCGCGCGATGACGATTTCAGGTGTCGCACCTTGCAAACCACTTTGGAACAGGTCTCCGTTTCACCAGTGTTCAGTCAGAGGGTCCACACCATCTTTCCTGTAGCTTTCAAGTCCGTTCAGTTACAATGTAAACCATCTGAAGGATTGTGGTGGCAATTCTGTGAAGAGTGAAAAGCCTATGGCTGTTGGTGGACTCCTCCATACTTACTGTGACCCGTTCTGGTCTCCATATTGTAAAAATGACATAGAGGCACTGGCAAAGGTGCAAGAAAGATGTACTAGAACGATACCAGAACTGCGAGGTTATACCCATCAGGAAAGACTGAACAGGCTGGGGAAGCTGAGGGGCAACCTGATGAAGACCTTTAACATTATGAAAGGGGTTCGATAGGGTAGCTGTAGAGAAGATGTTTCCACTTGTGGGCGAGACCAGAACTAGGGGCCATCAATATAAGACCGTCACTAATAAATCCAATAAGGAATTCAGGAGAAACTTCTTTACCCAGAGAGCGGTGAGAATGTGGAACTCGCTACCACAGGGAGTGGTTGAGGTGAATAGCAGAGATACATTTAAGGGGAAGCTCGATTAGACACGAGAGAGAAAGGAATAGAAGGTTATGTTGATGTGCGTTAGATGAAGGATGGAAGTAGGCTCGTGTGGAGCATATACACCGGCACAGGACCAGTTGGGCCGAATGGCCTGTTTCTGTGCTGTAAATTCGATATAATACTTTCAGACATTGTGGTCAAAGTCTTTGGCAGGCTTTCCAAGACCTCCTATAATCGTTCGTTTACCTCGAGCATTTACTTTTAATGACCGGACCCCCGCGGACCATATCTCTATCTCGCTCAATAGAGCTAGGACCTTCGGGCCCCTCACACACTGATCCCACCTCCGACTTGAAATCGGCCCCTTAAAGTCATCACCACATTACCACATTGAATGGGTAGCTGTCTGGCTTCAAGACAGAAAGCAGAGAATAGGGGTAAAAGGTAGCGATTCACAGTGGCAGAAGATGGGTAGTGGTGTTCCATAAGGATCAGTGCTGGGACCACTGCTGTTCACAATTTACATTAACGATTTAGACTTTGGAATCAAAAACACAATTTCTAAATTTGCAGATGACACCAAATTGGGGGGGTGGGGGGTTGTTCAGTACTGAGGAGGACTGCAACAAGTTACAGGAGGACATTAATAAACTTGCAGAATGGGCATATAATTGGCAAATGAAGTTCAACACAGATAAATGTGAGGTATTATATTTTGGTAGGAAGAATAGGGAGGTCACTTATTACTTGGAGGGTGCGAGTCTAGGTGGGGTAGAGGAGCAAAGGGATCTCGGAGTACAAATACACAAATCACTAAAAGTAGCAACACAGGTTAACAAGGCCATAAAAAAGCAAACCAGGCACTAGGGTTTATTTCTAGAGGGATAAAATCAAAAAGTAGGGAAGTTATGCTAAACCTGTATCGAACCTTGGTTAAACCACACTTGGAGTACTGCGTGCAGTTCTGGTCACCATATTCTAAAAAGGATAGAGGCACTGGAGAGGGTGCAGAGAAGATTTACAAGGATGATACCAGAAATGCGAGGTTAAACACATCAGGTAAGGATGAACAGGCTGGGTCTCTTTTTTTTCTCTTGGGGGGAAAAAGAAGGCTGAGGGGTGACCTAATAAAGGTCTTTAAAATTGTGAAAGGTTTTGATAGAGTGGATACAGAGAGAGTGTTTCCATTTGTGGGGAAGAGCAAAACTAGAGGCCATCAATATAAGATAGTCACCAAGAAATCCAATAGGGAATTCAGAAGAAAGTTCTTTACCCAGAGAGTGGTGAGAATGTGGAACTCGCTACCACAGGGAGTGGTTGAAGCGAATAGTATGGATGCATTTAAGGGGAGGCTGGACAAGCATATGAGGGAGAAGGGAATAGAGGGTTATGCTGATAGAGTTAGATGAGGAAAGACGGGAGGAGGCTCGAGTGAAGCATAAACGCCGGCATGGACTGGTTGGGCCGAATGGCCTGTTTCTGTGCCGTATATCCTGTGTAATTCGAAGCAAAAGTATGTGTGCTGGGTAGGGTTGCCAACTTTGCTTGGACGTAGCCGAGCGATTCTATCACATGACTTCCTGCCTCCAACTGGCCCGACCGGTCAAACAGCCTTGTCCCCATCTCCAATATCCTTTATAACTAGTAAACAAAAGTGGTCAAAGACAATGAGAAGGTCCCCTATGATATTTCTCCCGGATTGCTCGCAGCAGGGTCCTGGAGATGAAACTTCAATTCTTGGAGACTCCAGGGCAATCCTGGAGGGTTGGCAACACTGGAGCCAAGCCATGCGTTGCTGTCAGTGTTCTGTTATCCGCCTTACAATGTAAGCTGGCCCATGACCGAGCAACTGTAGCTTTAACACATTGTGGAACTGTTCCAAGTGATGGTGATTCAGTAATATAAGCTTGACAGAACTTTCTTCAGCTAGACTTTATTAAAACATTTGTCCTTGGAATATGGACGTCACTAACAAAGCCAGCATTTATTGCCCATCCCCTAATTGCCCTTGAGAAGTTGGTGGTGAGCCGCTTTCTTGAACCGCTGCAGTCCGTGTGGTGAAGGTGCTCCCACAGTGCTATTAGGGAGGGAGTTCCAGGATTTTGACCCAGCGACGACGAAGGAACGGCCGATTATATTTCCAAGTCGGGATGGTGTGTGACTTGAGGGGAACTTGCAGGTGATGCTGTAATACTTTGTAATACAACCTTCTGACTCCGAGGCGAGAGTGCTACCAACTGAGCCATGGTGTCATAGCTCAGTGGGCCGCACTCTCGCCTCTGAGTCAGAAGGTCGTGGGTTCAAGTCCCACTCCAGAGACTTGTGCACAAAAAATCTTGGCTGACATTCCCAGTGCAGTACCGAGGGCGTGCTGCACTGTCAGAGGTGCCGTCTTTCAGATGAGACGTTAAACCGAGGCCCCGTCTCTCTCAGGTGGGCATAAATGATCCCACGGCACTATTTTGAAGAAGAGCAGGGGCGTTATCCCCAGTGTCCTGGGGCCAATATTTATCCCTCAATCAACAGCACTTAAAAAAAAAAAATTATCTGGTCATTATCACGTTGCTGTTGATGGGAGCTTGCTGTGCGCAAATTGGCTGCTGCGTTTCCTACATTACAACAGTGACTACACTTCAAAAGTAATTTGTTGGCTGTAAAGTGCTTTGGGATGTCCTGAGGTTGTGAAAGGTGCTATATAAATGCAAAAAAGAGTAAAAAGCCCATGGGATCCAGAGGGAAAGTGGCAAGTTGGATCCAAAATTGGGTCAGTGGCAAGAAGCAAAGGGTAATGGTAGACGGGTGTTTTTGTGACTGGAAGGCTGTTTCCAGTGGGGTTCCACAGGCCTCCGTACTAGGTCCCCTGCTTTTTGTGGTTTTCATCAATGATTTAGACTTCAATGTAGAGGGATGATTAAGAAGTTTGCAGATGATACAAAAATTGGCTGTGAGGTTGATAATGAGAAGAAAGCTGCAGACTGCAGGAAGATATCAATGGACTGGTCAGGTGGGCAGAAAAGTGGCAAATGGAATTCAATCTGGAGAAGTGTGAGGTAATGCATTTGGGGAGGCGCTAACAATAAATGGTAGACAAAAATGAGAAGTCGCACAACACCAGGTTATAGTCCAACAGATTTATTTAAAATTACAAGCTTTCGGAGCTGTCGCCCCTTCCTCAGGTAAAGTTACAATGAGTGAATCTACAATATTTCACAGTATATAAACACAGAAACTGATAAATGGTAGGATACTGAGAAGTGTAGAGCAACAGAGGGACCTTGGAGTACAGGTCCACAGATCCCTGAAGGTAGCAGGACAGGTAGATAAGGTGGTTAAGAAGGCATACGGGTTACTTGCCTTTATTAGCTGAGGCATAGAATATAAGAGCAGGGAAGTTATGCTAGAACTGTATAAAGCACTAGTTGGGGCACAGCTGGAATACTGCGTGCAGTTCTGGTCACCACATTACAGGAAGGATGTGATTGCACTAGAGAGGGTGCAGAGGAGGTTTGCGAGGATGTTGCCTGGGCTGGGGAATTTTAGCTATGGGGAAAGATTGGCTAGGCTGGTGTTGTTTTCTTTGGAACAGAGGAGGCTGAGGGGACACTTGATTGAGGTGTATAAAATTTTGTGGGCCTAGATAGAGTGGATAGGAAGGACCTGTTTCCCTTAGCAGAGAGGTCAATAACCAGGGGGCAGAGATTTAAAGTAATTGGTCGAAGGATTAGAGGGGAGTTGAGAAATTTTTTCACCCAGAGGGTGGTGGGGGTCTGGAACTCACTGCCTGAAAGGGCGGTAGAGGCAGAAA
This sequence comes from Squalus acanthias, assembly GCA_030390025.1. NCBI lineage: Eukaryota > Metazoa > Chordata > Chondrichthyes > Squaliformes > Squalidae > Squalus > Squalus acanthias. The sequence goes on along the minus strand of CM059432.1, from coordinate 3,095,916 downwards.
CCCTCATCACATTTGAAAAGTGCTTGGATGTGCACTTGAAGTGCCGTAACCTACAGGGCCACGGACCAAGAGCTGGAAAGTGGGATTAGGCTGGATGGCTCTTTGTCGACCGGCGCAGACACGATGGGCCGAATGGCCTCCTTCTGCGCTGTAAATTTCTATGATTCTGCGAAGTCTTTCTTTTCTAATTAGCAGAGCTAAATATCGCTTTAAAACAGCAATGGCCTGGAGGGATTGAGCAACAATGCTACCAAACAATGCAACAATCTATGACCCAGCTATCAAAGGGTCTAAGGAGTTCATTGGCATGTCACTCGACATTGTGCAATTGTTAATACAATTTATAGCCTTATTGTTTGCAGTACTATTATGCAAGCTGTGCTGTCAAATCTGATCTCCAGCTGAACTTTGAATTAATCAGTAGCTTTATTGTAATTGCAATGAATCGCTGACTGTGACCGTGGTTCTCATTTGTGTCATTTTGATGCAAGGGTGATTCAGAGACCAGAAATATTTGGCACAAGTCGAATCACTTGGCTTCTGTTGTAAGCCCAAATCACTCTTTCAATGTAATCCACTGTGTAAAAGTTGACAACTGCAAACTAACAAGCATCTGGCAATAGCATGAACTCTTCTGCGTCCATTTAGCCAGTGTGTGTGTGTGAGATAAAGAGCCAGGAAAGAATGATGAGAGCGCCTGGCATAAGTAAACGGCTGGTTCGACTGCAGATGTCTCCATAGTTACGATCCGTGTTCCCCCGAATCTTTTTGGGGGTGCGCGAGCCCCCTTCAATGTTTCGTGCACGCTCGAAATTTCACGTTGGAAAAGCCAGTACCGCGCAGCCTGGGGCCAGCTGACCGCTGCACATTCACGTAGCTTAGAGGGAAGGTTGCTTATGATGCCAGTGTGACCAGCGGGTTGCTGCACATGATGCACTGCAGCAACTCGCCAAGGTTTCTTCAGCAGCACCTCCCAAACCCGCGACCTCTTCCACCTAGAAGGACAAGGGCAGCAGGCGCATGGGAACACCACCACCTCCAAGTTCCCCTCCAAGTCACACACCATCCTGACTTAGAAATATATCGGCCGATCCTTTATCGTCGCTGGGTCAAAATCCTGGAACTCCCTCCCTAACAGCACTGTGGGAGAACCTTCACCACACGGACTGCAGCGGTTCAAGAAGGTGGCTCACCACCACCTTCTCGAGGGCAATTAGGGATGGGCAATAAATGCCGGCCTTGCCAGCGACGCCCACATCCCATAAACAAATTTTAAAAAAAAAGCTGGTTCAGGATTAGTCGCAAACTGTATAAATATCCGCTGCCTAGATTCACTGCTCTGCGGTCTCTCATCAAGGGCACCCGCGCTAACTATTCTCCGTCTTTGTCTCCATTTTCAGCCAATTAGTGCGCATGACAGATTTAGAAGTTGTACTTTGCCTCTCTATGAATTCCTCACAAGTTCGCAGCCTCTGTTTGTTTGACTTCTGAAGTAGTTGGGAGCAGTACGCGCTGAGGAATCTGGAAGGTAGAACTAATTCTGTACAATCGTAGTTACATAGAGAGACTGGAAAAGCTGGGATTGTTCTCCTTTTGAGCAGAGAAGGTAATGGGGAGATTTAATTGAGGTGTTTAAAACCTTTGAAAGGATTTGATAGAGTAAATAAGGAGAAATTGTTTCCACTGGCAGGAGGGTCGGTGACCAGAGGACACAGATTGAAGGGAATTGGCAAAAGAGCCAGAGATGAAAAGAGGAGAATTTTTTTAATGCAGCGAGTTATGATGATCTGGAACGCGCTGCCTGAAAGGGCGGTGGAAGCAGATTCAATAGTAACTTTTCAAAAGGGGCATTCTATATATACTTGAAAGGGAAAAACTTGCAGGGCTGTGGAGAAAGAGCAGGGGGGAGTGGGACTAATTGGAGAGCTCGTTCAAAGAGCCGGCACAGGCATGATGGGCCGAATGGCCTCCTCCTGTGCTGTATGATTCGATGATTCACATAAGAACGTAAGAAATAGGAGCAGGAGTCGGCCATACGGCCCCTCGAGCCTGCTCCGCCATTCAATAAGATCATGGCTGATCTTCGACCTCAACTCCACTTTCCCGCCCGATCCCCATATCCCTTAATTCCCCTAGAGTCCCAAAATCTATCGATCTCTGTCTTGAATATACTCAACGACTGAGCATCCACAGCTCTCTGGGGTAGAGAATTCCAATGATTCACAACCCTTTGAGTGAAGAAATTTCTCCTCATCTCAGACCTAAATGGCCGACCCCTTATCCGACACTGTGACCCCTGGTTCTAGACTCCCCAGCCAGGGGAAACATCCTCCCAGCATCTACCCTGTCAAGCCCCTTAAGAATTTTATGTTTTAATGAGATCACCTCTCATTCTTCTAAACTCTAGGGGATATAGGCCTAATCTACTCAATCTCTCCTCATCGGACAGTCCCCCATCCCAGGAATCAGTCTAGTGAACCTTTGTTGCAACTCCTCTAAGGCAAGTATATCCTTCCTTAGGTAAGGAGACCAAAACTGTGCACAGTACTCCAGGTGTGGTCTCACCAGGGCCCTATGTAATTGTAGTAAGACTTCTTTACTATGATATTCCAATCTTTTTGTAATAAAGGCCAACATACTTGTGGGAAAGAGCAAAACTAGAGGCCATCAATATAAGATAGTCACCAAGAAATCCAATAGGGAATTCAGAAGAAACCTCTTTACCCAGAGAGTGGTGAGAATGTGGAACTCGCTGCCACAGGGAGTGGTTGAGGCGAATAGTATAGATGCACTTAAGGGGAGGCTAGACAAGCATATGAGGGAGAAGGGAATAGAGGGTTATGCTGATAGAGTTAGATGAGGAAAGATGGGAGGAGGCCTGAGTGGAGCATAAACGCCGGTATGGACTGGTTGGGCCGAATGGCCTGTTTCTGTGCCGTATATCCGATGTAATACCATTTGCTTTCCTAACTGCTTGCTGTACCTGCGTGTTAACTTTCTGTGATTCGTGTACAAGGACACCCAGGTCCCTCTGAACACCAACATTTCCCAGTCTCCCACTATTTAAAAAATATTCTGCGTTTTTTTTTTACCAAAGTGGACAACTTCACATTTCTCCACATTATATTCCATCTGCCACGTTCTTGCCCAGTCACTTAGCCTGTCTCTATCCCTCTGCAGCCTCTTTGCGTCCTCCTGACAACTTACTTTGCCACCCAGCTTTGTATCATCAGCAAACTTAGATACATTGCACTTGGACCCCCCCCACACCTCCCCTCATCGAAGTCATAGACATGGATTGTCAATAGCTGAGGCCCAAGCACTGATCTGGGATTACAGTGTGACTCTACGTTAGCAGAGTATGCTGCGTCCCACTCACTACCAGGGCAGTCTGTTCCTACATTGGGAAGACACGGTCAATCTGCCTAATTACAGATTAGAACGCTTGCTTTTGGAATGTTGTGGGGTTTTTTTCTCTAAAGGATGGGTTTTAACCTGTTTGCAAATTGTGTGAAAGTGGGTTCATGCTGTGCGGCTTCATGCAGAGGCCTAAGCAGTAGATGTACAATAGCTGATTTCTTTCAAACGTGTGCCACAGGTGGAAGAAAGAAAGAAAGACTTGCATTTCTATAGCGCCTTTCACGACCACCGGACGTCTCAAAGCGCTTTACAGCCAATTAAGTACTTTTGAAGTGTAGTCACTGTTGTAATGTAGGAAACGCGGCAGCCAATTTGCGCACAGCAAGCTCCCACAAACAGCAATGTGATAATGACCAGATAATCTCTTTTTTAGTGATGTTGATTGAGGGATAAATATTGGCCCCAGGGCACCGGGGAGAACTTCCCTGCTTTTCTTCGAAATAGTGCCGTGAGATCCTTTACGTCCACTTGAGAGAGCAGACGGGGCCTCAGTTTAACGTCTCATCCGAACGACGGCCCCTCAGACAGTGCAGCACTCCCTCAGCACTGCACTGGAGTGTCAGCCTAGATTTATGCACTCAAGTCCCCGGATGAGACGTTAAACTGAGGCCCCGTCTGCTAACGTCTCATCCAAAAGTCAGCACCTCTGACGGTGCAGTGCTCCCTCAGCACTGCACTGGAGTGTCGGCCTTGCTTGCTGTGTGTGATCATGTTGCCCACGATTGCACAGTATGCACACTTGACAGGAACGTTCCCAGCCATGAGTGCACATTTGGAAAATCATCACTTGCAGATCACTGCGCGGCCGCGCAAATGGGAACAAGGTTGTGGGTTCAAGTCCCACTCCAGGGACTTGAGAGCATCAAGCTAGGCTGACACTCCAGTGCAGTGCTGAGGGAGTGCTGCACTGTCAGAGGGGCCGTCGTTCGGATGAGACGTTAAACCGAGGCCCCGTCTGCTCTCTCAAGTGGACGTAAAGGATCTCACGACACTATTTCGAAAAAGAGCAGGGGAGTTATCCCCCGGTGTCCCGGCCAATATTTATCCCTTAATCCCCAACAAAAACAGATTATCTGGTCATTATCACATTGCTGTTTGTGGGAGCTTGCTGTGCGCAAATTGGCTGCCGCGTTTCCTACATTACAACAGTGACTACACTTCAAAAGCACTTCATTGGCTGTAAAGCGCTTTGGGACGTCCGGTGGTCGTGAAAGGCGCTGGAGAAATGTAAGTCTTTTTCTTTTTCTTTCTCTTTCCTTTCTTTGATAGAGACCAAAAGACTAATTTCCTCAAAATAAGAAATGTCATACGAAATAACTGGGATCTTGTAATGAAAAGTTGTTTTTTGTCAAACTGTTTCATTGGTACCAGTAAAGATATTAATTATAGTATTGTCAGATCTATAGCACATTGTTGAACAGATAAAGTCTTTCCTTTCATTTTGATCCTATTCCTTTGCTTTCATTTTTAAGAATCTGCATTCGTAGCATATCATGCCTTGTTATCCAGCATCTTAATTTCAAGCTTGAAAGGTTTCTTAAGGCAATTGGTACCTCCTGCATAACCAAATCATCGTATGACCAAACTTCGATTAACATTCCAAGGTATCCTAGCAATTGTCTGCATTTAATGATTATTCTGTGGCGGTAGATTTATATAGAATACCTGAGAGGACACAAGAACCTCTTGCTGGTTCGTGCCCTGCTCGGGAGTACAGAGGTGCTTAAATAATTCCTCTCTGGCAGATTTCGGAAGATAACAAGACAAGCTCCCGAAACGTGGTCCCTGAACCATTTGTTAAAAGTTACCTTCTAAAGGAAAGAAAGACTTGCATTTCTATAGCGCCTTTCACAACCTCGGGACATCTCAAAACGCTTCACAGCCAATGAAGTGCTTTTTGAAGTGTAGTCACTGCTGTAATGTAGGAAACGCGGCAGTCAATTTGCGCACAGCAAGCTCCCACAAACAGCAATATGATAATGACCAGATCATCATCTGTTTTTAGTGATGTTGGTTGAGGGATAAATATTGGCCCAGGACACCGGGGAGAACTCCCCTGCTCTTCTTCGAAATAGTGGCCATGGGATCTTTTACATCCACCTGAGAGAGCAGACGGGACCTCGGTTTAACATCTCATCTGAAAGACGGCACCTCCGACAGTGCAGCACTCCCTCAGCACCGCACTGGGGTGTTGGCTTGAATTTTTGTGCTCAAGTCCCTGGAGTGGGACTTGGACCCACGACCTTCTGACTCAGAGGTGAGAGTGCTGCCCACTGAGTCACATCTGCCTGAGGTTTTTAGAAAGGAACCAGCGTTTTCTACTATTAAAGCAGGGTCTTAAATGGATCCTATTTTTGCAGAGTTAATCGATTTAGAACGTGTTTACAAAAATGACTGAGTTTTATCTAACTTTCCAATGAAAGTTTAGGTTCTTCACAAAGTGTTTGGGTGAAGCTAATTTTCAAATGAGCCACATCTGGACTGAAATCTAGCTTCAGGACGGGCAATAACGTCACTGGAACTGCCCTTGTGTAACTTTAGACATTCCACCAGCTCTGACACTCCGCACAGCCTCTCTGAGAGGTTATAGCGCCAAATGTCTTCGGCCCTGCTGGCCCACTCTTGCCATGACTCTAGCAGGAGAGCAAATGGATAGGGCCAGAAATAATCCAGATAAATCAGGCCGTGGCCTAACATTGGAGTTTGCATCTGGGAGGAGGATGGAGCCTCTTGCCCACCCCCTCCCAAGCATGGACATTGATGATGGAGAGGTAGAGTCAGGGACTCCCAAAGCTGGGAGTTCCGGCATTCCCGACCTTGCATGAACCTGAGGTATCCCAGATGGCTGGTATGCCTGGTCGGACCAGGGTGTATCAGGCTGTCAAATGGTGGCGGTGGGGTCCCCCTGGGGTCATGACGTCAACCCCAGAATGCAACCCCCTGGCTTCTTTCCAACATGGGTCATGTAATAGCAATTGGGAAAGGAATTCTGACTGACATTTTTCACCCTCTCTGATCCGACCACCATCCTAGCTCAACGGAGGCTTGAGATTGAACCTGGGACTCTCTTCCTCTGTACGGACCTGAGCGGTTTAGTTACTAACGGAACCACTGGCGAGAGCTGCAACAGAATACTGTAGACTGAGGGTGAATTTAGTTTCAAAAAATGTAGCCCTCATATAAGAATTAGGAGCAGGAGTAGGTCATTCGGCCCCTCGAGCCTGCTCCGCCATTCAATAAGATCATGGCTGATCTTCCATCTCAACTCCACTTTCCCGCCCGATCCCCATATCCCTTGATTTCCTTAACATCCAAAAATCTATCGATCTCTGTCTTGAGGCTCAGTTGTTGAGTATATTCAACAGCCCTCTGGGGTAGAGAATTCTAAAGATTCACCACTCCCTGAATGAAGATATTTCTCCTCATCTCAGTCCTAAATGGCTGACCTCTTATTCTGAGACTGTGACCCCTGGTTCTAGAATCTCCAGCCAGGGGAAACATCCTCCCTGCATCTGCCCTGTCAAGCCCTGTAAGAATTTTGTATGTTTCAATGAGATCACCTCTCATTCTTCTAAACTCTAGAGAATATAGGCTTAATCTACTCAGTCTCTCCTCCATAGGACGATCCCCCCATCCCAGGAACCAGTCTGGTGAACCTTTGTTGCACCCCCTCTATGGCAAGTATATCCTTCCTTGGGTAAGGAGACCAAAACTGTACACAATACTCCAGGTGTGGTCTCACTTGGGCCCTATATAATTGCAGTAAGATGTCTTTACTCTTGTACTCAAATCCTCTTGTAATAAAGGCCAACATACCATTTGCTTTCCTAATTGCTTGCTGTACCTGCATGTTAACTTAGTGATTTGTGTACAAGGACACCCAGGTCCCTCTGAACACCAACATTTCCCAATCTCTCTCCATTTAAAAAATACTCTGCTTTTCTATTTTTCCTACCAAAGTGGATAACATCACATTTCTCCACATTATATTCCATTTGCCATGTTCTTGCCCACTCACTTAGCCTGTCTATATCCCCTTGAAGCCTCCTTGCATCCTCCTCACAACTTACATTCCCACCTAGCTTTGTATCATCAGCAAACTTGGATATATTACATTTGACCCCCCCTCATCTAAATCATTGATATAGATTGTGAATAGCTGAGGCCCAAGCACTGACCCTTACGGTATCCCACTAGTTACAGCCTGCCAACCCGAAAATGATTTGTTTATTCCTACTCTCTGTTTTCTGTCCGTTAGGTGAAATGGAAGAGCTGCTGATTTTCTACCTCTTTGACCCCTCCCTATCTCTGTAACCTCCGCTAGCCCTCCAGCCCTCCGAGATTTCGGCGCTCCGCCAATTCTGGCCTCTTGCGCATCCCCGATTTTAATCGCTCCACCATTGGCGGCCGTGCCTTCAGCTGCCTGGGCCCTAAGCTCTGGAATTCCCCCTCTACATGTCACCGCCTCTCTTTTAAGACGCTCCTTAAAACCCATCTCTTTGACCAAGCTTTTGGTCACCTTATCTCCTTAATATCTCCTCACATGGCTCGGTATCAAGTTTTAAAGAAGGAAAAGACAGACTTGCATTTCTATAGCGCCTTTCACAACCTCAGGACGTCCCAAAGTGCTTTACGTCCAATGAAGTACTTTTGAAGTGTAGTCACTGTTGTAATGCAGGATAAAACTTTAAGATATCGCTCCTGTGAAGCGCCTTGGGACGTTTTACTACGTTAAAGGTGCTATATAAATGCAAGTTGTTGTGTTTAAACCCCAAAGACTTCTGAAAGTTGTGGCCATCACATTTCTGCCGCATTGCTGGTTTTCGACATCGGTGTGCACATTCTTCTCTCAGCAATGTTTTTACAGTGTGAATGCCCCAGGCAGAGGAATCAAACAGCCAACCTTAACCACTTTAATCAACACCATTCTGGATTCAGGATGACTCCAATTCCCCACCACTATTCAATGTACAAATAATAACACATGTTGAACAGATTTAGATCTGCATCTGTGTGCAATATTTTAAAAGTAGTAATCCACCATGCCTGCAGTGTGTACCATCTACAAGATGCACTGCAGCAACTCGCCAAGGCTTCTTAAACAACACCTCCCAAACCCGCGACCTCTACCACCTAGAAAGACGAGGGTAGCAGGTGCACGGGAACACCACCACCTCCAAGTCACACACACCATCCTGACTTGGAAATATATCGTCCGTTCCTTCATCGTCGCTGGGTCAAAATCCTGGAACTCCCTCCCTAACAGCACTGTGGGAGCACCTTCACCACACGGACTGCAGCGGTTCAAGAAGGCAGCTCACCACCACCTTCTCGAGGGCGATTAGGGATGGGCAATAAATGCCGGCCTTGCCAGCGACGCCCACATCCCAGGAGCGAATTAAAAAAAAAAAATATATATATATATATATATATATATATAACTATGTTTTAAATATTTTGGATCACATCTAAGATTTCTTGCTCCCTATCAGCACCTGCAGGTTTTTTTTGCCAACTGTTGTGTATATGTTGACAAACTCTCACCCAGCTTTGGTACATGTGACAGACTGTCCAACAGAACTATATGTACCTCTCGCCTGTCTCAACAAACAACAACAATTTGTATTTATACAGCGCCTTTAACGTAGTAAAACGTCCCAAGGGAGCTTCACAGGAGCAATTATCAGACAAAATTTGGCACCGAGCCACATAAGGAGATATTAGGACAGGTGACCAAAAAGCTTGGTCAAAGAGGTAGGTTTTAAGGAGCGTCTTAAAGGAGGAGAGAGAGGTTTAGGGAGGGAATTCCAGAGCTTAGGGCCCAGGCAACAGAAGGTACGGCCGCCAACGTTGGAGCGATTAAAATTGGGAATTGACAAGCGGTCAGATTGGAGGAGCGCAGAGATCTCTGGGGTGGGGGGGGGGGGAGCGTTGTAGGGCTGGAGGAGATTCCAGAGATAGAGAGGGGGCGAGGCCATGGAGGAATTTGAAAACAAGGATGAGAATTTTAAAATCGAGGCACTGCTTAACCAGGAACTGAATCATTCCCCACCTCCTATACCGTTGCCCTGTAACAGCATGCTTAAAAGTTCCTTTATCAGAAGTTAGCACTTCATCTGATGCCAAAAAATGACTGACTGAAATAGCAGTAGGAGTATGCAGCAGCCAGCCAGAACATGAACACGATCTGTCTGGAGGAATTGAATTGAAAAGCAGGGAAATTATGTTAACCTTGTACAGAACCTTGGTTTAGACCACACTTGGAGGACTGTGCACAGTTCTGGTCTCCATATTAGAAAACAAATATAGAGACACTGGAGAGGGTGCGTAAATGATTTACAAGGATGATACCAGAACTGAGAGGTTATACCTATCAAGAAAGACTGAACAGGCTGGGGCTCTTGGGGGTGAGCTGATAGAGGTCTTTAAAATTATGAAGGGGTTAGATAGGGTAGACGTAGAGAAGATGTTTCCACTTGCGGGTGAGACCAGAACTAGGGGCCATCAATATAAGGTAGTCACTAATAAATCCAATCGGGAATTCAGGAGAAACTTCTTTACCCAGAGTGTGGTGAGAATGTGGAACTCGCTACCACAGGGAGTGGTTGAGGCGAATAGTATAGATACATTTAAGGGGAAGTTGGATAAGCACATGAGGGAGAAAGGAATAGAGGGATGTGCTGATAGGGTGAGATGTGAAGTAGGGTGAGAGAAGGCTCGTGTGGAGCATAACCCAGTTGACCTGTTTCTATGCTGTTTAATTAAGAACATAAGATCATAAGAATTAGGAGCAGGAGTCGGCCATTCGGCCCCTCGAGCCTACTCCGTCATTCAGTAAGATCATGGCTGATCTTCGACCTCAACTCCACTTTCCCGCCCGATCCCCATATCCCTTGATTCTATGGGGGCGATTTTGTCAATGGGGGCGGGACTGCTGCTTGTCGGGTTTTAGTCCCGCCTCCATCGACTTCTGGCCAACCCACGCTATTTTCCCTTGATTGACCTTGTTAAGCCCGCCCAGCGGGCATAGCAGGCCAATTAAGGGGAAGCCGGTTACAGAGAACGTCAGCGTATGACGTTTCATCTGTCAAAAATTTTTGACAGATGAATTGTCATCGTTTGACAGCTCTGTGAAGCTGTCAAACACTGACATTCTCTGTTGTTTGATGAGTCCTTGTATTCAAGACTCATCAAACCTCTTTCTTTAGCAGAAATTAGATGGATGTTGCATCGGAGAATGCAGCAGCCATCTGTCATCTCTGCCGGTGAGATGCGAGAGTCTCCGCATCCCCAACTGTTGAAGCCTACAGGAAGAAACAAAGGTAAGTAAACATTTTCTATCACTTTCCACTCACCTCACATACTTACCTCTCCACACTTGCACCCATCACTCACCTCCACAGCGCACCTTTGGCACCCCTCCGACCCCCGCAGACCCACTGCTCGCCTCGGTGACCCTGGTGTGGATTCCCGACGTCGGGAAGCCCGCGCCTCAGCTGGAAAAATGGGGATAATCCTCTTAACTGCCTGTTAACAGGCAGTAATCCCCTTCCCGCCTCCAGGAGACGGGACCCGGCGCGGGTCGGCTACCCGCCTCCTGGGAAGATGGCACTGAGGCGGGTTGAGGGCGGGATGGGCACCCGCCCCCAGATTCTGCCATTTTCCCGGCAGTCCCTCCTCACCAGGGCTGGCAAGATCGCGCCCTATGTCTTAAAGTCTTTTACCCACTCGCATTCAATTAATTCGAAATGGAGTTTATGTGAGCAGATCATTAAATAATGGTGTACCACAGATAAATGCAAGTGGCCAATAGACAGGTCCACCATGAGCTTTGCATTGAATCTACTTCTCGATAATCTTAGTATAACTAATATTAAAAACTAAATATTTTAAGAATCTGCTTTTCGCAGTGCTCTGCATGAGACCTGTAGCTGATTTCATCCATTGTATAACGTTTAAGAAAGGGAAAAGGTGTTTGCAAAAATATTGCACTTTTCATGACTTCGGGACGTCCCAAAGCCCTTCGTAGCCAATGAACAACTTTTGAAATGTAGTCACTGTTGCGATGTAGAAAATATAGCAGACATCCTCTTCTCCGCAAGGTCCTACAAATGGCAAATTGAGACAAATGGCCAGATCATCTGTTTTAGTGTTGTTGGTTGAGGGAAAACTGTTGGCCAGGACACCGGGGAGATGTCCCTCTGTTCTCCTTTGACTAGTGGCCGTGGGACCTTTCACGCCCACCTGAGAGGGCAGACAGGGCCTTGTATTACCGTCTCATCTGAAAGACGGCAACTCTCTCCCTCAGTACTGCACTGGAAGTGGTCAGCCTAGAGTTTGTGCTCGAGTCTCTACAGTGATCCCACGACCATCTGACTCAGAGAGGCAAGAGTGCGACCCAGTGAGCCAGGTTTGGCAAATTCAATACTTTTTACCCAGCTTTTTTGTGTATAATTGTGCCTGTGCCGGCTCTTTGAAAGAGCTCTCCAATTAGTCCCGCTCCCCCTGCTCTTTCCCCCATAGCCCTGCACATTTCCTGTTTCAAGTATTTATCCAATTCCCTTTAAGTTAATATTGAATCTGCTTCCACCACCCTTTCAGGCAGAGCAATCCAGATCATCGCAACTTGCTGTGTGGGGGAAAAAATGTCTCCTCATTTCGCCTCTGGTTCTTTTGCCAATTATCTTAAATCTGTGTCCTTCGACCTCTGGAAACAGATTCTCCCCATCTACTCTATCAAAACCCTTCATGATTTTAAACACCTCTATCAAATCTTCTCTTGACCTTCTCTGCTCTAAGGAGAACAATCCCAGCTTCTCCAGTCTCTCCTCATAACAAAGTCCCTCCTCCCTGGAACCATTCCAGTAAATCTCCTCCGCACCCTCTCCAAGGCCTTGACATCCTTCCTAAAGTGTGGTGCCCAGAATCGGCCACAGTATACCAGCTGGGGCCTAACCACTGTTTTATAAAGGGTTAGCATAACCTCCTTGCTTTTGTACCCTATGCCTCAATTTATAAAGCCAAGGATCCCGTATTCCTTTTTAACAGCCAAGTTCAAGGGTCAAAGCTCATAGTGCACGACACTGATGAGGTTGAAAAGAGTAGAAGAGAAGATAAATAAATCAGGAAGAGGTGATCAGCACTTGGATGGAAACTTTGGTTTTAAAAGCCTGGAGGTTGTAGAGGAGGAAGTGGTTTGTGGTAGAAATTATTGAGCAGTTACCACATGAGTTCTCCCGATTGTCCGCTGTAACTTTGGCGGGAAGTCCAGAGACATGGCATAATTTCTCCGGAGTTTACGCCGAGGTTCCAGCCAATGATCATGGAAATTCAAACCCCCTATACTTGAGGTGTCGGCCGTGGCTCAGTGGGCAGCACCCCTCTCCTCTGAGTCAGAAGGTCGTGGGTTCAAGTCCCACTCCAGAGTCTTGAGCACAAAATCCAGGCTGATGCTCCCAATGCAGCACTGTCGGAGGGGCAGCACTGAGGGAGTGCTGCACTGTCGGAGGGGCAGCACTGAGGGAGCGCCGCACTGTCGGAGGGGCAGTACTGAGGGAGTGCTGCACTGTCGGAGGGGCAGCACTGAGGGAGCGCCGCACTGTCGGAGGGGCAGTACTGAGGGAGCGCGGCACTGTCGGAGGGCAGTACTGAGGGAGCGCCGCACTGTCGGAGGGGCAGCACTGAGGGAGCGCCGCACTGTCGGAGGGGCAGTACTGAGGCAGGGCCTGCACTGTCGGAGGGGCAGTACTGAGGGATCGCCGCACTGTCGGAGGGGCAGTACTGAGGGAGCGCCACACTGTCGGAGGGGCAGTACTGAGGGAGCGCCGCACTGTCGGAGGGGCAGTACTGAGGGAGTGCCGCACTGTCGGAGGGGCAGTACTGAGGGAGTGCCGCACTGTCGGAGGGGCAGTACTGAGGGAGTGCCGCACTGTCGGAGGGGCATTACTGAGGGAGCGCCGCACTGTCGGAGGGGCAGTACTGAGGGAGCGCCGCACTGTCGGAGGGGCAGTACTGAGGGAGCGCCGCACTGTCGGAGGGGCAGTACTGAGGGAGCGCCGCACTGTCGGAGGGGCAGTACTGAGGGAGCGCCGCACTGTCGGAGGGGCAGTACTGAGGGAGCGCCGCACTGTCGGAGGGGCGGTACTGAGGGAGCGCCGCACTGTCGGAGGGGCAGTACCGAGGGAGCGCCGCACTGTCGGAGGTGCCGTCTTTCGGATGAGGTGTTAAACCGAGGCCTCGTCTGCTCTCTCAATTAAATCTCCTCTTAATCTTCTCTGCTCCAAGGAGGACAATCCCAGCTTCTCCTGTCTCTCCACGTAACTGAAGTCCCTCATCCCTGGTTGAGGTTAAGAACACGTCCCATAAATCTTTCCTCTTAGGTGGAGCCCGTCAGCTGTCTGTTTTAATTCTGGACTGTTTAAACATTGAAAGACCAGACTGTGCTTTGCGAGCTTGTGCCAAGTGACTGTCGGGGACTGAATAAAAATGTCAGGGTGCCCTATGAGGGCAAATCCTGAAAGTGTAATTTATGCCAGATTCAATCCGATACAATGCTGCAATAAATGCCACGAAAGTCATCCTTTGGCTGTCAAAGCTGACCAGGGCAGCAGGTGCACGGGAACACCACCACCTCCAGGTCACACACCATCCTGACTTGGAAATATATCGGCCGTTCCTTCATCGTCGCTGGGTCAAAATCCTGGAACTCCCTCCCTAACAGCACTGTGGGAGAACCCTCACCACACGGACTGCAGCGGTTCAAGAAGGCGGCTCACCACCACCTTCTCAAGGGCAATAAGGAATGGGCAATAAACGCTGGCCTTGCCAGCGACGCCTACATCCCAGGAACGTATAGAATCAAAGGATCTTATTTTTTTTTTAAACTTAACTTTAGTGAAAAGTTAATTTAGTCTTCGTGACAGGTTGGTATAGTTGACGCTAAAATAATGGTTTGAAATCTTCCCTGGCAATAGAACTGATGAATGCAGGGAGTAACTGGGCCATGGTGACCAAACAGGCCCCAGGTGTGTGTTGAGCTGACAGACCTCAGCTTGAGCAGCAACAGAGGAGCCTTAGTTTCTCTGGACAAGCGAGGCAAAGACTCGGTTAGAAGTCCTGTTCCTCACTGCTATCCAGCGACCTCCAGTCAAAGTGCCTTTATGACCTCTGGACTCGACTATTCCAACGCTCTCCTGGCTGGCCTCCCACCTTGCACCCTCCGTAAACTTGTGCTCATCCAAAACTTTGCTGCCCGTGGCCTAACTCGCACCGAGTCCCTTCACCCATCACCCCCTGTGCTCACTGAGCTACATTGGCTCCCGGTCCGGCAACGCCTCAATTAAAAAAATTCTCAATTCTTTTCAAATCCCTCCGTGGCCCTCGCCCCCTCCCTATCTCTGTAATCTTCCTCCAGCCCCGCAACCCTCCGAGATCTCGGCGCTCCTCCAATTCTGGCCTCTTGCTTCACTCCACCATTGGCGGCCGTGCCTTCCAAGCTCTGGAACTCCCTCTCTCAGGTGGACGTAAAAGATCCCATGACCACTTTCAAAGAAGAGCAGGGGAGTTCTCCCCGGTGTCCTGGGGCCAACATTTATCCCTCAATCAACGTCACTAAAAACAGATGATCTGGTCATTATCACATTGCTGTTTGTGGGAGCTTGCTGTGTGCAAATTGGCTGCTGCGTTTCCTACATTACAACAGTGACTGCTTCAAAAGTACTTCATTGGCTGTAAAGCGCTTTGGGATGTCCTGAGGTCGTGAAAGGCGCTGTAGAAATGTAAGTCTTTTTTCTTTATGTAAATTGAGGGCGCTCGAGGGTGTGACGAGTCATGGGGTTTGAACACACGCAGGAACAAACAAGGCAAGTGGAAGTATACTGATGTACACTGGCAAGGTCATCCCTGTGGAATATTCCAACCAAGACTGGCACAGAGAGGAAAATCCATTTGTGTACACCCAAACTCGGGCCTTGTGTTTACTCTCTGTTGCTGCCTCTGGGAGTCTTTTGTGCTTGAAGATCACGAGACAGATACTAAAATAATTATGACTTGGAAATTTTTTTTTTAATGCTGTCAGCAAGGAACTGCTCAAGGACAATAATGAAACATGATGTTTGTTTCATTCCTTTGACGGTAACATCTAATGAGAATGAGAGTACTGCACGACCGAAGTATAAACTGTGAAGGGGCACAGCAACAACTTGTATTTATATAGCGCCTTTAACGTAGTAAAACATTCACAGGAGCGATTAGCAAACAAAATTTGACGCCGAGCCACATAAGGAGATATTAGGACAGGTGACCAAAAGCTTGGTCAAAGAGGTTGGTTGTAAGGAGCGTCTTAAAGGAGGAGAGAGAGGCGGAGCGGTTTAGTGAGGGAATTCCAGAGCTAGGGCCCAGGCAGCTGAAGGCACGGCCGCCAATGGTGGAGCGAAGGAAATCGGGGATGCGCAAGAGGCCAGAATTGGAGGAGCGCAGAGATCTCGGAGGGTTGTGGGGCTGGAGGAGGTTACAGAGATATAGGGATAGAGATAAACTCTAAGCTCTGCAATACCCTCTCTAAACCTCTCCGCCTCTCTACCTCCTCCTTTTAAGACGCTCCTTAAAACCTCCCTCTTTGACCAACCTGTCCTAATATGTGGCTCGGTGTCACATTTTGTTGGTAATCGCTCCTGTGAGGCGCCTCGGGACGTTTTGCTGCGTTAAAGGCGCTATAGAAATGCAAGTTGTTGCTGCTGCCGCTGCCCTCCGTGGTTAATTAGCCCGTCGACACTCCCAGTCCGAGCTGACCGATGAAGACTAGCCCCCCTGTGGGATGTAGCAGGGGATATAGTCCCTGCCTGTGGAACCATACCCCAGCGAGAGTCGACATCTTCAGGGGCACACACGGGAGAAAGCTGGAGAAGGGAACAGACATCAAACTGCAGCGAAAGGTCCAATTAATTATAAACCAGCTGCGATGGATTAAGGTGATAAGTGCTTGAGAATCGGAGGTGCTTGTAATGTGACATCAGGGGTTGGTTATGTTCAACTTGCATAGAACCCTGGTTAGACCGCACTTGGAGTACTGTGAACATTTCTGGTTTCCATATTAGAAAAAGGATATAGAGGCACTTGGAGAAGGTGCAAAAACAAGATTTACTAGAATGATACCAGAACTGAGCGTTTATAACTATTAGGAAAGACTGAACAGGCTGGGGCTCTTTTCTCTAGAACAGAGAAGGCTGAGGAGTGACCTGATCGAGGTCTTTAAAATTATGAAAGGGTTTGATAGGGTAGAAACAGAGAAGATGTTTCCACTTGTGGGCGAGACAAGAGCTAGGCCTATAAATATAAGATAGTCACCGATAATTCCAATAGGGAATTAAGGAGAAACTTTTTTACCCAGAGAGTGGTGAGAATGTGGAACTCGCTACCACAGGGAGTGGTTGAAGCAAATAGTATAGATGGATTTAAGGGGGAGAAAGGAATAGAAGGATATGTTGATGGGGTGAGATGAAGAGGGGTGGGAGGAGGCTCGTGTGGAGCATAAGTGTCAGCCAGTGGCTCAGTGGGCCGCACTCTCGCTTCCTGAGTCAGAAGGTTGTGGGTTCAAGTCCCACTCCAGAGACTTGAGCACAAAAATCTAGGCTGACACTCCCAGTGCAGTGCTGAGGGAGCGCCGCACTGTCGGAGGTGCAGTACTGAGGGAGCGCCGCACTGTCGGAGGTGCAGTACTGAGGGAGCGCCGCACTGTCGGAGGGGCAGTACTGAGGGAGCGCCGCACTGTCGGAGGGGCAGTACTGAGGGAGCGCCGCACTGTCGGAGGTGCAGTACTGAGGGAGCGCCGCACTGTCGGAGGGGCAGTACTGAGGGAGCGCCGCACTGTCGGAGGGGCAGTACTGAGGGAGCGCCGCACTGTCGGAGGTGCAGTACTGAGGGAGCGCCGCACTGTCGGAGGTGCAGTACTGAGGGAGCGCCGCACTGTCGGAGGGGCAGTACTGAGGGAGCGCCGCACTGTCGGAGGGGCAGTACTGAGGGAGCGCCGCACTGTCGGAGGGGCAGTACTGAGGGAGTGCCGCACTGTCGGAGGTGCCGCCTTTCGGACGAGACGTTAAACCGAGGCCCCGTCTGCTCTCTCGGGTGGACGTAAAAGATCCCATGGCCACTATTTCGAAGAAGAGCAGGGGAGTTCTCCCCGGTGTCCTGGCCAATATTTTTCCCTCAACCGACATCACTAAAACAGATGATCTGGTCATTATCACATTGCTGTTCGTGGGAGCTTGCTGTGCGTAAATTGGCTGCCGCGTTTCCTACATTACAACAGTGACTACACTTCAAAAAGCACTTCATTGGCTGTAAAGCGGTTTGGGACGTCCGGTGGTCGTGAAAGGCGCTGTAGAAATGCAGGTGGTCTTTTCATAAACATCGGCATAGACCCGTTGGGCTGAATGGCCTGTTCCTGTGTTGTAAATACTTTGTAGGCTGGTCTGAGCAGATGCCGGGCTGAATGGGGAACCTTTGACGGTGAGTCGCCCGAGACTCCTCTCTCACGCCATCTGGTGGCTGCTCAAGGGCAGAGCCTCCCAGTTCCGCAATCGGCAATCCTGTTCCAAGTCTATCGTTGCCTCCAAAATAATACTCTTTGATGCCGTGTGCAATTCCAGTTGATTTTCATTTCCCAGGAGTTACTCGATGCTCAAGGTTGTGAACTCTCCCAGAGCGATTGTACAAGATGCCGGCAAACTGCACTTCCGTTGACGATCTGTGACTGTATTAATCCCTTATAGTTGATCTCAGTAACTACTGTCCTCACTCTGCTCGTCACCTTTTTCGGATATGTGTCATTTTTTTGAGAGCTAATAAAATTTTGTGGAGTGATACTGATCTCCTGATCTTCTAGGAACCGGAGGAGGCCATTCAGCCCCTCGAGCCTGTTCCGCCATTCAATCAGATCATGGCTGATCTGTATCTTGACTCCATCCACCCACCTTGGTTCCGTAACCCTTAATACTCTTGCCTAACAAAAAAATCTGTCCATCTCGGTTTTGACATTGACCCCCCAGCCTCAACAGCTTTTTGGGGGGAGAGAGTGTTCCAGATTTCCACCACCCTTTGTGTGGAGAAGTGCTTCCTGACCTGGCTCTAATTTTAAGGTTACGCCCCCTTGTTCTGGACTCCTCTCACGAGAGGAAATAACTTCTCTCTATCTACCCCATCAAATCCTTGCATTTATACAGCGCCTTTCAGCAACCTCCGGCCATGCCAAAACGCTTTTAGAGCCAATTAAATACTTCTGAGGAAACGCGGCAGTCAATTTGCACACAGCAAGATCCCACAGACAGCAATGTGGTAACGATGAGATAATCTGTTTGATTTGTTGATTGAGGGATAAATATTGGCCCCAGGACACCGGGGGAGAACTCCCCTGCTCTTCTTTGAAATAGTGGCTGTGGGATCTTTTACGTCCACCCGAGAGAGCAGATAGGACCTCGGTTTAACGGCACCTCCGACAGTGCGGCACTCCCTCAGCATTGGCACTGGGAGTGTCAACCTAGATTTTTGTTCTCAAGTCTCTGGAGTGGGACTTGAACCCACAACCTTCTGACTCAGGCGAGAGTGCGACCCACTGTGCCGCTACGCGGTTGTAAATTGGAGGCGTTTTAAATTGGATTTCAGCCGTTCCTTCCAGTCACTCTTGATCCTTTATGCCAAGAATGCCAATAATTACTGCAACTAGGCAGGCATTACTAACAGGTTCATTGTAACGGGGGGCCTCCGCTCTTAATTGCTCATTTTCCCCAACATCTTCCTGCACGCTTCTCCTGTGCGCTCTTTAAAAAAAAAACTAAACCTTGCAATTGGGGTATTTTGCTCAATAGAAACACAATGAGGGACCTCCTCTCCTGGCCTTCCTCATGTGTGTCGCCGTTGTTTTATAACTTCCTTATTAAAAAATCATTAAAAAACTGAAAAGTTAAAATTCCAGCATCCTCCGCACTGCCATAATCATCCATGGAGTATTTTGATCATTTCTAGATTTATCCTTGCTGCCTTGACCCCCTTTTTTTTTCTTTTTTAATTAGATATTTAGCTATTCTTTTGAAAGGAATGAATCAACTCTGCATCAATTGTTTTTGCTGGGACTCAGTCCAAGATATCCACTGCTGGGTTTTTTAGGAAATTTGAGTTCCTCACAGCGGGCTGCTGCACTTTGATTTAGTTTTTCAAAAGAAAAAAAAAATCAATGAAGGAGCAAGATAATGTTCAAAAAAAATATGAGTAACATTATTCCTAAAATAGGCAATGCAGAGTTGTAGGTAGCAACCCGAGAGTGGTTAACCCTTTCCGTGCTGAATTTCTTGAACAAATAGCGCTGTGACGAGAGTTCAAGTGCCCACGTTCAATAGATTTCAAGAAAGGTGAGGGGGGGGAAAGGCACCAGGTGAAGAGTCTGAGGCAGAGTTTCCAGTCTTTACGTCTGGGCAGAGTGGGTCGCATGTGTACAGGTGTGTAAAAGGAAATCTGGGTGGGGAAGTCTAGAAAAGGTGGTGGGGCGGGGAGGAAAGAACGAACTTACATTTCTCCAGCGTCTTTCACACCCTCCGGGCGTCCCAAAGTGCTTTACAGCCAATGAAGTACTTTTGAAGTGTAGTCACTGTTGTAATGTAGGAAACGCGGCAGCCAATTTGCGCACAGCAAGCTCCCACAAACAGCAATGTGACGATGACCGGATCATCTGTTTTTAGTGATGTTGATTGAGGGATAAATATTGGCCGGGACACCGGGGAGAACTCCCCTGCTGCTCTTTGGATTTTTTTACGTCCACCGGAGAGGGCAGACGGGCCTCGGTTTAACATCTCAGCCGAAAGTAATTCAGCCTGCCTGATTCTCTGTTTAATTTAATTTAATCAACAGGAACTCGGGCTAGCTTTCTGATTGGCCTGTGATCCTGCCCACCTGGTGGGGCTTGAAGGCTGTGAGCTTCCTGACTCGCTCCGAGTTTCTTCAGTCTTTCCACATAACCCAACTCTCCGATATTCGGGGTCAGCCTTTGTGTCTGCTCTCTGTGCTCTCCTGGCCGGCCTCCCATCTTCCACCCTACATAAACTGGAGCTCATCCAGAACGCTGGCCCCCCGTGTCCTAACTCGCACCAAGTCCCGTTCACCCATCACCACCCCCCCCACCCCTGTGCTCGCTGACCTACATTGGCTCCCGGTCCAGCAACGCCTCGATTTTAAAATTCTCATCCTTGTTTTCAAATCCCTCCATGGCCCTCGCCCCTCCCTATCTCTGTAACCTCCTCCAGCCCCACAACCCCCTGAGATCTCTGCGCTCCTCCAACTCACGCCTCTTGCGCATCCCCGATTTCCATCGCTCCACCATTGGCGGCCGTGCCTTCAGCTGCCTGGGCCCCAAGCTCTGGAATTCCCTCCCTAAACCTCTCCGCCTCTCTCTCCTCCTTTTAAGACGCTCCTTAAAACCGACCTCTTTGACCAAGCTTTTGGTCACCTGTCCTAATATTGATATCGCTCTTGTTAAGTACCTTGGAACGATTTGCTATGTTAAATACGCTATATAAATGTAAGTTGGTGTTGTTGTTGTTGTTTAAACATTGAGTGAGGTTTCTGAGACCCTGCACCACTGGCGGTGTCTCACCCACAGTCGGTGGATTATTGGAAAAATGTGGCTGCACCGATATGAACATGGGCAGAAAAATCGCGAGGAACCCATTGAGGGTTTCCCAATAAGCCATTAAGTGCATTCAAGGTGTCAGAAAATTCTGCTTAATTTCCTTTTCACTTTTTTCGCATTCGGTGGTTCTGTCAGACAGTCTTGTAAGTGTAGAAATATGGAAATAACTTCCTAAGTTGTAACAGTCATAGGAAGAGGAGGAGGCCATTCAGCTGCTCAAGCCTGTTCCGCCATTCAATTAGATCATGGCTGATCTGTATCTTAACCTTAAACATTCACTCCCTCCACCACCGGCGCACCGTGGCTGCAGTGTGTACCATCTACAAGATGCACTGCAGCAACTCGCCAAGGCTTCTTCGGCAGCACCTCCCAAACCCGCGACCTCTTCCACCTAGAAGGACAAGGGCAGTAGACGCATGGGAACACCACCACCTCCAAGTTCCCCTCCAAGTCACACACCACCCTGACTTGGAAATATATCGGCCTTTCCTTCATCGTCACTGGGTCAAAATCCTGGAACTCCCTCCCTAACAGCACTGTGGGAGCACCTTCACCACACGGACTGCAGCGGTTCAAGGCGGCGGCTCACCACCACCTTCTCAAGGGCAATTAGGGATGGGCAATAAATGCTGGCCTTGCCAGCGACGCCCACATCCCAGGAATTATTTTTTTTAAACTCCACCGACCCACCTTGGTTCTGTAACCCTAACCCTCGCCTAACTTTTCCACTTGTGGCAATTAAAGCGAAACGTTCCCTTGGTATCTACACTTTTAACACACTGTACCTCCCCTTTTTAAAGAAAAAACGCCCACTGTTCTTCTAATAGTTTGTTGTTATCATAAGAACATAAGAATTAGGAGCAGGAGTCGGCCATACGGCCCCTTGAGCCTGCTCTGCCATTCAATAAGATCCTGGCTGATCTTCGACCTCAACTCCACTTTCCTGCACTATCCCCATATCCCTTGATTCCCTTAATATTCAGAAATCTATTGATCACTGTCTTGAATATACTCAATGACTGAGCCTCCACAGCCCTCTGGGGTAGAGAATTCCAAAGATTCACCACCCTCTGAGTGAAGAAATTTCTCCTCATCTCAGTCTTAAATGGCCGGCCCCTTATTCTGAGACTGTGACCCCTGGTTCTAGACTCCCCAGCCAGGGGAAACATCCTCCCTGCATCTACCCTGTCAAGCCCTGTAAGAATTTTGTATGTTTCAATGAGATCACCTCTCATTCTTCTAAACTCTAGAGAACATAGGCCTAGTCTACTCAATCTGTCCTCATAGGACAATCCCCCCATCCCAGGAACCAGTCTGGTGAACCTTCGTTGCACTCCCTCTAAGGCAAGTATATCCTTCCTTAGGTAAGGAGACCAAAACTGTACACAATACTCCAGGTGTGGTCTCACCAGGGCCCTATATAATTGCAGTAAGACATCTTTACTCTTATACTCAAATCCTCTTGTAATAAAGGCCAACATACCATTTGCTTTCCTAATTGCTTGCTGTAGCTGCATATTAACTTTCAGTGATTCGTGTACAAGGACACTCAGGTCCCTCTGAACACCAACATTTCCCAATCTCTCTCCATTTAAAAAATACTCTGCTTTTCTATTTTTCCTGCCAAACTTGATAACTTCACATTTCTCCACATTATATTCCATTTGCCATGTTCTTGCCCACTCACTTAGCCTGTCTATATCCCCTTGAAGCCTCCTTGCATCCTCCTCACAACTTACATTCTCACCCAGCTTTGTATCATCAGCAAACTTGGATATATTACATTTGGTCACCTCATCCAAATCATTGATGTAGATTGTGAATAGCTGAGGCCCAAGCACTGATCCCACACTAGTTACAGCCTGCCAACCCGAAAATGACCCCTTTATTCCTACTCTCTGTTTTCTGTCCGTTAACCAATCCTCAATCCATGCTAGTATATAACCCCCAATCCCATGAGCCCTAATTTTGTTTAATAACCTCTTGTGTGGCACCTTATCGAATGCCTTCTGAAAATCCAAATACACCACATCCACTGGTTCCCCCTTATCTCTTCTGGTAGTTACAATTCTTTCATAAATCCCTGTTGGACTGCCCAATCCTATTATTATTTCTTAAGTGCCCTGTTAGCACATCCTTAATAATAGATTCTACCATTTTCCCTACTACTGATGTCAGGCTAACTGGTCTGTAGTTCCCCGTTTTCTCTCTCCCGTCCTTTCTTAAATAGTGGGGTTACATTTGCTACCTTCCAATCCGCGGGAACTATTCTAGAATCTATGGAATTTTGTTCTCGTGTTCCTCACTTAACCCCCAGTAACCCGAGCACTGTGCTTAGAATGCCAAAAGGGTACTTATCCTTTTGATTTAGCACAATTGCCAATTACCATACTGTCAGGAGTATTTTTTTTTAAACGCAATCCTATCCTGATTTTACATGCTCCAACTGGTGATGTATATAAGATGACAGATACAAAGCCCTTTGTCACAAGCCTTTAATACATTGAGATGTTCAGAAGACATCTTGAACTTTGAGCGGAAAGCCTGCCTGTCTTGTGAAAGTCATCTCAATTACTCGTGTGTGCAAATAAGCGTGAAGCAAACACTGCCGTTTTCTTTTCTTTTCCAAATAATATATAAAGACCCTGCATTTCTATAGCGCCTTGAACGTAGTCACAGAATTTGATTCCGAGCCACCCAAGGAGATATTAGGACAGCTTGGTCAAAGAGGTGGGTTTGAAGGAGCATGTTAAAGGCGGAGAGGTTCAGGGAGGGAATTCCAGAGTTTCGGGCCTAGCCAGCCGAAGGCACGGCCGCCAATGGTGGAGCGATTAAAATCAGGAATGCTCAAGAGGCCGGAATTGGAGGAGCGCAGAGATCTCGGAGGCTTTCAGGGCTGGAGGTGGTTACAGAGATGGGGAGGACATCCCAAGGCGCTTCACAGCCAATGAGTTCAAGTTTACGGAGGGTGGACGATGGGAGGCCAGCCAGGAGAGTGTTGGAATAGGCGAGTTTGGAGGTAACAAAAGATGGGTATAATTTACCTGGATTTTCAGAAGGCATCTTGTAAAAATCCACACCTGAGGATTTTCAAAGAAGATTAAGACTGAATGAATTAATGGCACACCAGAACATTCGCTGGATTGAAAACTATCCTGGAAATTAAAAGCAGAGAGCGGTAATGAATGGGAAAAGAGTCTCGCTGGGGGACAGGGACTCATGCAAAGCAAGAAAGAACTTCAATTTACACAGCACCTTTCATGACCTCAGGACGTCCCAAAGCGCTTTACAGCCAATGAAGTACTTTTTGAAGTGTAGTCACTGTTGTAATGTGGGAAACGCGGCAGCCAATTTGCGCACAGCAAGCTCCCACAAACAGCAATGTGATGATGACCAGATAATCTCTCTTTTTTTTAAGTGATATTGGTTAAGGGACAAATATTGGTCAGGACACTGAGGAGAACTCCCCTGCTCCTCTTCTCAATAGTGCCGTGGGATCTTTTATGTCCACCTGAGCGGGCCTGAACTTAACCTGACTGACATTTGACTTCTAACGCTGATCACAGACCAGATCTCTCAGGAGGCCCAGGGCGTGGGAGCTCCAACGTTCTAGAATCTCCAACCTCCTGGCGCATCTCGCACTCGCACCCCACCCCCCCGCCACCCGCCCACTCGAAACCCGCTCCAGGGTTAGAGGTCCACCCCTGTTCTTCAGACATTTCCCAAAGAGAGGTGTCTGGGTCTGTCTGGATAATGGTGGGTGCAAGCTTAGGGTCACCATCTCTGGAGGTATCGTCGTATGACCCTTCGCTGCCAAACCCTCTCCCGCCATTGGTCGCCTGGCACCTCTATCCTCGCGGCGCCCCACCTTCCCACAGCCAATTGGAAAGTGAACAGACTCTTCATTTCCCGATTGAATGATTCGGTCAATTAGCCTTTTTTCCCCCCTCTCCAATATTTTTATACCTAATAAATAAACGTGCTCAAATAAAATGGGGGGGGAAAAAACACCATACCCCAATAATTTTTCTCCCGGGTGTTGCTGGAAGCAGTGCCTTGGAGAGTAATCTTTAATTCCTGGAGACTCCAGGATCATCCTGGAGGAGTTGCCAACCCTGTGCAAGCAGCCTGCTTCTGTCATAAGCACGCCTCTCTCATCCACCTCTCCATGTGTCCTCAGTGGGTAGCACCCTCACCTCTGCTGTCAGAAGGTTGTGGGTTCAAGTCCCACTCCAGAGACTTGAGCACAAAAATCTAGACCGACGCTCCAGTGCTGAGGGAGCGCCGCACTGTCAGAGGTGTCGTCTTTCAGACAAGACGAGACGTTAAACCGAGGCTCCGTCTGCCCCCTCAAGTGGACATAAAAGATCCCATGGCACTATTTCGAAGAAGAGCAGGTGTCCTGGCCAATATTTATCCCTCAATCAACATTATCACAAGTGACTACACTCCAAAAAGTTCTTCATTGGCTGTAAAGCACTTTGGGACGTCCGGTGGCCGTGAAAGGTGCTACAGAAATGCAAGACTTTCCTTCTCTTCTTCTTCCTCTTCTTCTTCCTCTTCTTCTTCCTCTTCTTCTTCCTCTTCTTCTTCCTCTTCTTCTTTCCTTCTTCTTTCCTTCTTTCCTTCCAAAATAAACAAAAGCTCAAACATAAAGGAGCACTAATTGCTCTAGAATCACAGAAAGTTACAGCACGGAAGGAGGCCATTTCGGCCCATCGTGTCCGCGCCGGCCAACAAAGAGCTATCCAGCCTAATCCCACTTCCCAGCTCTTGGTCCGTAGCCCTGCAGGTTAGAGCATCCCAAGTGCACATCCAAGCACTTTTTAAATGTGGTTAAGGTTCCTGCCTCTATCACCCTTTCAGGCAATGAGTTCCAGACCCCCACAACCCTCTGGGTGAAGAAATTTCCCCTTAAATCCCCTCTAAACCCTCCACCAATTACTTTAAATCTGTGCCCCCTGGATTTTGACCCCTCTGCTAAGGGAAATAGGTCCTTTCTATCCACTTTATCATAATTTTATACACCTCAATAAGGTCTCCCCTCAGCCTCCTCTGTTCCAAGGAAAACAGACCCAGCCTATCCAGTCTTTCCTCATAGCTAAGATTCTCTACTCCTGGCAACGTCCTTGTAAATCTCCTCTGCACCCTCTCCAGTGCAATCACATCTTTCCTGTAATGTGGTGACCAGAACTGTACGCAGTACTCTAGCTGAGGCCTAACTAGTGTTTTATACAGTTGAAGCATAACCCCCCCTGCTCTTGTATTCTATGCCACGGCTAAGAAAGGCAAGCATTCCCTTGCAATACCCAGTTAGCTAATGTCACACAAAATGCTCGGCTCGCCTTTGAGAATTGACTTCCTGGAGCAGGCCTGAATATTCCTGACCTCTACGCTCTCCACTTATGGGCGTTCTATGCACACAGCGAAATCTTGTCGCAAAGATAAGCATTTTTGCACCTGACTTCAATTAAATGGAATTAGCATCACGTTGACTTTAAAATGCTCTTGCCTGTTCTTTTATGGGAACAGTTTACACGGATCAGAATTCTGCACTGCGTGATTCGAGCAAGGATCGGTCAAAATGGACGGTCACTCACTTTCTGGTCCACACTCGTATCTTGGCACGAATATTTGTATCAACCAGAATTTTTGGGCTGGATTTTCAATGACCCGTGGAGTCGGGTTTGGAGGCGTGTGGGGGGTTAAATTTGCGGGTCGGGGGTCCCGACTCCATCCCGCCTCCACGCAATTTTGACAAAATCGGTCGCGGGGTTCCCGACTCCGTCCCGCCTCCAAGAGGCGGGAGAGGCCATTAAAGCCCTTAACAAGCCCTAAATTGGCTCTGTAATGCCATTTTGAAATGTTTTAGCTAATTTAACCCTTTTCCGACGTGAAGCACACCTGGTGTGAAACACTCCAGTGAAACCTGGCGGGAGCACAACTGGATAGCTGACTATCAGCTGCAGGTCCACTATTACAACGGAGATGTGATGAAGGTAGGTAGTAGTAGTATTGTGATGAAGGTAGTAGTAGTATTAGGTCTTAAAGTCGCCTCTGATGCTGCTGCATTGAATGTCTTCAGAGACTGCCTGGAACCACTAATTGGTTCATGGGTTCCCATATGCTGGAACTCAATTGCTCAATTAAGTTAAAATTGCATCATTCATCCACATTAATCTGGAGTCGGGGGGGCAACACAAAATGCGGATCACACGACCCCAACCCGACCCCAAGACAAAATCCAGCCCTTTATCTCTAACCTCCAAATGTCGCCTCATTGCTGAGTCACGTCGGGCTAAACTAACCTGTTTGCTCAAATCCCCATCAGATACATCCAAACAACAACTTGTATTTCGATGGCGCCTTTAACACAGTAAAACGTTCCAAGGCTCTTCACGGGAGCGATTATCCGAGAGCATTTGACACCGAACCACATAAGGAGATATTAGGACAGGTGACCAAAAGCTTGCCTTCAGCTGCCTGGGCCCTAAGCTCTGGAATTCCCTCCCTAAACCTCTCCCAAATCTCTACCCCTCTCTCCTCTTAAGATGCTCCTTAAAACCTACCCCTTTGACCAAGCTTCTGTCCTAATATCCCCTTACGTGGCTCGGTGTGAAATTTTGTTTGATAATTGCTCTTGTGAAGCGCCCTGGGACGCTTTACTACATTAAAGATACTATAGAAGTGCTAGTCATAGAGTTATACAGCACAGAAAGAGGCCCTTTGGCCCATCGTGTCCGCGCCGGCCATCAAGCCCTATCTATTCGAATCCCATTTTCCAGCACTTGGTCCGTAGCCTTGTATGCTATGGCGTTTCAAGTGCTCATCTAAATGCTTCTTGAATGTTGTGAGGGTTCCTGCCTCTACCACCCTTTCAGGCAGTGAGTTCCAGATTCCAACCACCCTCTGGGTGAAAAAGTTTTTCCTCAAATCCCCTCTAAACCTCCTGCCCCTTACCTTGAAACTATGCCCCCTGGTTATTGACCCCTCTACTAAGGGGAAAAGTTCCTTTCTATCTACCCTATCTATGCCCCATATAATTTTGTACACCTCAGTCAGGTCCCCCCATCAGCCTTCTCTGCTCTAAGGAAAACAACCCCAGCCTGTCCACTCTCTCTTCATAGCTGAAGCGCTCCAGCCCAGGTAACATCCTGGTGAATCTCCTCTGCACCCTCTCCAATGCAATCACATCCCTCCTATAGCGTGGCGACCAGAACTGCACACAGTATTCCAGCTGTGGCCTAACTAGCGTTTAGTACAGCTCCATCATAACCGCCCTGCTCTTGCCTTCATTAGCCGAGGCATAGAATATAAGTATCCCATATGCCTTTTTAACCACATTATCTATCTGTCCTGCTGCCTTCAGGGATCTATGTACATGCACACCAAGGTTGTTGTAGTTACCCCCTCAAAAGAATTCCAGTAGATTTGTGAGGCACTGTTTATAGATTCTGTGAACGTGCTGACAACCCCTGTATGGGCCCATGTGCTTAGTTTATGTAAGAATACTAACCGGGGGCTTTAACCCAATGCACCATTCAGAAAGGCGTAGCAATCAGGGTATTTCTTTAATTTTCCTTCAATTCAAATTTGAATGTAATATAGTCAATAGCTTTAGGCCTCAATGAAAGCTGAGATGCCGTCTGCTAGTTCTTGGATAGAAAAAGTTGTGTCCATGCGAGCTGCAATCCATGGGGGCGAAGATCCCACCGTAACTTTGACAGGAGCATTCCAAAGGGCTGGAAAATAGCCAGGAGCGCAGATTTAATATTGGTGTTCAAAATTATGAGGTGTTTTGATTCATCCCTCGCCCAATATCACTTAAAAAAAAAACCCAGCTGATCTGGTCATTATCTCACTGCTGTTTGTGGGAGCTTGCTGTGCACAAATTGGTTGCCGTGTTTCCCACATTCCAACAGCGACTCCACTTCAAAATTGGCTGTAAAGCGCTTTGGGATGTCCCGAGGTTGTGAAAGGCGCTATATAAATGCAAGCTCGTTCGTTCGTTCTCTCTTTCTTTACACCTAAAACCGATGATCTGGTCATTGTCACATTGTGGGACCTTGGCTGCTGCGTTTCCTACATTACAACAGTGAGTTTGGGATGTCCCGAGGTCATGAAAGGCACGATATAAATGCAAGCTCGTTCGTTCTATTAATGTGAGAGTTCTTTCTGTACTTGCACCACGATCCTATCCTCCCTGACGACAGATATCATGATTTTCAGCAAACTAGAAAATGGGACAGACAATAAGTGGTGTGGAAATTTAAAATGATCATTCCGGATTTTTTATTCATATTAAAAAAAACAGATACACAAAAGCACTGGGACTTTTAAATCAAGTGTCTGTAAACCAGGAGTGATTATAATTGGAATGTGTAAGACATTCAGATTGTTTTGAACTTCTGTCTGACAAGTTCAGACCCGTGGAACAGACAACTTGAGACAAAGATTTCAGGGTAAACTATTCTTTACTTAAAATCAATTAGAGTCATAGAGGCACAGAAGGAGGCCATTCGGTCCATCGAGTCCGTGCCGGCTCTCTGTAGAGCAATCCAGTCAGTCCCATTCCCCCGCTCTATCCCCGTAGCCCTGCGAGTTTATTTCCCTCAAGTGCCTATCCAGTCTCCCCTTGAAAACATTGAGGGGTAAAAATTCACTTGGTTGCGCCTCCCGTTAGCGCCTTAAGAGGGCGCTAATGGGGCGCAAAGCCGCTAACGCCCGGGCGCAGCGATGTTTGCGCCGCTCGAGAACTTAACTTGAGATTGTGCGGCGGCGCTAAAACTTACCGCTGCGACCACCTGCGCGCGCAGATTGTGACGTCATTCCATGGTGCAACGCCCTTGTGGCGCCCCCTGCCTTACCGCCTGGCGCTTCCAACGACCAGAAGACTGGAACGCTATCAATCGCTGTGGGGCTGGGGGGGGGCGCTATTTAAAGGGGGCCTCTTCCTGTCTTTTATTGTTGGTGGCATTTTTGAACTACGCATTCTGAGAGAGAGAGGGAGAGACTTCTGGAGAGATTCAACGTTGTGTGAAGGAGTTCTGGGTACTGAGCAGCACTTTGCAGGTTCATTTTGATTTGCCATTCCTTGTATCGATTTAGCAGAGACTGTGGGAGCTGCACTCTGAGCTCTTTGCCTGGTACTCTCCATTGTTCTTTCCAGCACATTTGATGTGCAAGTCTCTCCAGGCCGAGATTCAAGGCAGCAATGAACAGGATGTGGATGGAAAGCAAGATTAACCATCCCCTTTAAGAACTGGCCCGTGCCATTGTGTGTGTGTTCCATTGCTGACTGACATTACATGAGCTTCGCCAGCGCTCCGAGTTAGCGCCTCACTGCTCGGCCTTTGCGCCTTAAGAGAGGTGTGCAGCACCTGCTTTAGCGCTCCACTCACCTCCCGGGGCGGTAAAAGTGAAGTTTCCTGTCAGTGCCGATAATTAGCGCCAGGCGCTAATATTTGCGTCCGGACGATATTTGCGCCCCAAATGGGGCGCGACCTAATTTCTACCCCTGAGTGTCTCCGCTTCCACCACTTCCGTCGGCAGCGAGTTCCAGGTCCTCACCACTCGCTGCGTAACAAAGTTTTTTCTCTTGCGCAAAACATTAAATCTGTGTCCCCTAGTCCCTGTACCAACAACTAGTGGGAACAGCCTATCCAAATCCGTCATAATCTTGTACACCTCTATCAAATCACCCCTCAACCTCCTCTAATGAAAACAAATCCAGCTTCTCCAACCTGTCCTTGTAGCTAAGATCCCCCATCCCCGGAACCATTCTGGTAAATCTCCTCTGCACCCTCTCAAGGGCCTTCACATCCTTCCTAAAGTGTGGTGACCAGAACTAGACGCAATACTCCAGTTGTGGCCTAACCAACGCTTTATAAAGATTCAGCAGAAATTCTCTACTTTTGTACTCAATACTTTCTATTTATGAAGCCCAAGATCCCATATGCTTTGCTAACCACTCTCTCTGGCGCGGACACGATGGGCCGAAAAGGCCTCCTTCCGTGCTGTAACTTGCTATGATTCTATGTCCTGCCACCTTCAGGGACCTATGCACATTAACTCCCAGGTCCCTCTGTCCCTGCACACTCTTTAAAACAAGTAAGCACACAAAATATTACATGACAACCCGTACTCTATCCTTAACTTATGACAAGTAAGCGCGCACGGATCTAATCGGTTACTTTAAGCTCCAGTGATCATAAGCAATCACATCCGTACTAACACCGGTGAGGGGTCGGCTCGGAGGTGAGGAGACGTACGACTTTAACTGGCAACTGACCAGGTTGCCCTCGACTGCAGCCTCGAATGTCTTCTCGTAGCAATTTTTAATACCAAAAACTTGGCAGCTCGCCCACAGCATTCGCGTCCCGAACTGTGTGAATGGCGTTTGTTTTTTCCCTCTCTCTCTCTCTCTTTCCTATCTGTTTTGACGCTTGGCCAACCAAGGCCAGTTTCTTCGTGGGCTGAAGTCCTTGTTTTTGCACCTGAGGGTTGACTCACTCCTTGTGTTCTCACAGAACTTTCAAAGTCTTATTTTTTTTTGGAGAAAAAAAAACAACAGCTTGCAAGCACATCACTTATTTTACAAATGTTTAGCCAAGAAGTCTCTTGCCCTCAAAGCCTGTCGGTACATTAAATTTG
Source organism: Squalus acanthias (assembly GCA_030390025.1). Lineage (NCBI taxonomy): Eukaryota > Metazoa > Chordata > Chondrichthyes > Squaliformes > Squalidae > Squalus > Squalus acanthias. The sequence goes on along the minus strand of CM059432.1, from coordinate 3,064,169 downwards.
GTCACTTTAGGTTCAGTCAAGTTTGCAAATGTAATATAGTGCACCAAAGCAGCATCACCAGCAGAGGGCACCATTCTAGCTGGAAACAATTGACACAAAATGCTCGTTCTACTTTTTCATAGAATCGCACAGCTCAGAAGGAGGCCACGCAGCCCATCGTGCCTGTGCCGGCTCTTTGAACGAGCTCTCCAATTAGTCCCACACCCCTCGCTCTTTCCCCAGGGCCCTGCACATTGTTTTTCCTTTTCAACTCTCTCTCCCTTTTGAAAGTCACTATTGAATCTGCTTCCACCGCCCTTTCAGGCAGCGCGTTCCAGATCACAACAACTCGCTGCGTAAATAGATAGATTATGAAAATAAATTAGCAAAAAATATAAAAACAGATAGCAAGAGTTTCTATAGTTATATAAAAAGAAAAAGGGTGGCTAAGGCAAACGTAGGTCCCTTAGAGGATGAGACCGGGAAATTAATGGTGGGAAACATGGAGATGGCAAAAATGCTGAACAAATATTTTGTTTCAGTCTTTACGGTAGAGGACACTAAGAATATCCCAACACTGGACAAACAGGGGGCTCTAGGGGGGGAGGAGCTAAATACGATTAAAATCACTAAGGAATTGGTACTCAGTAAAATAATAGGACTCAAGGCGGATAAATCCCCTGGACCTGATGGCTTACATCCTAGGGTCTTGAGGGAAGTGGCAATAGGGATTGTGGATGCTTTGGTAATAATTTTCCAAAATTCCCTGGAATCAGCAAAGGTCCCGGCAGATTGGAAAACTGCTAATGTAACACCCTTATTTAAAAAGGGTAGTAGGCAGAAAGCTGGAAATTATAGACCAGTTAGTCTAACATCTGTGGTGGGTAAAATTTTGGAGTCTATTATTAAGGAGACAGTAACGGAACATTTAGATAAACATAATTTGATAGGACAAAGTCAGCATGGCTTTATGAAGGGGAAATCATGTCTGACAAATTTGCTTGAGTTCTTTGAGGACATAACGTACAGGGTGGATAAAGGGGAACCAATGGACGTAGTGTATTTAGACTTCCAGAAGGCATTCGACAAGGTGCCACATAAAAGATTATTGCTCAAGATAAAAAATCACTGGATTGGGGGTAATATTCTGGCATGGGTGGAGGATTGGTTATCTAACAGGAAGCAGAGAGTTGGGATAAATGGTTCATTCTCGGACTGGCAACCAGTAGCCAGTGGTGTTCCGCAGGGGTCGGTGCTGGGTCCCCAACTCTTTACAATCTATATTAACGATTTGGAGGAGGGGACCGAGTGTAACATATCAAAGTTTGCAGATGATACAAAGATGGGAGGGAAAGTAGAAAGTGAGGAGGACATAAAAAACCTACAAGGGGATATAGACAAGCTGGGTGAGTGGGCAGAGATTTGGCAGATGCAATACAATATTGGAAAATGTGAGGTTATGCACTTTGGCAGGAAAAATCAGAGAGCAAGTTATTATCTTAATGGCGAGAAACTGGAAAGTACTGCAGTACAAAGGGATCTGGGGGTCCTAGTGCAAGAAAATCAAAAAGTTAGTATACAGGTGCAGCAGGTGATCAAGAAGGCCAACGGAATGTTGGCTTTTATTGCTAGGGGGATAGATTATAAAAACAGGGAGGTATTGCTGCAGTTATATAAGGTATTGGTGAGACCGCATCTGGAATACTGCATACAGTTTTGGTGTCCATACTTAAGAAAAGACATACTTGCTCTCGAGGCAGTACAAAGAAGGTTCACTCAGTTAATCCCCGGGATGAGGGGGTGGACATATGAGGAGAGGTTGAGTAGATTGGGACTCTACTCATTGGAGTTCAGAAGAATGAGAGGCGATCTTATTGAAACATATAAGATTGTGAAGGGGCTTGATCGGGTGGATGCGGTAAGGATGTTCCCAAGGATGGGTGAAACTAGAACTAGGGGGCATAATCTTAGAATAAGGGGCTGCTCTTTCAAAAACTGAGATGAGGAGAAACTTCTTCACTCAGAGGGTAGTAGGTCTGTGGAATTTGCTGCCCCAGGAAGCTGTGGAAGCTACATCATTAAATAAATTTAAAACAGAAATAGACAGTTTCCTAGAAGTAAAGGGAATTAGGGGTTACGGGGAGCGGGCAGGAAATTGGACATGAGGCTGAGTTCGGATCGGTCGAGGCCCTGTGGGTGGCGTAGCGGGCCCAGGGGCTGAGTAGCCGGGTCCTGCTCCTACTTCTTGTGTTCTTTAGATTTGAGGTGAGGATCAGATCAGCCATGATCTTATTGAATGGCGGAGCAGGCTCGAAGGGCCGATTGGCCTACTCCTGCTCCTATTTCTTATGTTCTTATGTTCTTATAAATAGAAAAAAAAAAATTCTCCTCCTCTTCCTCCCCCTCGGGTTCTTTTGCCAATTATCTTCGATCTGTGTCCTCTGGTTACCGACCCTCCTGCCGGTGACCACGGTTTCTCCTCACTTACTCTATCTTTAGAATTTTGAACCTCTTTTGAAACTTTAAAAAAAATATATATTTTCTTCCCCTTTCTCGATGTCTTAGTTTGACGCATTTTAGCTCCGGGTTAAGTGCACAAGGCACTCAGGACGTCCCAAAGTGCTTTACAGCCAATGAAGTGCTCTAGTCACTGTTGTAATGTAGGAAACGTGGCAGCCAATTTGTGCACAGCAAGCTCCCACAAACAACAATGTGATAATGACCAGATAATCTGTTTTGGTAATGATGATTGAGGGATAAATATTGGCCCCAGGACACTGGGGATAACTCCCCTGCTCGTCTTCGAAATAGTGGCCGCGGGATCTTTTAAAGTCCACCTGAGGGGTGCCTTGGGTTTAACGTCTCATCTGAAAGACGGCGCCTCCGACAGTGCGGCACTCCCTCGGCACCGCACGGGAGCGTCCCCGGCCCAGAATTTGTGCTCAAGTGTCAGCAGTGGTGGAGCGATTGAAAATCGGGGAGGAGCGAGAGGCCAGAACTAGAGGAGCGCAGAGATCCCGAGATAAATTTCACCCAGCAGAATGTTCTTTCCACTCTTATCATCCAGTGCCAACGACAAACATTCCCAGGTTATGCGTAACATCGCAACATGCAGATGAAAGACCCCATTACCCTGCTGCAAAAATGCATCTTAAATCCAAACTCAAAAGACTACAACTTATCCTCATGAGGCAACATTGAAGAAGAAATATTCATTTTGTAGAGTTCCACTTCTTTCATTTTCCATCATCCTTATCGGAACTGCTTGCACTGTGTCGGGAGTGTAGTGAGTCCGTGATAGCAACAACAACTTGTATTTATACAGCGCCTTTAATGTAGTAAAACGTCCCAGGGCGCTTCACAGGAGCGATTATCAGACACAATTTGACACCGAGCCACATAAGATATTAGGACAGGTGACCAAAAGCTTGGTCAAAGAGGTTGGTTTTAAGGAGCATCTGAAAGGAGGACAGAGAGGCGGAGAGGTTTAGGGAGGGAATTCCAGAGCTCGGGGCTCAGGCAGCTGAAGGCACGGCCGCCAATGGTGGAGCGATTTAAAATCGGGGATGCGCAAGAGGCCAGAATTGGAGGAGCGCAGAGATCTCGGAGGGTTGTGGGGCTGGAGGAGGTTACAGAGATGAGGAGGGGGGCGAGGCCATGGAGAGATTTGAAAACAAGGATGAGAATTTTAAAATTGAGGCGTTGCCAGACCGGGAGCCAATGTAGGTCAGCGAGCACAGGGGGTTATTCTTTGAATTAGCATAATTCTGTGAGCCAGGTCAATGTCCTTGAAAAGTCCTAATGGGAGCCATTTCTCCAGCTTAACTAAGCTCTGTTGATTTGTGCCCAGGATCAGAGTTTATCTCTTCCTCAGACTAATCATTGCAAGCCAATCCATTCTCGAGAAGTAAACAAATAATTGGTACTACTTTAACAACGCACACAGGTACATTTATACTGATGGGGTGGGACCATTGAAGTACGAATCATGCCATTGTTTTAAATCTTAATTATAATCTGATATATGTGTCGGAAAACACACAGTTCGCAATGTATTACAAATTAGTAATGTATTGAATGGTTGGGTTGATGTCAGCCACCAGAAGGACAAAGGAACACACAGAGTAATTGTTATTTATTTCACTGATGCTACGAAGGATTAAAAATAACATCTTGTAAAATTTATAGATTCCTAAAGCACAGAAGGAGGCCATTCGGCCCATCATGCGAAGAAAGCCCCGGGGTTCATTTCTAGAGGGATAGAATTGAAAAGCAGAGAAGTTAAGTTGAACTTGGTTAGACCGCACTTGGAGCACGGTGCACAGTTCTGGTCACCATATTACAAAAGGGATATAGAGGCACTGGAGAAGGTGCAAAAAATGATTTACAAGGATGATACCAGAACTGAGAGGTTATACCTATCAGGAAAGATTGAACAGGCTGGGGCTCTTTTCTCTAGAAAAGAGAAGGCTGAGGGGGTGACCTGATAGAGGTCTTTCAAATTGTGAAAGGGTTTGATGGGGTAGACGTAGAGAAAATGTTTCTGCTTGTAGGGGAGACCAAAACTAGAGGCCATAAATATAATAAATCCAATAGGGAATTCAGGAGAAACTTCTTTACCCAGAGAGTGGTGAGAATGTGGAACTCGCTACCACAGGGAGTGGTTGAGGCGAATAGCACAGATACATTTAAGGGGAAGCTGGATCAACACATGAGGGAGAAGGGAATAGAAGGATATGCTGATGGGGTGAGATGACGAGGGGTGGGAGGAGGCTCGTGTGGAGCATAAACACCGGCACGGACCAGTGGAGCCGAGTGGATGAGGTAGAAAGGAATAGAGGTTATGCTGATAAGGGTGAGATGAAGTACATGGAGTGGGAGGAGGCTGTGCAATTCCTGTGACACAACCTTTCACCTGTTACAGTGAGCTGTACAAAATGAACCGTTTACTTTCACGCACGAGCTTGATCAAGCCAGCGTCTTAACAAAAGTTAAGTTGAGTGTGCTGCAGTGACCGTATGGACTGTAGGCCGAGTCAGATTGGACGAGCTTTAGACATATATCGGACTTGAGAGCATCAGACGCAATACTCCCTCTCATTTTAAAATGGCTCTATGTAAAATAAATAAGAGAAACTCTTGACTAGTTGGAGAGCTCTTTCAAAGAGCCGGCACAGGCACGATGGGCCGAATGGCCTCCTTCTGTGCTGTGTCATTCTAAGTTTGGAACTCTCTTCCGCAAGCGGCAATTGATGCTAGATCAATTGTTAACTTTAAAGCGGAGATTGATAGCTTTGTGTTAACCAAAGGTATTAAGGGAAATGGGCCAAAGGCGGGAATATGGAGTTCGGTCGCAGATCAGCCTCGATCCCATTGAATGGTGGAATAGGCTCGAGGGGCTGAATGGCCTCCTCCTGTTCCTATGTTCTGTGATGGTACTCTCTGGTGAATAAAGTTTTTTATTCATTGTCCGATTGCATAAGAGACAGTCTCGTAAAGATTCATGAAATGACAGGCGGTGTGTGAATAACATGAAATATGTAAGTTCCCAGGATCTATTGAAGCCCACGGGAAACCACCGCGCATCCTTATTAACAACCCTAACAATTACAGTTCTGTCTCAATAGCAAGTGTAATTGCTAAATATTAACGGCTGCGTACTGGGAGCATCCGAACACTGCCTGACAACCAGCTTTGCTTAATTTTCTTCAATCAGTATCAAGCAGGATTTCTCTTTTATGTCCAGGATGCCAAGGGAACCACATCATTGGCAGAAAGCCTCTTCAGAAGAGACTGTGTTGATACCTTACGGAAGCTGTGTCCAGATTGCTGCTTGTTCTGTGGGAAATGTTGCATACGTGCAGCTTAAAGCTCCATTGTCAAAGCCGAGCCAAATGGGCAAAGATTCAGCTGTCAGCAACCCAGATTGTGTCGTTGGAAACTTCTACAGCAAATCATAGAAGAATCACAGAAGTTTACACCACAGAAGGAGGCCATTTGGCCCATCGTGTCTGTGCCGGCCGACAAAGAGCCATCCAGCCTAATCCCACTTTCCAGCTCTTGGTCCGTAGCCCTGCAGGTTACAGCACTTCAAGTGCATATCCAAGTACTTTTTAAATGTGATGAGGGTTTCTGCCTCTACCACCCTTTCAGGCAGTGAGTTCCAAACCCCCACCACCCTCTGGGTGAAAAAAGTTCTCCTCAACTCCCCTCTAATCCTTCTACCAATTACTTTAAATCTCTGCCCCCTGGTTATTGACCTCTCTGCTAAGGGAAATAGGTCCTTCCTATCCACTCTATCTCGGCCCCTCATAATTTTATGCTTAATTTTCAACTCTTGCTAACGCTCAGGTCACATTCCTGTTCACCGTGGGTTACAACTCTTCTCTATAAAGTGGCTCCGCATCTTAAGCCTTTACCAATCCAAATACTCGTCACAGAATCATAGAAACATAGAAGATAGGAGCAGGAGTAGGCCATTGGACCCCTCGAGCCTGCTCCGCCATTTAATGAGATCATGGCTGATCATCCAAATTCAGTACCCTGTCCCTGCTTTCTCTCCATATCCCTTGATCCCTTTAGCCTTAAGAAATAAATCTAACTCCTTCTTGAATATATTTAATGAATTGGCCTCAACTGCCTTGTGTGGTAGAGAATTCCACAGGTTCACCACTCTCTGGGTGAAGAAATTCCTCCTCATCTCTGTCCTAAATGGCTTACCCCTTATCCTTAGACTGTGACCCCTGGTTCTGGACTCCCCCGCCATCGGGAACGTCCTTCCTGCATCTAGTCTGTCTAGTCCTGTTAGAATTTTATAAGTTTCAATGAGATCCCCTCTCATTCTTCTAAACTCTAGCGAATACAAGCCCAATCGACCCAATCTCTCTTCATACGTCATTCCTGCCATCCCAGGTATCAGCCTGGTGAATCTTCGCTGCACTCCCTCCATGGCAAGAACATCCTTCCTCAGAAAAGGCGACCAAAACTGCACACAATACTCAAGGTGTGGTCTCACCAAGGCCCTGTACAACTGCAGCAAGACATCCTTGCTGCTGTACTCGAATCCTCTCGCTATGAAGGCCAACATACCATTTGCTTTCTTAACCGCCTGCTGCACCTGCATGCTTACCTTCAGCGACTGGTGCACAAGGACACCCAGGTCTCGTTGCACTTCCCCTTTTCCCAATCTATTGCCGTTCAGATAATAATCTGCCTTCCTGTTTTTGCCACCAAAGTGGATAACCTCGCATTTATCCACATTATACTGCATCTGCCCAATCACCCAACCTGTCCAAATCATACTGGAGTTTCTCTGCATCCTCCTCACAGCACACACGCCCACCCAGCTTTGTGTCGTCTGCAAACTTGGAGATATTACATCTAGTTCCCTCGTCTAGATCATTAATATATATTGTGAATAGCTGGGGTCCTAGCACCGATCCCTGCGGTACCCCACTAGTCACTGCCTACCACTCGGAAAAAGGCCCGTTTATTCCAACTCTTTGCTTCCTGTCTGCCAACCAGTTCTCTATCCAAGACAGTACCTTACCCCCAATCCCGTGTGCTTTAACTTTGCACGCTAATCTCTTATGCGGGACCTTATCGAAAGCCTTCTGAAAGTCCAAATACACCACATCCATTGGTTCTCCCTTATCTATTCTACCAGTTAAATCCTCAAAAAATTCCAGTAGATTAGTCAAGCATGATTTACCTTTTGTAAATCCATGTTGACTTTGTCCGATCCTGTCACTGTTTTCCAAGTGCTCTGCTATTACATCTTTTATAATGGACTCTAGCATTTTCCCCACTACCGATGTCAGGCTTGCCAGTCTATAATTCCCCGTTTTCTCTCTACCACCTTTTTTAAATAGTGGGGTTACATTAGCTACCCTCCAATCCATGGGAACTGTTCCAGAATCTATAGAATTTTGGAAGATGATCAGCAATGCATCTATTATTTCTAGGGCCACTTCCTTAAGTACCCTAGGATGTAGATTATCAGGCCCTGGGGATTTATCGGCCTTCAATCCCGTCAATTTCCCTAACACCATTTCCCTACAAATACTGATTTCATTCAGTTCCTCCCTCTCATTAGACCCTATGTTCCCCGACATCTCTGGGAGGTTATTTGTGTCCTCCTTTGTGAAGACAGAACCAAAGTATGTATTTAATTGGTCTGCCATTTCTTTGTTCCCCATTATAAATTCCCCTGATTCTGACTGCAAGGGACCTACGCTTGACTTCACCAATCTTTTTCTCTTCACATATCTATAGAAGCTTTTACAGTCAGTTTTTATGTTCCCTGTAAGCTTACTCTCATACTCTATTTTCCCCCTCTTAATTAATCCCTTTGTCCTCCTTTGCTGAATCCTAAACTGCTCCCAATCCTCAGGTTTGCTGCTTTTTCTGACCAATTTGTATGTCCTCTCCTTGGATCTTAAGCTATCCCTAATTTCCCTTGTTAGCCACAGTTGAGTCACCTTTTTTGTTTTATTGTTATGCCAAACAGGGATGAACAAATTCTGTAGTTCATCCATGCGATCTTTAAATGTTTGCCGTTGCCTATCCACCGTCAACCCTTTAAGTAACATTCCCCAATCCATCCTAGCCAACTCGCGCCTCATACCATCGTAGTTTCCTTTATTTAAATTCAGGACCCTAGTCTCTGAGTCGACTACTTCACTCTCCATCTTAATGAAGAATTCTATCATATTATAATCGCTCCTCCCCAAGGGGCCTCGCACAACAAGATTGCTAATTAATCCTTTCTCATTACATAATACCCAGTCTAAGATGGCCTGATCTCTAGTTGGTTCCTCAACATATTGGTCCAGGAAATCATCCCGTATACACTCTAGGAATTCCTCCTCCACAGTATTGTTACTAATTTGGTTAGCCCAATCTATATGTAGATTAAAGTCACCCATGATAACTGCTGTGCCCTTATTGCACGCGTCTCTAATTTCCCGTTTAATGCCATCCCCAACCTCAGCATTACTGTTTGGGGGTCTGTATACAACTTTTCTGCCCCTTGGTATTTCTCAGCTCTACCCATACAGATTCCACATCATCAGAGCTAATATCCTTCCTTACTATTGTATTAATCTCCTCTTTAACCAGCAGTGCTACCCCACCTCCTTTTCCTTTTTGCCTGTCCTTCCTGAATATTGAATACCCCTGGATGTTGAATTCCCAGCCTTGGTCACCCTGGAGCCATGTCTCCGTAATCCCAATTATATCATATCCGTTTACATCTATTTGCGCAGCTAATTCATCCACCTTATTACGAATGCTCCTCGCATTAAGACACCGAACCTTCAGGCTTTTTTTTTTAACACTCTTAGACCATTTAGAATTATTGTTTACTGTGGCCATGTTTGATTTACACCCTTGATTTCTCTGACTTCCACTTTTGCTTTTCTCCTTCCTGTCTTATGTTTCTATCCTTGCTTCCCTTTCCTCTGTCTCCCTGCACAGGTTCCCAACCCCCTGCCATTTTAGTTTAAACCCTCCCCAACAGCACTAGCAAACACTCTCTCTCTCCCCCGCCACCCCCCCCCCCCCCCCAGGACATCGGTCCCGGTCCTGCCCAGGTACAAACCATCCAGTTTGTACTGGTCCCACCTCCCCCTGAACCGGTTCCAATGTCCCAGGAATTTGAATCCCTCCCCCTTGCACCATTCTTCTAGCCATGTATTCATCTGAAATATCCTTCTATTTCTACTCTGACTAGTACGTGGCACTGGTAGCAATCCTGAGATTACTACCTTTTGAGGTCCTATTTTTAAATTTACCTCCTAACTCCCTATATTCAGCTTTTAGGACCTCATCCCGTTTTTTACCTATATCGTTGGTACCTATATGCACCACGACAACTGGCTGTTCACCCTCCCCCTCCAGAATGCCTTGCAGCCGCAGGTGCATATCCAAGTACATTTTTAAATGTGATGAGGGTTTCTGCCTCTACCACCCTTTCAGGCAGTGAGTTCCAGACCCCCACCACCCTCTGGGTGAAAAAGGTTCTCCTCAACTCCCCTCTAATCCTTCTACCAATTATTTTAAATCTCTGCCCCCTGGTTATTGACCTCTCTGCTAAAGGAAATAGGTCCTTCCTATCCACTCTATCTCGGCCCCTCATAATTTTATGCTTAATTTTCAACTCTTGCTAACGCTAAGGTCACATTCCTGTTCACCGTGGGTTACAACTCTTCTCTATAAAGTGGCTCCGCATCTTAAGCCTTTACCAATCCAAATACTTGTCACAGTTGATTTTTATGCATTTCTTTCGCTCCTTCTACCCGACAATCCGCACAATTGCGCGCTTCATAATTATACAAAAGTTAAAATGCAACTCCGTGTCCGGAGAATTTAATTGACTTCGTCCTTAATCGATAACTGGTTTTCCTCACTTAACGAGCTCTTTTTTTCCCCGTTGAGCTAACCATAGAATGATACAGCACAGAAGGAGGCCTTTCGGCCCATCGTGCCTGTGTCGGCTCTTTCAAAGAGCTCTCCTATTGGTCCCACTCCCCCCCCCCCCTGCTCTTTCGCCACAGCCCTGCTAATTTCCCTGCTCCTTCAAATATTTATCCAATTCCCCTTTTGACAGTCACTGTTGAATCTGCTTCCACCGCCCTTTTCAGGCAGCGCATTCCAGATCACAACAACTCGCTGCGTAAATAAAATATTTCTCCTCCTCTCCCCCTCCTCGTTCTTTTGACAACAAAAGCTCCTTTTTGAACTGTCGTAGTGAATCCGCACTCGCCACACGAGCCGGTGACTTAATTAGCAGAGAGGTTATGTTAAACATGTGTAGGACCTTGGTTAGACCACACCTGGAGTGCTGCGTGCACAGTTCTGGTCACCGTGTTATAAAAAGGATATGGAGGCACTGGAGAGGGTGCAAAAAAAGTTTTACGCGGATGATATCAGAACTGAGAGGTTATACCGATCAGGAAATATTGAACAGGCTTTGGGGCTCTTAGTTTTTTTTCTCTAGAAAAGACAAGACTGAGGGGACTGACCTGATCGAGGTTTTTAAGCTTATGATAGTTTGATAGGGTAGACTTGGAGAAGATGTTTCAACGTCGAAAACTAGGGGCCAAAAAATATAAGCTAGTCACTAATAAATCCAATCGGGAATTCAGGAGAAACTTCTTTACCCAGAGAGTGGCGAGAATGTGGAACTCGCTGCCACAGGGAGTAGTTGAGGTGAATAGCACGGATGCTTTTAAGCGGAAACTTGATAAACACATGAGGGAGAAAGGAATAGAAGGATATGCTGACAGGGTGAGATGAAGAGGGGTGGGAGGAGGCTCATGTGGAGCGTAAACACCGGCACGAACCGGTTGGACTGAATGGTCTGTTTCTGTGCTGTAAATTCTATGTAGGAGGAGTACAACAACAACTTGCACTTGTATAGCACCTTTACTGTAGTAAAGCGTCCCAAGGTGTTATCAAACTAAATTTCACACCGAGCCACATAAGTTATTAGGGACAGGGGACCAAAAGCTTTGCCAAAGAGGTCGGTTTTAAGGAGAGTCTTAAAGGAGGAAAGCGAGGCGGAGAGGTTTAGGGAGGGAATTCCAGAGCTTAGGGCCCAGGCAGCTGAAGGCACGGCCGCCAATGGTGGAGCGATGGAAATCGGGGATGCTTAAGAGGCCAGAATTAGAGGAGCGCAGAGATCTCAGAGGGTTGTAGGACTGCCGGATGTTATATAGCGCCTTTCACGACCACCGGTCGTCTCAAAGCGCTTTACGGCCAATGAAGTACTTTTTGAAGTGTAGTCATTGTTATAATGTGGGTACCACGGCAGCCAATTTGTGCACAGCAAGCTCCCACAAACGCAATGTGATAATGACCTGTTTTTGTTATGTTGGTTGAGGGAGAAATATTGGCCAGGACACCGGGGAGAACTTATCTGCTCTTCTTTGAAATAGTGGCCGTGAGATCTTTTAAGTCCACCTGAGAGAGCAGACGGGGCCTCGGTTTAACGTCTCATCTGAAAGACGGCATCTCCGACAGTGCAGCACTCCCTCAGTACTGCACTGGGAGTGTCAGCCTAGATTTTTGTGCTCAAGTCTCTGGAGTGGGACTTGAACCCACAACCTTCTAACTCAGAGGCGAGAGTGCTGCCCACTGAGCCACGGCTGACACTTTTACACAATTACACAGAGGGGGAAGAGCGAGGTCACGGAGGGATTTGAAGACAAGGACATGAATTTTCAAACTAAGAGCGGGGTCACTCAGGGTAAGAGTTGAAGGTCTTTGGAGGGACTTTGAAAACCACGAAGAAACTGATCTCGAAGGAAGCAAGATTTTTAATGACTCGTCGATCGACGTGCTCCGTGTTTGACTGGAAATATCCAACCAAGGCCGCCCCTCCAAAAAAAAACAGGTCAACATCACTTTGATGCATGGAAAATTTTAATTAGAACATTGACTAATGATTACATGGATATTTGTACACAGTTCAGTGAACCCTCATTGCACCCGAGTAATTCCACGAAGTATCAAATGTCAAATTCTTTTCAGGATTATGTGACCTGTTGGATGAAGCGAATTTATTTTAACAGGAAACTCTCCGTCTGAAGGGTCCAAAGGCAATGGGGGATTTCAGTAAGTTAATGTCGTAAGAGGATTAATTCTGCATCATGCCACAAGCATCATATAAAAGTAGAGAAGTTATGCTGAACCTCTTATAAAGCGCTGGTTAGGCCACAACTGGAGTATTGTGTCCAGTTCTGGTCACCACACTTTAGGAAGGATGTGAAGGCCCTTGAGAGGGTGCAGAGGAGATTTACCAGAATGGTTCCGGGGATGGGGGATCTTAGCTACAAGGACAGGTTGGAGAAGCTGGATTTGTTTTCATTAGAGCAAAGGAGGTTGAGAGGTGATTTGATAGAGGTGTACAAGATTATGATGGGTTTGGATAGGCTAGATGGGGAAAGGCTGTTCCCACTAGTTGATGGTACAAGGCCTAGGGGGACACAGATTTAAGGTTTTGGGCAAGAGATACAGGTGGGACGTGAGGAAAACTTTTTTACGCAGCGAGTGGTGAGGACCTGGAACTCGCTGCTGACGGAAGTGGTGGAAGCGGAGACACTCAATGTTTTCAAGGGGAGACTGGAGAGGCACTTGAGGGAAATAAACTTGCAGGGCTACAGGGATAGAGCGGGGGAATGGGACTGACTGGATTGCTCTACAGAGAGCCGGCACGGACTCGATCGGCCGAATGGCCTCCTTCTGTGCCGTTATGACTCTAAGTTGCACAACTGGCTCACTCAAGTAAACTGAGTCGCTAACAGCTTGTGTTTTTACCACCTTTACCAGAGTAAAAGTAAGAGTAGAGTAGATAAGAGAAGAAGTTATGACTAGGTGATAGAATCACACAGCGCAGAAGGAGGCCATTCGGCCCTTCATTCCTGTGCCGGCTCTTTGAAAGAGCTCTCCAATTAGTCCCACTCCCCTGCAAATTTTCCCCCTTCGAGTATTTATCCAATTTCCTTTTGAAAGTTACTATTGAATCTGCTTCCACCGCCCTTTCAGGCAGCGTATTCCAGATCACCACAACTCGCTGCATTAAAATATTCTCCTCATCTCCCTCTGTTTCTTTTGCCAATTGCCTTAAATCGGTGTCCTCTGGTTACCGACCCTCCTGCCACTGGAAACAGTTTCTCCTTATTTACTCTTTCAAAACCCCTCATGATTTTGAACACCTCTATTAAATCTCCCCTTAACCGTCTCTGCTCTACAACAGCAACAACAACAACTTGTATTTATATAGCGCCTTTAACGTAGTAAAACGTCCCACGAGGCTTCACAGGAGTATTAAAAGACAAAAAATTTGTCACCGAGCCACACAAGGATAAATTAGGGCAGGTGACCAAAAGCTTGGTCAAAGAGGTCGGTTTTAAGGAGCGTCGTATAGGAGAGAGAGGTAGCGAGGCGGAGAGGTTTAGGGAGGGAATTCCAGAGCTTAGGGCCCAGGCAACAGAAGGCACGGCCACCAATGGTTGAGCGATTTATAATCAGGGATCCTCAAGAGGCCAGAATTAGAGGAGAGCAGATATCTCGAGGAGGGGTGGGGGGCTGGAGGAGATTACAGAGATAGGGAGGGGCGAGGCCACGGAGGGATTTGAAAACAAGGATGAGAATTTTGAAATCGAGGCGCTGCTGAACCGGGAGCCAATGTAGGCCAGCGAGCACAGGGGGAGATGGGCGTTCTCTAAGGAGAACAACCCCAGCTTCACTAAAACGGTGTCATTTAGGTCTGTCTGTAGGTGATCTTTCTAGGCCTGTGGTCTTCTAATGGAAGTTCTAGTTAAAAACAATATTGTTTTATGATTTATTATTAAACAGTCATTATAGACAGCTGGTCTTCTATTGGTGTGTGTGTGTGTGTGTGTGTGTGTGATATAAACAGGAGACTGAATGGTTACCCATATAGGAAGTATAAATATCTCATGGAGTGGCCATAACTGTCATTCCCTTTGTCACTTGCATCTAATCCCATCAGCATCCCTGTGGAAATATTTTGGGGGGAGAAATTGGGTGTCTTTGCGCCTCTGGGGGCGCTACCGGCTTTGCGACCGGGCGCGGCGCTGGTACCGACGCCCGCAAGATTGAGCCTGGAGGTTTGTGGCGGCGGTAACCACGAGCGCCGCGATCTCCTGCGCCTGGAGATCGTGACGTCATCCGGGCGCACAGCGCCCCGGCTCAGAAATTCACTCTCGCCCCCCCCCCCCCCTGCCTGCGCGCCTGCCGTTAGCAACGACAGGTTCAGGAGGCGGTTTGCAGTCGGGTGAGCGCCGGAGGAGCGCGATACAAAGGGGTCAACTTCCGGGGTGCGTTTTTGTCGGCAAACAATGCTGCCTTGTCAGTTTGACACAAGCAGACAGGCGTTTTGACCCATTTGACCGTTTTCAACTGCAAGGGAGTATTCTGGCTGAGAAGAATTTATCACTTTCATTTGGGTTACATTTGATAGTGCAACATTTTCATCATTTAATGGGGGCTGTGCTGGCACTGGGCCTCGCCCTCCATCGTCACCGTTGGAGGCAGAGAGAAAGATTGGAAAACGTGGCCAGAGGGAGGAGGGCCAACAGGGCTCTCAACAGGAGACCTTACCCTCCCAGGGTATTCTGGGAGCGCTTCTCCTACATTCATCTGTCCGAGGAGCAGTGCCTTCGAAGGCTCCGCTTCAGCAAGGAGGTGGTCACAGAGCTCTGCCACCTCCTGCAGCCAGAGCTTCAGCCTCAGCTCAGGACCAGGACACGTCTCTCTCAGTGGCAGTGAAGGTCACAGTCACTCTCAATTTCTACGCCAGCGGCTCCTTCCAGGCTTCAACAGGGGATATTGCAAACATTTCGCAGTTTGCCGTCCATTGCTGCATCCGGGAGGTAACAGACGCTCTCTACAGAAGGAGAAGAGAGTACATCTCATTCCCCATGATCAGAGAGAAACAGGATGAGCGCCCATGTGGCTTTGCAAGGATAGCGGGCTTCCCCATGGTTCAGGGCGCCATTGACTGCACCCACGTGGCATTGCGGGCACCTCATCACAATGCAGAGGTGTTCCACAACCGCAAAGGCCACCACTCTCTGAACGTGCAGTGTTGTGTGCGACCACAGACAGAGCATCCCTGCCGTCAATGCCCGCTATCCTGGCAGCAGCCACGATGCATTCATCCTGTGATAGACTGGTGTCCCAGCACTGTTCCACCCACCACATGCAACCCCAACACTCCTGCTCAGCACGTATACAATGAGAGCCCATAGCACCACCAGGAACCTGATCGAACAGACGATCGGCGGGCTGAAGCAACGGTTCCGCTGCCTTGGAGAAGCCCTGCAGTACTCCCCTGATCGAGTATCGGTTTTCATCGTTGTGTGTTGCATGCTGCACAACCTGGCCATTCTGAGGGCCCAGCCATTGCCACCAGGGATTGCAGGTCCACCTCAGGGAGAGGAGGAGGAGGAGCAGCAGCAACGGAGGAGGGACCACTCAATGTTGCTTCTGCAAGGGCCGTTTGTGAGCGCCTCATTAGACACCGCTTCTAATAAATGATAAATCACATGGCATTTGCGCAGCGCAACCACATCATTACATCCAGCTCGCAGCCCCTATCACCGGGCAAAGGTCAAATGAGAAACATCACAAAATGTGCAACGTCAAATTAACAATTTATTATCGAATACAACTCTCATGAAACACAACTATTCATTAAGAGGCACAACAATAAGTGCGAGGTGATTCATTTTGGTAGGGCAAATTTGAATAAGGATTACAGGGTCAACGGCAGGGTTCTGAGGAACGTGGAGGAGCAGAGGGATCTGGGGGTTCATATCCACAGATCTCTGAAGGTTGCCACTCAAGTGGATAGAGCAGTAAAGAAGGCCTATGGTGTGTTGGCGTTTATTAACAGAGGGTTTGAGTTTAAGAACCGTGAGGTTATGCTGCAACTGTACAGGACCTTGGTGAGACCACATTTGGAATATTGTGTGCAGTTCTGGTCACCTCACTATAGGAAGGACGTGGAAGCATTGGAAAGAGTGCAAAGGAGATTTACCAGGATGCTGCCTGGTTTGGGGGGGAGGTCTTATGAGGAAAGATTGAGGGAGTTGGGGCTTTTCTCTTTAGAGCGGAGGAGGATGAGAGGCGACTTAATAGAGGTTTATAAGATGATGAGGGGGATAGATAGAGTGGATGTTCAGAGACTATTTCCTCGGGTAGAGGCAGCTGTTGCAAGGGGGCATAACTATAAGGTGCATGGGGGGAGATATAGAAGGGATGTCCGAGGTAGATTCTTTACTCAGAGAGTGGTTGGGGTGTGGAATGGACTGCCTGCGGTGATAGTGGAGTCGGACACTTTAGGAACTTTCAAGCGGTTATTGGATAAGCACATGGAGCACATCAGAGTGATAGGGAGTGTGATAGCTTGATCTTGGTCTCAGACAATGCTCGGCACAACATCGAGGGCTGAAGGGCCTGTACTGTGCTGTACTGTTCTATGTTCTATGTTCTATAACAATATATTTACAAACACATCAATTTATTAACACACACTACCCCCATTTGCTAATAAAGTATTCTTTACTCCCCCTTCTTTAATGATTTCCCTCCCCTTTTGAGTTCCCCCCTCCCACCCCTACTGCTACTCTGTAATGTGGCCCCAGTGGCTGCAGCAAGGCTGGTGGAAGGCTGCTGAGTCTGGGATCCAGAGACTTCAGATGGCCTTGCAGGACGCCCTCGGCCAGCTCTGAGCCTGGAGGGCCCGGCTGCAGACTGCACCAACTCTGCATAGGCGGCAGCACTCTGGGATGGCTGGGTTACAGGCTGCGGCAAGTGCAATGGCGGAGTGACCGTGGTGGGAGCAGGAATGCTGTCATTCTGAGAGAGAAAAATGAGAAGTCGCACAACACCAGGTTATAGTCCAACAGATTTATTTAATTCTGAGAGAGGACAGCACCTTCCTGCTCGATCGACACACTGCCACTCCCCCGGGGCAGAACCTCAGCATCTGGAGCTATCTGCTCGAGCACAGATTGCTGGCCTGCTGCGGCACCGTGAGATCCCCGGTGGACTGTGGGCGACCCAGCGACGATGGCAGCAGTCAGCGCTTGCGTGGCATCAAGCTGAGACTGCATGAGAGCAGCCTGAGATTGGATGCCAGCAACCACTGACTCCATTACAGCACTAAGCCGTTGCGTTGCTTCGGCCTGGGCCAGACTGCTCATGTGGTGGCTGATTATCTGAAAGCATAAAGGCACAAGAGTGGGGTTAAGGTCAGGGGAGGAGGGCAGGAAGGGGTCAAGGAATGAGACAGTATACTTAGATGGAAAGTGGGAAAGGCTTGTGGTGTGAGGGGGAAGTGGGATGAGAGAAGAGGGAGAGGTGATGAACATACCGTTGTTGTCCCCAAGGGGGTCGACGTCTCCGACGGCCACAGTGCCCACGACCTGGGCGGCAATGATGCGGCCCACTCGCTCCTCCAGGTCTGCAAGGGGGTGCAGCTCCGCCTCACCTCCTCCCGTTCGTACCTGCTCCTCCTATTGTGAGCAAGCTCGGCCTGCAAGAAAAAGGAAAGCGTGTGAGTGTGTGTGTAGCTATGTTTGGCAGATGTGCCTACCATGGTTGAATGGCTGTTGATGTCTGCAAGGCGTGAGATATGGATGTCACTTTTAGTAGGTGGGCATAGTTGGTGGGTGAGTGTTGGTGATGTGGCGGTTTATACAGTGTGTGCACAGAATGAGGTTGAGATGGTGGCATGTAGAGGTTTTTGAAGCATCTACTCACCCTGACCACCCGAGTGAGGTCGTTGGATTTCTTCCAGCACTGGGTGGGAGTTCTGGGGACCACACTTCTGGCTGACACGTGCTGGGTGACCTCCCTCCACATCCTCCTAAAGGCCTGTGGCAGTGACCAGAGCCTCCAAGGCGTGGACGCTGAACCGGCGAGCGCTCGCTCTCTCTCTCTCTCTCTCTCTCTCTCTCAGCCTCTGATCAGCTTTCAGTTGCTTGAATGAAGGTTTGCCGCTCCTTGCAGGCCCAGTTCACAAGCAGCAATGATCAGCCTGAGCCGGTGCAGCACGATTGAACCTCCCCTTTAAGAACTGGAAGGCGCCAGTCTGTCTGAGGATTCTCTAACTGACAGCGCCGGAACTTGATTAGCGCTCTGAAGGTAGCGCTCCGCTTTGCGACATTAGCGCCCTAAGAGAAGTGTGTAGCGCTTGATTTAGCGCTCCATTCCCTCTTGGGGCGCTAAAACTCAATTTTGCGATCAGCGGTGCTGGAGTTAGCGCCCCAAAATGGTCGATACTGAATTTTTCCCCCTTTATTGTCTTTATCATATCTCACAGTCAGCCCTCTTTTTTTGAGGTGTTTAAGATGATTAAAGGAGTTGCTAGGGTAGAGAGAGAGAGAGAAACTATTTCCTCTGGTGGGGGGAGTCCAGAACAAAGGGGGCATAACCTTAAAATTAGAGCCAGGCCGTTCAGGGGTGATGTCAGGAAGCACTTCTTCACACAAAGGGTAGTGGAAATCTGGAACACTCTCCCCCCAAAAAGCTGTTGAGATTGGTGATCAATTGAAAATTTCAAAACTGCGATTGATAGATTTTTGTTGGGTAAGGGTATAAAAGGGTTACGGAACCAAGGTGGGTAGACTGAGATAAGAATGGCCTCCTCCTGTTCCTGTGTTCGTAGAGGAGAGAGAGAGAGAGAGAGAGAGAGAGAGACGGGCGATGGGAGGTTCAGATATAGACCTGTTCCTGTCTTCCTTTCCTATATGCTGCAGAATTGGAATCCGAGCAATGTCTCCGTTCTAATGCTTAACCACGACGAGGCTGGAATGTGTTTGGCATCAACAACTGCTCCACTGCTGAGTCTTAATAAACCAACTAATCCATGAGACAAAAGAGGCAAGATGAAGGAAATGCAACCTGACATTCTGACCTGGTCCAGTTATGGCAACTCGCACGTAAACCTAATAATCACTGAGGCACAATCTATGCTGAAAGAGCTGGAACCTCGGCCTAGAAAATAGTCTGGGCCTCTTTTCAACAACAACAACTTGTATTTATACAGCGCCTTTAACTGTAGTAAAACGTCCCAAGACGCTTCACACAGGAACAATTATCAAACAAAATTTGACACCGAGCCACATGAGATATTAGGACCAAAAGCTTGGTCAAAGAGGTCGGTTTTAAGGAGCGTCTTAAAGGCGGAGAGAGAGGTGGAGAGGTTTAGGGAGGGAATTCCAGAGCTTAGGGCCCCAGGCAGCTGAAGGCACGGCCACCAATGGTGGAGCGATGGAAATCGGGGGATGCGCAAGAGGCCAGAATTGGAGGAGCGCAGAGATCTCGGAGGGTTGTAGGGCTGAGGGAGATTAGAAATAAGGAGGGGGCGAGGCCATGGAGGGATTTGAGAGAAAATCATGGAGGAATTTTTCGGCCACTTGATGCTGCTCCCGGCTCTGCAGAAAATGCTGGTCCTCTTGCCCCAGACTGCCTCTCTCTTCCCCTCCCATCTTTCGGATGAGACGTTAAACCGAGGCCCCGTCGGCTCTCTCAGGTGGACGTAAAAGATCCCACGGCCACTATTTCGAAGAAGAGCAGGGGAGTTATCCCCCGTGTCCTGGGGCCAATATTTATCCCTCAATCAACATCATTAAAAAAAACAGATTATCTGGTCATTATCACATTGCTGTTTGTGGGAGCTTGCTGTGCGCAAATTGGCTGCTGCGTTTCCTGCATTACAACAGTGACTACACTTCAAAAAGTATTTCATTGGCTTTAAAGCGCTTTGAGACATCTTGACGTTGTGAAAGCTGCTACATAAACGCAAGTCTTCCTTCCCTCCCGACTCGAGCACCACCTTGTCTCTCTCTCTCCCCAGACCCTCCGAGCCTCTCTCTCTCTCTCTCTCTCTCTCTCCCCAGCCCCTCCTAGCCTCTCTCTCTCTCCCTCTCTCCGCAGCCCCTCCGAGCCTCTCTCTCTCTCTCTCTCTCTCTCTCCCCAGCCCCTCCTAGCCTCTCTCTCTCTCTCTCTCTCTCTCCCCAGCCCCTCCTAGCCTCTCTCTCTCTCTCTCTCTCCCCAGCCCCTCCTAGCCTCTCTCTCTCTCTCTCTCTCTCTCTCCCCAGACCCTCCTAGCCTCTCTCTCTCTCTCTCTCTCTCTCTCTCCCCAGCCCCTCCTAGCCTCTCTCTCTCTCTCTCTCTCTCTCTCTCCCCAGCCCCTCCTAGCCTCTCTCTCTCTCTCTCTCTCCCCAGACCCTCCTAGCCTCTCTCTCTCTCTCTCTCTCTCTCTCTCTCTCCCCAGCCCCTCCTAGCCTCTCTCTCTCTCTCTCTCTCTCTCTCCCCAGCCCCTCCTAGCCTCTCTCTCTCTCTCTCTCTCCCCAGACCCTCCTAGCCTCTCTCTCTCTCTCTCTCTCTCTCCCCAGCCCCTCCTAGCCTCTCTCTCTCTCTCTCTCTCCCCAGCCCCTCCTAGCCTCTCTCTCTCTCTCTCTCTCCAGACCCTCCTAGCCTCTCTCTCTCTCTCTCTCTCCCCAGCCCCTCCTAGCCTCTCTCTCTCTCTCTCTCTCCCCAGACCCTCCTAGCCTCTCTCTCTCTCTCTCTCTCTCTCTCTCTCCCCAGCCCCTCCTAGCCTCTCTCTCTCTCTCTCTCTCCCCAGCCCCTCCTAGCCTCTCTCTCTCTCTCTCTCTCCCCAGACCCTCCTAGCCTCTCTCTCTCTCTCTCTCTCTCTCTCTCCTAAGAACATAAGAATTAGGAGCAGGAGTCGGCCATTCGGCCCCTCGAGCCTGCTCCGCCATTCAATAAGATCATGGCTGATCTTCGACCTCAACTCCACTTTCCCGCCCGATCCCCATATCCCTTGATTCCCCTAGAGTCCAAAAATCTATCGATCTCAGCTTTGAATATACTCAAAGACTCAGCATTCACAGCCCTCTGGGGCAGAGAATTCCAAAGATTCACAACCCTCTGAGTGAAGAAATTCCTCCTCATCTCAGTCCTAAATGGCCGACCCCTTATCCTGAGACTATGCCCCCTAGTCCTAGACTCTCCAGCCAGGGGGAAACAACCTCTCAGCATCTACCCTGTCAATCCCCATGAAGTCTCATGGCTTCAGGTCAAGCATGGACAAGGAAACCTCCTGCTGATTACCACCTACCGCCTTCCCTCAGCTGATGAATCAGTACTCCTCCATGTTGAACACTACTTGGAAGAAGCACTGAGAGTAGCAAGGGCACAGAATGTACTCTGGGTGGGGGGCTTCAATGTCCATCACCAAGAGTGGCTCGGTAGCACCACTACTGACTGAGCTGGCCGAGTCCCGAAGGACATAACTGCCAGTCTGGACCTGCAACAGGTGGTGAGAGAACCAACACGAGGGGAAAAACCTACTTGACCTCGTCCTCGCCAATCTACCTGTCACAGATGCATCTGTCCATGACAGTATTGGTAGCAGTGACCACCGCACAGTCATTGTGGAGACGATGTCCCGTCTTCACACTGAGGACACCCGCCATCGTGTTGTGTGGCACTACCACCGTGCTAAATGGGATAGATTCAGAACAGGACTACATGCATACTAAAAAGCATTCTTTACCCCAGAGGGCTGTGGAGGCTCAGTCGTGTACATTCAAAAGTGAGAAGTCGCACAACACCAGGTTATAGTCCAACAGTTTTATTTGAAATCACGAGCTTTCGGAGCGCTGCTCCTTAGTCCCCCACCCAGAGTACACTTTACCTGACGAAGGGGCAGCAGCTCCGAAAGCTCGTGATTTCAAATAAAACTGTTGGACTATAACCTGGTGTTGTGCGACTTCTCATTTTTGTCCACCCCAGTCCAACACCGGCATCTCCACATCATGTACATTCAAGACAGAGATCGATAGATTTTGGATATTAAGGAAACCAGGGGATATGGGGATCGGGCAGGAAAGTGGAGTTGAGGTCGAAGATCAGCTGTGATCTTATTGAATGGCGGAGCAGGCTCGAGGGGCCAAATGGCCGACTCCTGCTCCTATTTCTTATGTTCTTTATGTAATCCTTCCCTCGTCAAAGCGTCCGCACATTTGCAGCAACAGTCACTGAATAATGATCAGGGACGGGAGCCCCAAACTGATTATAATGGTCCAGAATCGGCTGCGAAAATCACGGAGCGTTTAATGGCGCTCGCCATTATAAGTGCGTAAAAAAACCAAAACAACTTGTGGCGGGAAAGAGATATGCCGTGAGTTTTGAATCGCCGCAATTCGCCGGACGATTTGTGCCGCTCCGCCTTTAGCCTCGCGAATACAGCAGCTCGCCCTCGACCTCCCCGTGAGTCTCAAGAAATTGCTGGATTTGCGCCGTAAATACGAACAAATCTCACCGCAGATAACATGGGCTGGTATTTCATGTTGTAAGGATCCCGTTAATGACGTCATTTATGGTCCAGTCATGAAGCTCGACCTCTCTGGCTCGGAAAGTGAGCAATTGAAACTGTGGAGTCTCACTCCTGCAGCTAGTAAACTGTTACTAGAGGTTAGTTAAATGTTACATTTTTTTCTGTCTGATCCTTTCTGTCTCTTTTTTCACTCTCTCTCAATCCAATCTTTCTTTTCTCTCTTTATTTCTCTTTCTGTACCTGAATTGACTCTAATTCACCCGATTTCCTTCTCTGTCGTTCCTCTGTTTATTTCTCAATCCTTCAGTCTCATTGGTTGAGGAGATAGACTGTTGGTCCCGCCGTTCACCGAGGTCCCAGATGCCCCGTGGCCCTCACCGTGCCGTTATCAGCTCGCACTCCCGGCAAGTTACGGGGAAAAAATTTTCAAGCTGAAGGGCGAGGGAGAAAGTCTAACTAACGGAGGACGCCGCTAGTTGCCCCGCTCCAGGAGATTCTGGGCCACACATACACTCACCACCCACACACACTGAAACTCAACCAGTTAACTCCAGATACATCAGTAATCAAACCTGGGATCTTCCTGATCTGTATGGCTCAGTACGGAATCTGTCCGACAGTGAAAGAAAGACTTGCATTTCTATAGCGCCTTTCACTACTTCAGGGCATCCCAAAGCACTTCACAGCCAGTGAAGTACCTTTTTGAAGTGGAGTCACTGTTGTAATGTAGGAAACGCGGCAGCCAATTTGCGCACAGCAAGATCCCACAAACAGCAATGTGATAATGACCAGATCATCTGTTTTAGTGATGTTGATTGAGGGATAAATATTGGCCCCAGGACACCGAGGAGAACTCCCCCCTGCTCTTCTTCTCAGAAATAGTGGCCGTGGGATCTTGTACGTCCACCTGAGAAAACAGACGGGGCCTCGGTTTAACGTCTCATCTGAAAAACGGCACCTCTGACAGTGCAGCACTCCCTTTAAGGATAGTATTAGATCCAAAGAGGAGTCATATAAATTTGCCAGAAAAAGTAGCAAGCCTGAGGATTGGGAGCAGTTTAGAGTTCAGCAAAAAAGGACCAAGAGATTGATTAAGAGGGGAAAAATAGAGTATGAGAGTAAACTTGCAAGGAACACAAAAGCGGATTGTAAAAGCTTCCACAAGTATGTAAAAAGAAAATGATTAGTGAAGACAAATGTAGGTCCCTTACAGCGTTCTCTCTCCACAGATGTTGTCTGGCCCGCTGAGTTTTTCCAGCGTTTTCTGTTGTTATTTACGGTCCCTTACAGTCAGAAACGGGAGAATTTATAATGGGGAACAAGGAAATGGAGAGCAATTAAACAATTACTTTGGTTCTGTCTTCATGGAAGAGGACACAAATAAATTCCCAGAAATGCTAGGGAATCAAGGGTCTAGTGAGAAGGAGGAATTAAAGGAAATTAGTATTAGTAAAAAAATAGTGCTGGAGAAATTAATGGGACTGAAAGCCGATAAATCCCCAGGGTCTGATAATCTGCATCCCAGAGTACTAAAAGAGGTAGCCATGGAAATAGTGGATGCATTGGTTGTCATCTTCCAAAATTCTATAGATTAGTTCCTGCAGATTGGAGGGTGGCAAATGTAACCCCACTATTTTTTTTAAAAAGGAGGGAGAGAGAAAACCGGGAACTACATCAGTAGTAGGGAAAATGCTAGAGTCTATTATAAAGGATGTGATAACAGGACACTTAGAAAATATCAACGGGATTAGACAAAGTCAACATGGATTTATGAAAGGGAAATCGTGTTTGACAAACCGACTGGAGTTTTTTGAGGATGTAACTGGTAGAATAGATAAGGGAGAACCAGTGGATGTGGTGTATTTGGATTTTCAGAAGGCCTTTGATAAAGTCCCACATAAGAGGTTAGTGTGCAAAATTAAAGCACATGGGATTGGGGGTAATATACTGGCATGGATTGAAAATTGGTTAACAGACAGGAAACAGAGTAGGAATAAATGAGTCTTTTTCAGGGTGGCAGGCGGTGACTAGTGGGGTACCGCAGGGATCAGTGCTTGGGCCCCAGCTATTCACAATATATATCAATGTATGGATGAGGGAACCAAATGTAATATTTCCAAGTTTGCTGACGACACGAAACTAGGTGAGATTGTGAGTTGTGAGGAGGATGCAAAGAGGCTTCAAGGCGATTTAGACAAGTTGAGTGAGTGGGCAAATGCAAGGCAGATGCAGTATAACGTGGATAAATGTGAAGTTATCCACTTCAGTAGGAAAAACAGAAAGGCAGAGTATTATTTAAATAGTGATAGATTGGGAAATGTTGATGTACAAAGGGACCTGGGTGTCCTTGTACACCAGTCACTGAAAGCAAACATGCAGGTGCAGCAAGCAGTTAGGAAGGCAAATGGTATGTTGGCCTCCATTGCAAGAGGATTTGAGTACAGGAGCAAGGATGTCTTACTACAGTTATACAGGGCCTTGGTGAGACCACACCTGGAGTACTGTGTGTAGTTTTGGTCTCCTTACCTAAGAAAGGATATATTTGCCATAGAGGGAGTGCAGCGAAGGTTCACCAGACTGATTCCTGGGATGGCAGAACTGTCGTATGAGGAGAGATTGGGTCAACTAGGCCTGTATTCACTGGAGTTTAGAAGAATGAGAGGGGATCTAATTGAAATGTATAAAATTCTGACAGGGCTAGACAGACTGGATGCAGGGAGGATGTTTCCCCTGGCTGGGGGGTCTAGAACGAGGGGTCACAGTCTCAGGATATGGGGTAGGACATTTAGGACTGAGATGAGGAGAAACTTCTTCACTCAGAGGGTGGTGAACCTGGTGAATTCTCTACCACAGAAGGCTGTGGAGGCCAAGTCACTGAATATATTTAAGAAGGAAATAGATAGATTTCTAGACACAAAAGGCATCAAGGGGTATGGGGAGAGAGCGGGAATATGGTATTGAGATAGAGGATCAGCCATGATCATATTGAATGGCGGAGCAGGCTCGAAGGGCCGAATGGACTACTCCTGCTCCTATTTTTCTATGTTTCTGTACTGCACTGGGAGTGTCAGCCTAGATTTTTGTGCTCGAGTCTCTGGAGTGGGACTTGAACCCACAACCTTCTGACTTAGAGGCGAGAGTGCTACCTACCGAGCCACTGGCTGACACCTAACCAGGAATTTCACTGCGGGTGAGAATAATGGCCCGGATTTTGCTGTCAGCGGTGAATGAACGGCACTCACCGTTCATCACCCTTACCGCTGTCCATTGCATTTTAGTGGGCTTTTGTGTGGCAATTTACGGTAATTTGAGAGTCATTTCAGTACTGCGCCCTCTACAGGGGATCTGGGACCTGTGTGAACAGGGAAAGCAATAGCTGGTCTCCTCAACCAATCAGATTGAAGAATTCTTATTGAGACACGCAGAGTCCAAACCAGGAAGTGTGAGTTAGAATACTTAATTCAATGTAAAATCATGTACAGAAAGCGAAATAAAGAGAGGGAAAGAAATATGGGTTTAAGAGAGGGAGATAAAAGAGACAAAGAAAAAGTTTTAAAACATTTTAAAATCTCCAACAATAATTAAAATCTGAAGGAATGAGACTCCGCACTTGTAAAAGTTAATTTTCAGTGCCAGAGCGGTTGTTTGGCAGTAATTAGAACTTATCATGCCATTAAAAATTCACTGACGCGTGAATGGACAAGCCCTAACTTTTTTTCTGGGGTGTTTAGTGAGTATCTCGTGGGTAAGTACCGCAACCTCACGTCCTTCGTGTGTTTCGTTGCCGAGCCTCTCGGCGAGGTGCCGGTGTAACGAAGCTTGTGGAGGAGCAGGGCAACTCGGACAGCAACTTCCCAATTTCCGCGTTTAACCGCGCATGTTCGGACGCCGGAAGTATTGCTGTCCGATTTACTCCGTAATAACCGTGAGCGCCGACGTTATTTCTCCCGCAGTATCCGGGCCATAATGTAACCTCCGGCACCAATTGATTTTGTCCTGATGATTTCACTTCTGTTGTTGCCGATTATGTTTCCATGAGAATTAACACTTATCTTGTGTTCTTTTTTAGTATTGAGCTACAAGATTCAACGGGACCAAAGCCAAAAGGTAATTGAACTTAATGGGTGTGTCGCATCAGTGGTTCTCAAGCTGGTGTCCGCTGGGTGTCTGTAGAGATCTGGCCTGGGATTTGGGGATGGATATGTGGGTTCGTGAGCAGGAACACCTTTACATGGCAGATGAAATTTAGCACAGAAAAGTGTGAAGTGATGCATTTTGGTAAGAAGAGTGATGAGAGGACATATGAACTAAATGGTACAATTTTAAGGGGAGTGCAGGAACAGAGTGACCTGGGGGTGTATGTACACAAGTCTTTGAAGGTGGCAGGACATGTTGAGAAGGCTGTTAAAAAGGCATACAGGATGCTTGAATTTACTAATCGAGGCATAGAGTACAAAAGCAAGGAAGTTATGGAGAATTTTAGCTGTGAGGAAAGATTGGCTAGGCTGGGGTTGTTTTCTTTGGAACAGAGGAGGCTGAGGGGAGACTTAATTGAGGTGTATAAAATTATGAGGGGCCTAGATAGAGTGGATAGGAAGGACCTGTTTCCTTTAGCAGAGAGCCCAATAACCAGGGGGCATAGATTTAAAGTAATTGGTGGAAGGATTAAAGGGGAGTTGAGGAGAACTTTTTTCACCCAGAGGGTGGTGGGGGTCTGGAACTCACTGCCTGAAAAGGTGGGAGAGGCAGAAACCCTCATCGCATTTAAAAATTACATGAAACTCTTTATTAACCGGCACCCAAATATCCGGAAATCTCTCTTAACCGGCAAAATTCTTGAGTAGGTAACCGGGGTTTTCCTTCATCTCTCTGCACTGGATCGTAGCATTATATGGGCCAAGTCTTTGCTGAATGCTCGCTGTAAGATTGCTGTAAGATCTGTCACAAGAAGGGAGATGCAGAAATTCTTTAATGTGACCGGGGTTCCTGCACCTGTGGCCGTGCACCAGGGACTCCTGGATCTGTGGCCATGTACGGGGCTCCCCGTAACTTGGTAGATATAACTCTCCGTTATCTGGACTTTTTGATAAACCGGCACCACGCCGGTCCTGTCGGTGCCGGTTAATAAAGAGTTTCCTGTACTTGGATGTGCACTTGAAGTGCCGTAACCTACAGGGCTACGGACCAAGAGCTGGAAAGTGGGATTAGGCTGGATAGCTCTTTGTCAGCCGGCACAGACACAATGGGCCGAATGGCCTCCTTCTGTGCCGTAAATTTCTATGATTCTTTCTATGATTATACTAAACCTTTATAAATCACTGGATAGGCCCCAGCTGGAGTATTGTGGCCAATTATGGGCACCGCACTTTAGGAACGATGTCAATTGGATAAATACTTGAAGGGGAAAAGTTTGCAGAGCAGGGGGTAGTGGGACTAATTGGAGAGCTCTTTCAAAGAGCCAGCACAGACACGATGGGCTGAATGGCCTCCTCCTGTGCTATGTCGTTCTATGGTGGGCGTAAACGATCCCATGGCCACTATTTCGAAGAAGAGCAGGGGAGTTCTCCCCGGTGTCCTGGGGCCAATATTTATCCCTCAACCAACATCACTGAAAGCAGATGATCTGGTCATTATCATATTGCTGTTTGTGGGAGCTTGCTGTGTGAAAATTGGCTGCCGTGTTTCCCACATTACAACAGTGACTGCACTTCAAAAAGTACTTAATTGGCTGTAAAGCGCTTTGGGACCGTCCTGATGATGTGAAAGGCGCTGTAAAATGTAATTAATTAATTCCTTCCTTCCTTCCCTCGCTTCTCTTTTTTTTTTCTTCCTCTTTTCATATGCACATCAAGTCTCGAAGACTTCATCGGGACCTGATGGCAATTTTAACTCCCGGTGTGAGCGAGAAGCCGCAGTGGGTTCCTCCAGGCCAACCCAACGGTGAGGCGATAAAGGCCCGAAAATGTATGTTTATATAAAAAAAAAACTACTTTTTTAATGGCTTTCTTTGGGAGGGGAGGTCAGGGAGAGCAGGAGTGCTCCTCCAGGCCCCGCCAGGAATGCTCGGATCTTCCTCCCGCCGCGGTCTCACACCACCCTCCCCCCCGACCACGAGACGGCCCGGGGCACACCGATCCCGCCCCTCATCTGGTCTCGGCGAGCGGGTTTCGGGATGGGTTGGGAACGCCGGGACTTCCATAAGGTCTGGTCGTTAAAATTGCCCAGTCACTCGCCAACGCGGATTCCCACCGGAAACTCGAGTTAAAATCCCGGCCAAAGTTCCAAGACAGGTATTAAATTGTGAAGTTAATTAAAATGATCGTAGAATCGTACAGCCCAGAAGGAGGCCTATCAGCCCATCATGCCTGTGCCGGCTCTTTGAACGAGCTCTCCAAAATTAGCCCCCCTCTCCTCGCTTTTTCCCCACAGCCCTGCAAATTTTCCCCCTTCAAGTATTTATCCGATTCCCTTTTGAAAGTTACTATTGAATCTGCTTCCACCGCCCTTTCAGGCAGCGCGTTCCAGATCACAACAACTCGCTGCATAAAAAAATTCTCCTCATCTCCCCTCTGGTTCTTTTGCCAATTCCCTTAAGTCTGTGTCCTCTGGTTACCGACCCTCCTGCCACTGGAAA
This sequence comes from Squalus acanthias, assembly GCA_030390025.1. NCBI lineage: Eukaryota > Metazoa > Chordata > Chondrichthyes > Squaliformes > Squalidae > Squalus > Squalus acanthias. The sequence continues at coordinate 3,034,672 of CM059432.1, read as the reverse complement.
CAGTTTCTCCTTTATTTACTCTTTCAGAACTCTTCATAATTTTGAAAACCTCTATCAAAAAACCTCCCCTTAACCTTCTCTGCTCTAAGGAGAACAATCCCAGCTTCTCTCAGTCTCTCCATGTAACTGAAGTCCCTCATCCCCGGTACCATTCTGGTAAATCTGATATTACTCCAGGTGTCACTTCTGGCTTTCTACAATCATTCGTTCGACTTTCCCTTTAGCTTAACTTTGTTTTATTTTCTTTTATAGGCCTGGAATAAACCAACTAAAAACCCAGGAAAGGATCGCACGAGTTTCAGGACCGCACAAGTTGCGGGTTACCGTGTTGCGGAAGTTAGCAATGGGACTGCTTCAAAGCCCACCACGTACCCCTTTGGGGAAGCCGGTGATTCGCTCAAGAAGAGGTTGTCCCAACAGAAAAAGATGCGGAATCTGTTGCTGAAGAGGTTCTTGGAGCCGATTAATAACCCGCCAATGTTTCATCTCTTGAACAGGAGTCTGGTGACCGATGACGTTCAGGAGCGAAGGAAACGCTTCCTCACCGACTTCTGTAAGAAATATTACATCAATAGGCACAGGACCTCCTTGATCCGCCTGGTGTCTCGGGTTTACGTGGAGGACAAACACAAGCTGCTGTATTGTGAGGTGCCTAAAGCCGGCTGCTCGAACTGGAAGCGTATCTTGATGGTGCTGAATGGTCTAGCCTCGTCGCCCCACAATATCTCGCACGACTTTGTGCACTACGGCAAGCGCCTTCAGAAGCTGGACAGCTACAACCTTAAGGAGGCCTACGAGCTCTTGAATACCTTCACGAAGGTTTTGTTTGTGAGGGACCCGATGGAGAGGCTGGTGTCGGCTTTCCGGGACAAGTTCGAGCACCCGAACAGCTATTACCATCCCTGTGTTTGGCAAGGCAATCTTGAAGAAGTACAGAACCAACGCTAGCGCCGAGGCCCTAAAAACAGGATCAGGGGTGACTTTCAGGGAGTTTGTTCACTACCTCTTGGACCCACAGAAGCCCGTCGGGATGGACATTCACTGGGAGCAAATCAGTAAGCTTTGCTCCCCCTGCCTAATTAATTATGACTTTATTGGAAAGTTTGAGAACTTGGAGAATGATGCTAACTACTTTCTGAAGCTGATCGGTGCCCCTCTGGGACTCCAGTTCCCTAGTTTCAAAGACAGGCACTCCAGCGATGAGCGGACTACCTCTGCTGTGGTTGAGCAATATCTAGCACAAGTATCCCCTTTGGAAAGGCAGAAGATTTATAACTTTTATTACCTGGACTACCTAATGTTTAACTATTCTAAGCCACATTTTTGACGGGCATCAGACGTGGGGAGAAAGTAATTTATCAACAGATCTTAATATATTTTGTGATGTAGAACTTATTTTGATATGTTGTTACGGACTTGGAATAATGTTTGGAGGTTAAGCCTCCAATGATATTTGTAACTTTTCTCACTTTATTAGCTGGCGTAACAGGAGACGGAAAAAGAAAGGGTGAGCCCCCCTAATGGGTTCATGGACAAATACACCGTACGGTGTGGTACTAAAGCCATACAGGTCAGAAGGTCAAGGACTCGAACCCCAGTCCCTACTGATTGGACAAATCCCGGTTGGGACGTTACATTTTGGTCTCGGCATTCCTGGACTTGGGAAGACAACGTTTGCCCTTGCTCTGTAGTGCCTCCTGCTGGAAGGTACACGCCTGTCAAAACATTGAGGGAAGACGGATCTATGATGCCCTCTACAGTTAAATAGCCTCCCCGCACTCGGCTGTCGGGAACACTCGCGTGACGAACAGCCATTTTAGTGAGGTAAGGGGGACTTTCCAGTCCCCCCCTGGCAAGAATCAGCGTATTCAGAAGAGAAGAGGAAAAAGGTGGAGAAAATTAAGGGCGGGGATCAAAAAATTTGGTTGGAAATCAAGGTTTCATTCCATTCTCTCTCGTTGCTGAGGCTGTAGGATTATAATGCGAGCAGCTAGGGAGGAACAGGGCCCTTTAAAAATGGACGCATGTGGCCTGCCCAGGGTAGTTCATAAAGTTAATCCAGCAATGCTCAGGAGATCACCGTGGCAACGTCTTGGCTGTGATTCCACTCCACCATCCAATGTACAGACAGCAAAATTGACCAGTGTTCACAGCCCTTCTTTCCATTAGGTTGGGATGGGTGGTGGGGGGGAGCGGGGACATCTTTGAATAACCTGATGTGTCTCTTAACGTCTCCGTCATCAGCTGAGGGGAGTGGGAAATAGTTTCCCCAATTACCCGTCCAAAATGTGTGGCCAATCCTTCGGCTGCACTCTCGTGGGGAAAATGGCAGCCATAGTGTGGAAAGTATGTCAGCCCAACATGTAAATAGGCTCTTAGACGCTCACTTGTTACTGTTTCATCATATTCGAGTATAATTTTTACGTCCTGGTGCACAGAAGTGATGGCAACGCTAAGAGATGCATCTTCTTAGTCCTGCGCTGACAGGGTTATGGAAGGACCTCCATCTGCTCCAGCAACCCAATGTTCCAGGGGTGGAGCTGATTAGTAAAGCAGGGGAACGCCCAATGCAGCACCAGAATAGGAAGGAGACGAGCCTTAAAGGGGCCAGAGAGTCCCAAAGACTGCAGCAACATTTTTTTTTTAACCGAATGCCTTGGACTGGACATCGGCCTTCAACGGGTAGGTTTTTTTGGGGCCATTGCGGAGGGGGATGAAGCCACTACTTGGACATATTGCCGCTGCTACCCCAGGGACTACCCGCTGGTGGTCTCCTGGCGATCCCTGGGGTCGGCAGAGACGGGGGGAGGGGGGAGGCGGGGGCAGCAGATACGGGAAATTGTGCGGTCCTGCCTCCCGACAGCATTTACATGTGGAGGGCAGGAAGTGGGGTGGGAGAGGAGGGCAGGGAGAGGACAATCAGGATTGGGACACCCTCATCGCCCGAATCTCCCGCTGCTTCCGACATTATCCTATCTGACTTGGGGGGGCCAGATGGCGGAGGGATAATCTCGGTCTAAACGTGTACATAGGATTGGGTTCATTACTCTGGATTACAGTGGATATGTAACACACAGGGTGAATCGTGCGAGGGTTTGAACCTGATCACGAATGTGGAATCGACACTGTTGGTTTTCCAATACTACTGGTGAATATGAAATAAAACGAATTCTATTTTGACATTATGTACTTGGATTCATTCTGCTGCCTTTCCAACTAAGTCATCCCTAGTTAACGGAGCCCGTGGTGTGAGAGACAGAAAAGGAGGTGTGCGCCAGTACTGTAGATACCTGAACAGCGAGCGCGGCCTACTCGCAACTGTAGGAATGTTAGTCTTACAAAATAAACCTCTTGAGGATTAATGTTCAGGTTCAGCGAGATACCTTCTGGAAATTTCATCGGAATTCCACCATCAACCCAAAAAAATGACCAAAACCTAAATCTGTTCAAAAGATGGAACAGGCTGGAACTCTTCTCATTGCTCGAGAAAAGGCTGAGGAGGGGTGACCGGACAGAGGTTTTCAAGATTATGAAAGGGTTTTGATAGGGTAGACGTAGAGAAGATGTTTCAACTTGTCCATAAATATAAGATAGTCACTCATAAATCCAATAGGGAATTCAGGAGAAACTTCTTTCCCCAGAGAGTGGTGAGAATGTGGAACTCGCTCCCACAGGGAGTGGTTGAGGCGAATAGCACAGATGCATTTAAGGGGAAGCGAGATCGGCACATGAGGGAGAAAGGAATAGAAGGATATGTTGATAGGGTGAGATGGCGAGGGATGGGAGGAGGCTCGTGTGGAGCATTTAAGAAGGAGATAGCTAGATTTCTAGACACAAGGGGTATGGGGAGGGAGCGGGAATATGGTATTGAGATAGAGGATCAGCCATGGTCATACTGAATGGCGGAGCAGGCTCGAAGGGCCGAATCCTGCTCCTATTTTTCCATGTTTCTAAACACCGGCACGGACCAGTTGGGCCGAATGGCCGGATTCTGTGCTGTAAAATTCTACGTAAATGCTAATATTGAATGACGCGTCACTTGGAAACCCAATGGGGGTAAATCCCTGTGGGGATTCTCCCACTCACCACCTGTAACTTCAACGGAAGCTGTCTGCCGCCCGGGTTAACCCCGATTGGAAATTCACCCCCTAGGACCTTGGACTAACAGCTGAAGGGTAAAAGCCAAGACCTTGAAAGTAACGCCAGACATTCCAACTTGAGTGGTTTTACTTGTCCAGTAATCCCTCCTCTTTATGATGGATGAGGGCGAAAAGAGCAGCAATGTCTCGTGGCAGCAGGTACAACATCTAATTGGTAGGTCAGGAACAGATGTTGAAATTGGATCCAAACACATTGAGGTTAAAGAAGGGTCAGCCCAGGTTTGCTTTCATCTTTCCCAAAGAGTTCAGGCTGTCGCCATCAACCCAAAGGCCTGAATTTTAATTGGAAGGTGGGGCGGGGCTCGGAAGCGGTCAGGAATCCCGGGTTTCCCGCAGGTCCAGCCCACTTTAACGGCAGAGCCTAATTTTACAGGGGAAAATTTCTCTGTTCCTCACCCACAGCCGGCCAGGTCGAGGAGCTGGCTGGCTGCGGGCGGGTAGGCCTGCGGCACTAGGCCGCAGAGAGGAGGGAGGGAGGGAGGGGTCGCGTGGGGAGGGGGGTGTGGAAGAGCACAGGGAGGGCCAGAGGAGCAGGGGGGACGGTCGGGACCGATCAGGGGATGAAGGAGGGGTGGGGGGGTGGGGGTCAGAATCGATCTGTGGACCGGAGGAGCAGCGTTGGGGGGGGGGGGGGCAGGTGGGCATCGGAGGAGCGGGGTGTGGGGGGGAGCGTTTGATCTTTGGGGGTGCCAGGAGCAGCATAGGGGGCCGGGGTGATCATCGGGGGGGCAGGAGCAACAGAGCGGGGGGCTGGAGGAGCATGGAGGTAGGCCTCGTGGGTGGGTGTCCGATCACGGGGGCTGGGTTAGGTAGGGGTTCTGGATCCGGGAGGTCAGTGTAAAGGCACCTACCTCCTGGATCCAGCTTACTTTAGCAGGTTTCACGAGGCCTGCAAAACCCAATCTGCTACAGTTAAGTTTAAGATGGAGGTTAAGGGCTGGATTTTGAATGACCCATGGAGTCGGGTTTGGAGGCGTGTGGGGGGTTAAATTTGCGGGGTCGGGGTTTCCAACCCGCCTCCACGCAATTTTGACATAATCAGTCGCGGGGTTCCCGACTCCGTCCCGCCTTCAAGAGGCGGGAGAGGCCATTAAAGCCCTTAACAAGCTCTAAATTGGCTCTGTAATGCTATTTTGAAACGCTGTAGCTAGTTTAACCCTCTTCTGACGTGAAGCACGCCTGGTGTGAAACACTCCAGTGAAACCTGGCGGGAGCACAAGTGGATAGCTGACTATCAGCTGCAGGTCCACTATTACAACGGAGATGTGATGAAGGTAGTAGGAGTATTAGGTCTGAAAGTTGCCTCTGATGCTGCTGCATTGAATGTCTTCTGAGACTGCCTGGGAGGACTCTCTCTCTCTCTCTCTCTCTCTCTCTCTCTCTCTCCCCCCCATTTTTGCATCCAGGTCCACTCACATCAAAAGCCAGGCAGTCCTCTCTCACCAACAGTCTCTGAGACTAGGCAGTCAGCAATGATGACATCATCAGAGGCGACTTTCAGACTGAAAACACTAACTGGTTCATGGGTTCCCACGTGCTGGAACTCAATTGCCCAATTAAGTGAAAATTGCATCAGGCATCCACATTAATCTGGAGTCGGGGGGGAAAGACGAAATGCGGATTACACGACCCCAACCCGACCCCAAGACAAAATCCAGCCCTAAATCTGAGGCATGGCAGCCTCATTATAATAATTGGATGAACGACCCTCCTCCTGGTGTTGGATTGGCTTCCGTCCCGCCTCCGTTAAAACCGGAATGAGGCGGGTTGGAGCCGGGATTCAGTCTTTTAACACTTTAACTTCCCACCTGACCCCCAACCCAACTGTGTTTTTGGGTTAAAATTCCCCCCCAAAGGATCTCAAGAAGCTGTCATGAGATAACACCAGGATGGCAGAAGAGGGCAGCTTCTATTTAGCTCGAGAAAATCGATTTTCTCAATAATTGTGAGACACCGTTTGTACAGGGATGACCTATTACCTCAGATTGCTATTTATAGGAAAGATTTTCATGTGCACTCAGAACCACGGCTGGTTGCTAGAGGCTAGAAATGACTGCCAGCTAAATTATTGTACAGGCGCTTAATGCAACAACAACTTGTATTTATACAGCGCCTTTAACATAGTAAAACGTCCCAAGGCGCTTCACAGGAGCGATTATCAAACAAAAGTTGACATCGAGCCACAGGAGGAGATATTAGGGCAGGTGACCAAAAGCTTGGTCAAAGAGGGAGGTTTTAAGGAGCATCTTAAAGGAGGAGAGAGAGGCGGAGAGGTTTAGGGAGGGAATTCCAGAGCTTGGGGCCCAGGCAGCTGAAGGCACGGCCGCCAATGGTGGAGCGATTAAAATCGGGGAATGCGCAAGAAGCCAGAATTGGAGGAGGGCAGAGATCTCTGCAGTTGTACAGGACCTTGGTGAGACCACACCTTGAGTACTGTGTGCAGTTTTGGTCGCCTTATCTGAGGAAGGATGTTCTTGCCATGGAAGGAGTTCAGCGAAGATTCACAAGGCTGATACCTGGGATGGCAGGAATGACATATGAGGAGAGATTGGGTCGATTGGGCTTATACTCGCTGGAGTATAGAAGAATGAGAGGGGATCTCATCGAAACATATAAAATTCTGACAGGTCTGGACAAACTAGATGCAGGAAGAATGTTCACGATGGTCGGAGAGTCCAGAACCAGGGGTCACAGTCTAAGGATAACGGGGTAAGCCATTTAGGACAGAAATGAGGAAGAATTTCTTCACCCAGAGAGTGGTGAACCTGTGGAATTCTCTACCGCAGAAAGCAGTTGAGGCTGAGTCATTAAATATATTCAAGGATGAGTTAGATATATTTCTTAAAGCTAAAGGTATCAAGGGATATGGGGAGAAGGCAGGTACAGGGTACTGAGTTTGGATGATCAGCCATGATCTCATTGAATGGCGGAGCAGGCTCGAGGGGCCGAATGGCCTACTCCTGCTCCTATCTTCTATGTTTCTATCTCGGAGGGTTATAGCACTGGTACCAAATTCTTCTCCCTTAACAGAGAGGTTAACCAATTTATTTTAATGCCTCTTAATTCCCGGTTGAGAGAACCTCTTTCTACTGGAACACTAGGCAAGAGCCTCTCTGAGGGAGGTTCCACTTTAATTCATGCTGTAATAGATACAACTTTATCCTCGGGTATAGGCTCACGGGGATCTAGGTTGATGCTCTTTATCGCAAATTTCACATAGAGCTCTTACAGCCACCAAATAGAACGACAACTTGTATTTATATAGCGCTTTTAACACAGTAAAACGTCCCAGGGCGCTTCACTGGAGCGATTTATCAGACACAATTTGACACCGAGCCACATAAGGAGATATGAGGACAGGTGACCAAAAGCTTGGTCAAAGAGGGAGGTTTTAAGGAGCGTCTTAAAGGAGGAGAGAGAGGCAGAGAGGTGTAGGGAGGGAATGCCAGAGCTGAGGGCCCAGGCAGCTGAGGACACGGCCGCCAATGGTGGAGCGATGAAAATCGGGGGATGCGCAAGAGGCCAGAATTGTTATTCCATCCTTCTGGACTGGAGTTGAACCCAGGTCCCAGTGGTGAAAGCTCAGTGTTTAATCCATCACACCACTCGGCTGATGCAGTAGGTAATAGAATCAGCTGCTTGCATAATAACACCTGCTTGGATCACTTCCCGTTATAATATTTTTATGAGCTATTATAAGATTTCCCCCCCCCCCCCCCCCCATGAAGCCTGTTGCTTCGTTAGTCAGGACTTGGGTTGCCAACTCTGGTTGGACATATTCCTGGAGGTTTTATCACATGACCTGCCACCTCCAACCGCCTCACCCAGTCGAGCAGCCTCTTTAACCCATCTCCAATATTTTTACAACTAATAAGTGAAAGTATTCACAGATAATGAAGCAGACATACAATTTTTTTAATGTCCCTATGATTTTTCTCCCTGGTTTTTGCTCGCAGCCGTGTCCTGGAGACTAATCTTTAATTCCTGGAGACTCCAGGGCAATCCTGGAGGAGTTGGCAACCCCTAGTCGGGAAATATTGGCCTCCAATTTCCTTTTGGTTTTGTTCTGCCACTGTGGGGGCGATTTTAACCCAACTCGCTCAGCAGAAACCTGGCGGGCGGGCAGTTAAAATCGCCCTGGCGAAAGCCGCCATGATCGCAACGTCTGCGATTTTAACCCGCTCTCCTGAGCAGGCAGCGAGGACAGGCGCCCGGAGCCAACAGGGGTCCTTCTTTACATATGCGTATTGCGGCCCAATGACATCATTGTGACCCGACTGTAATTTTAACTTGGGCCTGAGCGGGGAATCCACCCGGAGTTAAAATCGGGACCACAGTGGTGAGGTACGATTCGTGACTGCCCATTAGTTGTGTCCCAACCCCCCAACCCACTTTTTTGACGTTGGGCTATTCCCCTATATAATGGGGCAATTTCCTGCCCCATTCGCACCACAGCTGGGTGGCCCTCCTCAGGTGGAGATATACAAACTTGAAGGGCTGGATTTTGAATCTGGGGTCAGGTTGGTGTCGGGAATCACACATTCTGGCTTGTGAACCCGCCTCCATCGAGATGTGGCCAACCCACTGTATTTTCCCTTGATTGACCTTGTTGAGCCCGCCCAGTGGGCTCAGCAGGCCAATTAAGGGCCACCCGGCAACAGGTGACGTCACAGATTGACATTTCATCTGTCAAGAGCTTTTGACAGATGAAATATCAGCGTTTGACAGCTCTGTGCTGTCAAACACTCACAATATGATTTTTAACTTCAGTCCTTCCTTTCAGGCTGAGTTAGAAATCATTCCACCACAGAAAACAGAAGGCTGCAGTTTTTGACAGCACCACGGCTTTCCTGCTTTCTGTGCCGGTGAGATTTCTGACTCCCGAGAACTGAAGGGCTGACACCTGCAGGAGGAAGTTAAGGTAAGTAAAACTTTTTCCAATACTTAGCACTTACCTTACACACTTACCTCTGCACACATGCACCCATCACTCACCTGCCCACCGGACATATTGACCCCTTCAACCCCTGCAGACCCACGGCCCGCCCCGATAACTTGGCGTGGTGGCCACCTGTCGGGAAGCCCACATTTCAGCAATGAAAATAGGGATTATGCAAAAAACTGCCTGTTAACAGGCAGTTAACTGTCACTAATCCCTTCCCGCCTCGGGGAGTCGGGTCTCAGCACAGGTCGGGTACCCGCCGCCAGAGAAACTGGCATGGAGGCGGGATGGGGTCGGGACCCGCGAATCTGCAACTTTAACCCCCCACCCCCGCCTCCAAACCCGACTCCACGGGTCATTGAAAATCCAGCCCGAAGTGGGCTTCCTTCACTGACACAAGAATTGTTGAGGTTTTCAGTTTTTAATCGGCCGTTTTGGACTCCTCCCCCCCCCCCCCCTAACACAAGTGATCACTCTGCGATTAATTGCTGTAGGCAAACCCTGGCCTTTTAAATTTTTAAGTCCTCCAAATACCTTTAACAACGATGGAAACTGTGGCTCAGTGGGCCGCAGTCTCGCCTCTGAGTCAGAAGGTTGTGGGTTCAAGACCCACTCCAGAGACAAAAATCCAGGCCGACGCTCACAGTGCAGTACTGAGGGAGTGCTGCACTGTCGGAGGTGCCATCTTTCAGATGAGACGTTAAACCGAGGCCCCGTCTGCTCTCTCAGGGTGGACGTAAAAGACGGTGTCCTGGGGCCAATATTTATCCCTCAATCAACATCACTAAAACAGATTATCTGGTCATTATCACATTGCTGTTTGTGGGAGCTTGCTGTGCGCAAATTGGCTGCTGCGTTTCCCACATTACAACAGTGACTACACTTCAAAAGTACTTCATTGGCAGTAAAGCACTTTGGGACATCTGGTGGTCGTGAAAGGTGCTATAGAAATGCAAGTTTTCTATCTTTCTTCAAACTAGGGACACACAGGTATACAAATGGCAGGAGTTGCATCTTGTGATGCCAAACTTTTATTTACCTGGCATCTTAACACGCCAAACACAAATGGGCAGGTGTGCTATGCACCTTCTCTCACCAGAGGCCATACGTTCTGATGGGTGGAAGAAGGACTGGGGACTCTGTACATAAGAACTAGGAGCAGGAGTCGGCCATACGGCCCCTCGAGCCTGCTCCGCCATTCAATAAGATCATGGCTGATCTTCGACCTCAACTCTACTTTCCTGCCCGCTCCCCATAACCCTTGATTTCCCTGTATTTCAAATATCTGTCTATCTCCGCCTTGAATATATTCACTGACTCAGCCTCCACAGCCTCTGGGGTAAAGAATTCCAAAGATTCACGACCCTCCGAGAGAAGAAATTCTTCCTCATCTCCATCTTAAATGGGCGACTCCTTATTCTGAGACTATGCCCCCTAGTTCTAGATTCCCTGACGAGGGGAAACATCCTCTCTGCATCTACCCTGTCAAGCCCCTCAGAATCTTATATGTTTCAATAAGATCACCTCTCATTCTTCTAAACTCCAATGAGTATAGGCCCAACCTGCTCAACCTTTCCTCATAAGACAACCCCTTCATCTCAGGAATCAACCTCATGAACCTTCTCTGAACTGCCTCCAATGCAAGTATATCCTTCCTTAAGCAGGCTTGGCTATCTGGATAAGGATTAATAGGAAGCACATCGACTGGAATTTTCTCAAAGGAGGCGGGTTGGGGGCGGGGTGCCTCCGAGGCAGGTGGGAAACACGGATGGACTGGTTTCCCACAGGCCCTGCCGACTTTAACAGCAGGGCCTGATTTGCATGTGAGGCCTCGGATTCCCGGCCGCAGCCAGCCAGATTGAGAGGCGGGCTGGCTTCAGTTGTGGAGAGGGAGCGAGGGGTTGGTCCGGGGAAGGGATCCGGGGTGGGGTGGGGGGGGTCGGGGATTGGCTGGCTGGGGGATCGCGGGGGTGGGGGGGGGTGGAGTCAGAGATCAGCTGGCTCAGGGATCAGCTGGCTCAGGGATCAGCTGGGGGGTTGGCGAACGGGGGGGGCGGTGGGGGTTCGGCCGGAGGATCGGGGAATCAACAGTGGTGGGGGGGTCAGCCAAGGATCAGCAGGGGGGCGGGGGAGAGAGGATCGAGGCCAGTCACCGGAGAATTGTGGCCGGCCTCAGCATCATGGGTGGGTGGCGGGGGGGGGAGGCCTCTTGGTGGGGATCGGAGGCCTCGTAAGGGGGTCTCCGATAGCGGTGGGTGGGTTAGTTAGGGACCCTGGATCCAGGAGGTAGGTCTAAAGCAATTCCCTCCCTAAACCTCTCCATCTCTCTCTCCTCCTTTAAGACGCTCCTTAAAACCTACCTCTTTGACCAAGCTTTTGGTCACCTGCCCTAATTTCTCCGTATGTGGCTCGGTGTCAAATGTTGTCTGATAATCGCTCCTGTGAAGCACCTTGGGATGTTTTTCTACGTTAAAGACGCCATATAAATACAAGTTGTTGTTATTGTAAACTAGTAGTTCACCAGTGTTAGTTTTGCGTCCACCAAGCCAAGGTACAGATGAAAGGCACCATGTGACGATGTGGTCCAGTTATGCGGCCTTTAGTCCATGAGATATGTAGTATGTGACACTATGTGATACCACAAGGAGCTTGTAATTAAAAATAAAACCTTCATGGGTACGAAGAAAATATTGGAAGGACTTCTAAAATGTTCAAAGCCAGCTGCATCTCAAGGAACATCATCTCATCTTTCTATACGGCACTTCGCAGCCTATGGGCCTTAACATTGGCTTCAGTGAGTTTAGATCGTTAACCACTGTTCCCATTCCCTCTCGGACTGGTAGGGCTGGTAATGGAACGTGGCTGCACCAGAGCCAGTGGGAGTGGAGGGGGTGCGGGCTGGTGCTTGGGATGGGGATCCCCTATCAGTGCACGGCCGGTGGGGTGGTCTGCAGTCCTTGGGTCTACCCCCCCGCTTTCTCTGCCACATTCACGGGCCACAGGAGCCTTGTCCGCTTTGCAAGAGTTTCCACGCTTCCCTCCCTTTCTGCTATTCTGCTGTTGGCATTTACACCTCCTCTAGACCCAGCTTTAGTTTTTTTATTTGCCCCATTAACCCCCCCCCCCCCTTTTGCCTCGCACCATGACCCCTTTTGTCATTTGATCTCTCCTGCCCTCCACCCCATCACAGACCGTCCCTTTTGTTCTTCCCCTCCCCCCCGCCCCCCCCACCCCCCCCGCTCCCTTTTCCCTAGCTCTGCACTTGCTTAAAAACTGTTAAATCTTGAACATCTGATGAAAGGTCATCGGCCTGAAAGGTTAACTTTCTCTCTCCCTCTCTCTCTCTCCACAGTTACTGCCTGACCTGCTGAGTTTGTATTGAACCGATCAGGACTTGCTGCAGCGCTTCTTGTAGATGGTACACACTGCAGCCACGGTGCGCCGGTGGTGGAGGGAGTGAATGTTTAAGGTGGTGGATGGGGTGCCGATCAAGCGGGATTGTCGAGTTGAAGTATGGTGGGAGGAAGCTCGTGTGGAGCATTAACACAGGCATGGACCAGTTGGGCCGAAGGTCCCACAAACAGCAATGTGATAATGATCAGATAATCAGTTTTAGGTGTTGGTTGAGGGATAAATATTGGATAAGACATCGGGGAGAACTCCCCTGCTCTTCTTCGAATTTTTTTAAAATTCATTCCTGAGATGTGGGCGTCGCTGGCAAGGCCGGCATTTATTGCCCATCCCTAATCGCCCTTGAGAAGGTGGTGGTGAGCCGCCTTCTTGAACCGCTGCAGTCCATGTGATGAAGGTACTCCCACAGTGCTGTTAGGGAGGGAGTTCCAGGATTTTGACCCAGCGACGATGAAGGAACGGCCGATATATTTCCAAGTCGGGATGGTGGGTGTGACTTGGAGGGGAACTTGTTCCCACGCACCTGTTGCTCTTGTCCTTCTAGTTGGTAGAGGTCGCGGGTTTGGGATTTCACCAGCTGGCCATTGAAAGGAAATTTAACCCACCGAGACACGACTTCGCTCCAGCCCCTCGTTTACACTCAGACTGGGAATTGGAATTGAGATTTAAGTATTCAGGGACGTCACGTCCGGTTTGGGATTCCATTCGCAAAGAAGAAATAAAAAATCTGCAGTGGTAATTACGAATAAAAATGCTTCCATACCTTTCCCACACAGCAACACCTATTGTATTCACCTTCGCTTATAAATTGCCTCTTGCCAGCTTGTGGTGTCTGTGGCCAGATGATTACAACTGACTATCAGTTGCCCAGGCCCTAAGCTCTGGAATTCCCTCCTTAAACCTCTCCGGCTCTCGACCTCTCTCACTCCTTTAAGATGCTCTTCACCAGGCTTCTAGTCACCTGTCCTAATATCTCCTCATGTGGCTCGAAGTCAAATTTTGTCTGATAATCGCTCCTGTGAAGCACCCTGGGACGTTTTATTTCTCCCCAAAAAGCTGTACCTTCACCACACGGACTGCAGCGGTTCAAGAAGGCGGCTCACCACCAGCTTCTCGAGGGCAACTAGGGATGGTCAATAAATGCTGGCCTTGCCAGCAATGCCCACATCCCAAGAATGAATAATAAAAGTAAAACAAATAGTGGGAGAGTGTGACATCGAAACATGTGATTCCTGAGGAACTGTCAGCTATAAAATTAAGAACTGAGATTGATAAACCTTTATTGGGCAATGATATTAAGGGTTACGGACCCAAGGCGGGTAGATGGAGTTAAGATACAGATCAGCCATGATCTAATTGAATGGCGGAACAGGCTCAAGGGGCTGAATGACCTCCTCCTGTTCCTATGTTCCTAAGTTGCTGCTGCAAGCCCTTAATATTTGGCCACACCTGCCTCATTTTATGACTCCAGATTGGCGAGCTGCCTTTATAACGAGGACCCCGGTCCAAAATACGCCTCGTCCCTGGCTGATTCCTCCATCACGTAATGCCCATCCGAATAGCTCTCCAAACGGAAAGTGCCTGGCTACTGTTATAGTGCCAATGTTTTTATACCTCAAATCTGCGCCAATTAACGGAGGCGTGCAAATCGGACGTGTGTGTGTCGGTGATTTTGCAAGATACTCGCTACCACAGGGAGTGGTTGAGGCGAATAGTATAGATGCATTTATGGGGAAGCTGGATAAACACATGAGGGAGAAAGGAATAGAGGGACATGGTGATGGGGTGAGATGAAGAGGGGTGGGAGGAGGCTGGTGTGGAGCAGAAACACCGGCACGGAGCAGTTGGGCCGAATGGCCTGTTTCTGTGCTGTCGATGATGTTGTAGGAAATATCCATTTCAAAACTCTGTCTAGAGTTGATTATACCCCGGTGAACTTATAACTCTGTCTCTTCACCTACACATAAAAATGATTGAAAAGCCTGAAATGAAGATCGCCAACCATTTTAAAACTGTACTGTGACCCGATGAGAATTTTCAGTTAAACGCCAGTTAATTTTACACGTTAATACTTGACACAATTCACCTTATATTGTAACAGTGACAACACTTCAAAAGTACTTCACTGGCTGTAAAGTGCCTTGGGACATCCTGAGGTCATGAAAGGCGCTGTATAATTACAAATTCTTTCTTTCTTTCACTCAAAGTTACTTTCCAACAGATGCAACATGGTAAGGCAAATATCAATATAATATAAGAACATAAGAAATAGGATCAGGAGTAGGACATTCGGCCCTTTGAGCCCGCTCCGCCATTCAATGAGATCAAGGCTGATCTTCGACCTCAACTGCACCTTCCCACCCGATCCTCATGTCTCGTGATTCCCTTAGTATCCAAAAGGTGGGATAGAGGAACAAAGGGATCTCGGAGTACAAATACACAAATCACTAAAAGTTGCGACACAGGTTAGCAAGGCCATAAAAAAAGCAAACCAAGCACTAGGGTTTATTTCGAGAGGGATAGAATTGAAAAGTAGGGAAGTTATGCTAAACTCAGTATCGAACCTTGGTTAGACCACACTGCGTACAGTTCTGGTCGCCATATTATAAAAAGGATATATAGAGGCACTGGAGAGGGTGCAGAGAAGATTTACAAGGATGATACCAGAAATGTGAGGGTATACCTATCAGGAAAGGATGAACAGGCTGGGTCTCTATTCTCTTGAAAAAAGAAGGCTAAGGGGTGACCTAATAGAAGTCTTTAAAATTATGAAAGGTTTTGATAGAGTGGATACAGAGAGAATGTTTCCGCTTGTGGGGAAGAACATAACTAGAGGCCATCGATATAAGATAGTCACCAAGAAATCAAATAGGGAATTCAGAAGAAACTTCTTTACCCAAAGAGTGGTGAGAATGTGGAACTCGCTTCCACAGGGAGTGGTTGAAGCGAATAGTATAGATGCATTTAAGGGGCGGTTAGACAAGCATATGAGGGAGAAGGGAATAGAGGGTTATGCTGATAGAGTTAGATGAGGAAAGACGGGAGGAGACTCGAGTGGAGCATAAACACCAGCATGGTCTGGTTGGGCCGAATGGCCTGTTTCTGTGCTGTATATCCTGTGTAATCCGATGTAAAAATCTATCGATCTCTGTCTTGAATATACTCAAAGACTCAGCATTCACAGCCCTCTGGGGCAGAGAATTCCAAAGATTCACCACCCTCTGAGTGAAGAAACTCCTCCTCATCTCAGTCTTAAATGGCCGACCCCTTATCCTGAGACTATGTCCCCTAGTTCTAGACTCTCCAGCCAGGGGGAAACAACCTCTCAGCATCTACCCTGTCAATCCCCTTAAGAATTTTATATGTTTAAATGCGATCACCTCTCATTCTTCTGAACTGTAGGGAATATAGGTCTAGTCTCCTCAATCTCTCCTCATAGGACAATCCCCTCATTCCAGGAATCAGTCTGGTGAACCTTTGTTCCACTCCCTCGAAGGCAAGTATATCCTTCCTTAGGTAAGGAGACTGAATCTGGAATGCACTGCCTGGAAGCAGATTCAATAATAACATTCAAAAGAGAATTGGATAAATACTTGAAGGGAAAAAAAATGACTGCATTATGGGGAGTGGAATTATTTGGATAGCTCTACCAAAGAGCCAGCACAGGCACGATGGGCCGAATGGACTCCTTCTGTGCTGTATCATACTCTGATGCTAAGATAGCAAAAAAAAAATAACTTTCAGTAGCTGTGATCAACATGACACCATCTAATATCTGTCCTCAAAACTAACCGCCGGTTAAATGGTTTTGTAACCAAATAGATCAAGCTCGATAATCTGCTGACAGATTAAATGTTGTCTAGAATTCTGGGCCCTTCCTGTGCTGATGAGTAATTGATTTACTGTTTAGTTCAGGACGCTGATTTAAATGTCTTTTCTGTCTGAATGTGACTCCGACCAATTTGTGCGGCCGGTACACCCGGGAGAGTTTGGTCCTGTTGTCTCACTGGACCTGGTCTCATCTCATCTTCTCAGGTCTCGAAGAGTTCTTCATTAGTAGCTCCAAGATGCAGTTTCAGGCAAACCGACTGCCCGGGTGGTTTGAAGTCGGAATTGGTAAACGTAACGCATGATTGCTTCGTTGCCCAGCGCCTCAAAGGAGGACCGATCTCAGCTCAACTTAGTAATAGGAATTGAAGCAGCAGTGTGCAGAAATTGGAAGTTGAAGCACCTCAGGGTGATAGCGAGCACAACATGATTAAATTCAATATGATCTGGGACTCGTGATTGCCCAGGACCAACATCCCAGCCACACAGTTTCAAGAAGAACAAAGCAAGGGCTTTCCTTTCACCTCATTTACTTATCTAGCTTCCGCTTAA
The DNA here is from genome assembly GCA_030390025.1 of Squalus acanthias. Classification (NCBI taxonomy): domain Eukaryota; kingdom Metazoa; phylum Chordata; class Chondrichthyes; order Squaliformes; family Squalidae; genus Squalus; species Squalus acanthias. The sequence goes on along the minus strand of CM059432.1, from coordinate 3,017,779 downwards.
AAGCCCCTATGACCAGTGTCGAAAGAAGCTAGCACAGTACCCGTAACGCTGAGAGGATGTTTCCCCCTGGCTGGAGGGTCTAGAACCAGGGGTCACAGTCTCAGGGTAAAGGGGTCGGCCATTTAAGACCGAGATGAGGAGAAATTTCTTCACTCAGAGGGTTGTGAATCTTTGGAATTCTCTGCCCCCCGAGGGCCGTGGATGCTGAATCGATGAGTATATTCAAGGCTGAGATCGATAGATTTTTCGACATTAAAGGAATCAAAGGATAGGGCGGGAAAATGGAGTTGATGTAGAAGTTCAGCCATGATACGGTACGGTAGCATAGTGGTTATGTCACTGGGCTAGTAATCCAGTTAGGCCTAGACTAATAATCCAGCAGACATGAGTTCAAATCCCACCACTGGCAGCTGGGGAATTTAAAGTCAGTTCATTAAATAAATTTGGAATTAAAAAGCTAGTATCAGTAATGGTGACCATGAAACTACCAGATTGTTGGGAAAAACCCATCTGGTTCACTAATGTCCTTTAGGGAAGGAAATCTGCTGCCCTTACCCGGTCTGGCCGATATGTGACTCCAGACCCACAGCAATGTGGTTGACTCTTAACTACCCTCTGAAATGGCCGAGCAAGACACTCAGTTGGATCAAACCGCTACGAACAAAGTCAGCGCTGTGGGAGCACCTTCACCACACGGACTGCAGCGGTTCAAGAAGGCAGCTCACCACCACCTTCTCAAGGGCAATCAGGGATGGGCAATAAATGCTGGCCTTGCCAGCGACGCCCACATCCTGTGAACGAATAAATTAAAAAAAAATCTTATTGAATGGTGGAGCAGGCTCGAGGGGCCACATGGCCTACTCCTCGTTCTGGTTCTTATGTTCTCATAACTCAAGAATGAGGACAAATCTGATCTGGGCATCTACTGAACCATCAATCTCTGGTGAAATAATGGAATCAATCATCAGGGCCAAACTTTGGAATTATCTGTATGAGAATCATTCAGTAAATATAGTCATCTTAGAAGGAGGAAGTTCCTGTCTGACCAACTTCCTTAATCTTATTTTGAGAAAGCAATGCCCTCATGAACAAAAGAAGAAAGATATGACGTGGTGCACTCTGATGGCCAAAGCGTCTTTGGTTAAGTCCCTTGTGAAAGTGGAAAGCAGTGAGGATTCAATATAAAGTCTGGTGTGAATAAAGAATTGACTGAAGGAAATGGAGGTGGGGGAACTTATTAGAAAGTGATGTTGGAATGGGAGGAGTGTCTCAGGGTTCGATGTTGGGATCCCAAATATTCCTAGGTGTCAACCGTGGCTCAGTGGGCAGCACACTTCCCTCTGAGTCAGAAGGTCGTGGTTTCAAGACTCTCTCAAGAGACTATTTTGAGACCATAATCTAGACAGTAACTGAGGGAGCGATGCACTGTCAGCGATGCAGTCTTTCAGATGAGACGTTAAACTGAGGCTCCGTCTGCCCTCTCAGGTGGATGTAAAAGATCCCACGGCCACTATTTTGAAGAAGAGCAGGGGAATTCCTCCCAGTGTCCTGGGGCCAATATTTATCCCTCAACCAACATCACAAAAGCAGATTATCTGGTTATTTTTACATTGCGGTACGTGGGACCTTGCTGTGTGCAAATTGGCTGCCGTGTTTCCTACATTGCAGTAGTGACTACACTTCAAAAATACTTTGGAACATCCTGAGGTCGTGAAAGGCGCCATAGAAGGTCTTTCTTTATCACTTAAAGAGGCAAGCCAGCAAATTGCTTAATCTTTGGTCTCTGGGAAAAACAACTTTCGACTCGTATCTTTAACTACCTGACTTTGGATTCATAACCTAGCACAGGACTGTCCTGACAAACTAACCCCATTAGGGTCAGATTTAAGACAAAACGTGTTTTAAAATAACTCATCTAGATCTGTGGAAAAATGCCCAAAGAATCCAGAAATATGGCAAGGGCTTTCGATAAGGTCCCGCATAAGAGATTAGCGTGTAAAGTTAAGGCACATGGGATTGGGGGTAAGGTATTGACTTGGATAGAGAACTGGTTGGCAGACAGAAGGCAAAGAGTTGGAATAAACGGGTCTTTTTCCGAGTGTCAGGCAGTGACTAGTGGGGTTCCGCAGGGATCGGTCCTAGGACCCCAGCTATTCACAATATATATTAATGATCTAGACGAGGGAACGAGATGTAATATCTCCAAGTTTGCAGATGACACAAAGCTGGGTGGGCGTGTGTGCTGTGAGGAGGATGCCGAGAAACTCCAGGATGATTTGGACAGGTTGGGTGATTGGGCAGAATCATGGCAGATGCAGTATAATGTGGATACATGCGAGGTTATCCACTTTGGTGTCAAAAACGGGAAGGCAGATTATTATCTGAACGGCAATAGATTGGGAGAAGGGGAAGTGCAACGAGACCTGGGTGTCCTTGTGCACCAGTCGCTGAAGGTAAGCATGCAGGTGCAGCAGGCGGTTAAGAAGGCAAATGGTATGTTGGCCTTCGTAGCGAGAGGGTTCGAATACAGGAACAAGGATGTCTTGCTGCAGTTGTACAGGGCCTTGGTGAGACCACACCTTGAGTATTGTGTGCAGTTTTGGTCGCCTTATCTGAGGAAGGATGTTCTTGCCATGGAGGGAGTGCAGCGAAGATTCACAAGGCTGATACCTGGGATGGCAGGAATGACGTATGAGGAGAGATTGGGTCGATTGGGCTTATACTCGCTGGAGTTTAGAAGAATGAGAGGGGGTCTCATTGAAACTTACAAAATTCTAACAGGACTAGACAGACTAGATGCAGGAAGGATGTTCCCGATGGTCGGGGAGTCCAGAACCAGAGGTCACAGTCTAAAGATAAGGGGTAAGCCATTTAGGACAGAGATGAGGAGGAATTTCTTCACCCAGAGAGTGGTGAACCTGTGGAATTCTCTACCACAGAAGGCAGTTGAGGCCAATTCATTAAATATATTCAAGAAGGAGTTAGATATATTTCTTAAGGCTAAAGGGATCAAGGGATATGGGGTGAAAGCAGGGACAGGGTACTGAATTTGGATGATCAGCCATGATCTCATTGAATGGCGGAGCAGGCTCGAGGCGCCGAATGGCCTACTCCTGCTCCTATCTTCTATGTTTCTATGTTTAAAAATTCATTCCTGGGCTGTTGGGGAGGGAGTTCCAGGATTTTGACCCAGCGACGATGAAGGATCGGCCGATATATTTCCAAGTCAGGATGGTGTGTGACTCGGAGGGGAACTTGGAGGTAGTGGTGTTCCCGTGTGCCTGCTGCCCTTGTCCTTCCATGTGGTGGAGGTCGCGGGTTTGGGAATAAAACATAATGTTCTGATTAGCTTGCCAGTCTATATTAACACCTGGTGAAATCATTTAACTGAAAGGTCAGGTTCTAAATCTATCGAGAGTCAAGCAAGGAGGAAATAATTTTCTTCAGAAAATCTCCTAACTGTGGACAGAAAGAAGCAACAGCAACAGCTTGTATTTACACAGCGCCTTTAACGTAGTAAAACATTCCAAGGTGCTTCACAGGAGCGATTATCAAACAAAATATGACACCGAGCCACATAAGGAGATATTAGGGCAGGTGACCAATGGATTGGTCAAAGAGTTAGGTTTTAAGGAGTGTCTTAAAGGAGGAGAGAGGGAGAGAGGTTTAGGGAGGGAATTCCAGAGCTTAGGGCCCAGGCAGCTGAAGGCACGGCCGCCAATGGTAGGGCCATTAATAAAACATTATCGATGCCTATAAAAGTAGTAAAGTAAGGTAGGATAGGACAGGGGAGGGTAAGGAGGGGAGGGGAGGTTAAGGAGGGAAGTGGAGGGGAAGATAAGTTGAGGGAAGTGGAGGGAAGATAAGTTAAGGGAGGGGAGGGTCAGGTAGGATAGGAGAGGGGAGGGTAAGGGAGGGGAGGTTAAGGTAAGGGAAGAGAGGGTAAGGTAGAGTAAGATAAGGGTAAATTAAGGTAGGATGGGGAGGATAGAGTAGGGTAAGGTAGGGAGGGGAGGGTGAGTGGTGTGGGGCAAGCACCTTGCAAGCCCTTAAGTTACTGAAGTATAAATACTGGAAGGGAAAATATTTGCAGGGCTGTGGGCAAAGGGCAGGAGGAGTGGGACTAATTGGAGAGCTCTTTCAAAGAGCCGGCACAGGCACGATGGGCCGAGTGGCCTCCTGTCTTCTATCATTCTATGATTGAGTTGAACCCTTGCTCGTACCCCTGGTTACTGCTACCTGAGTGCTATGGCCAGTGACGTTCGTGCGAGAGAACAACAAACAGTAAATAAGCCAAGGTCGCACGTGTGGTAGAGCAGTATCCAATATTCCCTCTAATATTCTTTGGCACTGCACGGCCCCTTTAAGGGGCTGCGTGGGCCATCCAAAATCCTGGGTACGGGCGGTTTTTGCATTGACAAGCCGGCTGCACAGCTTAAAGGGAACGTTGGCAGCATCCGTCTACAATGGGACGAAGGAAATCGGGGATGCACAAGAGGATAGAATTGGAGGAGCGCGGAGATCTCGGAAGGTTGTGGGGCTGGAGGAGGTTACAGAGATGGGGGGGCGGGGGGCGAGGGCCATGGAGGGATTTGAAAACGAGGATGAGGATTTTAAATTCGAGGTGTTGCCGGACTGCGAGCACGGAGGGTGATGGGTGAACAGGACTTGGTGCGACTTACGATACGGAGAGCAGAGTTTTGGGTGAGCTTGAGCAGAACAAAAAAAGGTACCATTTAGCATCGAGCGTCAGATTCTTAAAGAGATACTTCTTATTGTTGAAATGGAATTAAATGCTATTCCCGAGTGATGTCAGGTCACGTCTGCCACAAGATTACCTTGTTCATGTAAGGAGTGTGATGGAATACTCTCCACTTGCCCACTCAAGAAGCTCGACACCATCCAGGACAAAGCAGCCCCCTTGCTCGGCACCCCATCCACCACATTAAACACTCACTCCCTCCACCACCGGCGCACTGTGGCTGCAGTGTGTACCATCTACAAGATGCACTGCAGCAACTCGCCAAGGCTTCTTAGGCAGTACCTCCTAAACCTGCAATCTCTACCACCTAGAAGAACAAGGGCAGCAGGTGCATGGGAACACCACCACCTCCAAGTTCCCCTCCAAGTCACACACCATCCTGACTTAGAAGTACATCGCCGTTCCTTCATCGTCGCTGGGTCAAAATCCTGGAACTCGCTCCCTAACAGCACTGCGGGAGCACCTTCACCACACGGACTGCAGCGGTTCAAGAAGGCAGCTCACCACCACCTTCTCGAGGGCAATTAGGGATGGGCAATAAATGCCGGCCTTGCCAGCGACGCCCACATCCCATAAGCGAAAAAAAAAATGCCAACTAATCTTTGAATCTTTGGATAAGATCAGGCTGCTTGGCCACTGCAAAGTAAATTGTCAAGCAATAGCATTCCAATTTTGTGACTATGTTGTGTCAGCCGTGGCTCAGTGGGTAGTGCCCTCACCTCTGAATCAGAAGGTCGTGGGTTCAAGTCCCACTCCAGAGACTTGAGCGGCAAATAGCTGACACTCCCAGTGCAGTACTGAGGGAGTGCTGCACTGTCGGAGGCGCCGTGTTTTGGATGAGACGTTAAACCGAGGCCCCGTCTGCCCTCTCAGGTGGACGTAAAAGATCCCGTGGCCACTATTTCAAAGAAGAGCAGGGGAGTTATCCCCGGTGACCTGGGGCCAATATTTATCCCACTATCGACATCTCTAAAACAGATTATCTGGTCGTTATCACATTGCTGTTTGTGGGAGCTTGCTGTGCGCAAATTGGCTGCCGCATTTCCTACATTACAACAGTGACTCCACTTCAAAAAGTACTTCATTGGCTGTAAAGTGCTTTGGGACGTCCGGTGGTCATTCAAGGTGTTATAGAAATGCAAGTCTTTCTTCTTTCTATAATCATTCGGTTTAGTTTATTTCTTTCCATATTTTGTGCTTTACCTCTTTTTAAATATAGAATACGTTCCTCAGGAGACCATACCTAATATGGATGATATTTGTTAGTTTATCGACAAATGCAACTTTATGTGTCAGCCGTGGCTCAGTGGGTCGCACTCTCTCTCGCCCTTGAGTCAGAAGGTTGTGGGTTCGAGTCCCACTCGAGAGACTTGAGCACAAAAATCTAGGCTGACACTCGCAGTGCAGTGCTGAGGGAGTGCTGCACTGTCGGAGGTGCCATCGTTGGGATGAGACGTTAAACCGAGATCTTTTACGTCTGCCCTCTCAGGTGGACGTAAAAGATCCCACGGCACAACTTCGAAGAAGAGCAGGGGAGTTCTCCCCGGTGTCCTGGGGCCAATATTTATCCCTCAACCAACATAACAAAAACAGATTATCTGGTCATTATCACATTGCTGTTTGTGGGAGCTTGCTGTGCGTAAATTGGCTGCCGCGCTTCCTACATTACAACAGTGACTACACTTCAAAAAGTACTTCATTGGCTGTAAAGCGCTTTGAGACGTCCGGTGGTCGTGACAGGCACTATAGAAATGCAAGTCTTTTTTTTGTGTGTCTGCGGGGGTAATTTTAACCCCACTCGCTCAGCAGAAACCTGGCGGGCGGGCAGTTAAAATCGCCCCGGGCTCTTACCTGGCAGAAGCCGCCACGATCGCAACATCTGCGACTTTAACCCGCTCTCCTGAGCAGGCAGCGAGGACAGGCGCCCGGAGCCAACGGGGGTCCTTCTTTACACGGGCGTGTTGCGGCCCGATGACATCATTGAGACCCGACTGTGATTTTAACTCGGGCCTGCGCGGGGAAATCCACCCGGAGTTAAAATTGGGGCCACAGGCGTTTAACAAACGCTGCTCATTAGGATGACCATCGCCCGTATGGTTAACCTGCAATTTATTTCGATTTGCATCATGCTTAAAATTGAACGGAGCTCCTCATGTTTCCCTGCGTCTGCAATCTGTGTCACTCCTGAGGGTACGTGGGAGTGTCAGCTTTCACCATTAAAAGCGTTGAACATCTGTTTGGAAAATCCCCAGGAGGTTACAGTCGATGTCTGAACACTTCTAAAATGTAACTTCACGCTGGACTGAGTTATATTTCACACCCAGCCCACAGCGCACACCTTATAAGACTCAGATCTATAATTTTAGTGCACTAGGATTCCGATTACAACAACAACGTGTGTCTCTATAGCGCCTTCAACGTGTAAAACGTCCCAAAGCACCTCACAAAGCGTTATAAGACAAAATTGACACCAAGGCACGTAAGTAGATCATTGAACATATGACCTAAAGCTTGGTCAAAGAGGTAGGTTTTAAGGAGGGGAGAGAGGCGGAGGGGTTTAGGGAGCGAATTCCAGAGCTCGGGGCCTCGGCAGCTGAAGGCACGGCCGCCAATGGTGGAGCGATGGAAATCGGGGATGCTCAAGAGGCCAGAATTGGAGGAGGGCACAGAGATCTCGGAGGGTTTTAAGGCTGGAGGAGGTTACAGAGATAGGGAGGGGGCGAGGCCGTGGAGGGATTTGAAAACATATGCTTCCAAACCCGTCTCAACACAGAGTTTCTCCAGCGACTCTCCACTGTCGTCCAGCTGGGTGGGACTGCACTCGCCTGGTTCCATTCTTATCTATCTAATCGTAGCCAGAGAATCACCTGCAACGGCTTCTCTTCCCGCTCCCGCACCGTTACCTCTGGTGTCCCTCAAGGATCTATCCTTGGCCGCCTCCTATTTCTCATCTACATGTTGCCCCTTGGCGACATCATCCGAAAACACAGCGTCAGTTTCCACATGTACGCTGACGACACCCAGCTCTACCTCACCACCACTTTTCTCGACCCCCTCCATGGTGTCTAAATTGCCAGACTGCTTGTCCGACATCCAGTTCTGGATGAACAGAAATTTTCTCCAATTAAATATTGGGAAGACTGAAGCCATTGTTTTCGGTCCCCGCCACAAACTCCGTTCCCTAGCCACTGACTCCATCCCTCTCCTTAACATCTGTCTGAGGCTGAACCACACTGTTCGCAACCTTGATTTGACCCTGAAATGAGCTGCCGACCACATATCCACAGCATAACAAAGACCGCCTACTTCCACCTCCGTAACATCGCCCGTCTCCGCCCTTGCCTCAGCTCATCCGCTGCTGAAACCCTCATCCATGCCTTTGTTACCTCTAGATTTGACTATTCCAACGCACTCCTGGCTGGCCTCCCACATTCCACCCTACGTAAACTTGAGGTCATCCAAAACTCGGCTGCCCGTGTCCTAACTCACACCAAGTCCCGTTCACCCATCTCCCCTGTGCTCGCTGACCTACATTGGCTTCCGGTTAAGCAATGCCTTGATTTCAAATTCTCATCCTTGTTTTCAAATCCCTCCATGGCCTCGCCCCCTCTCTATCTCTGTAATCTCCTTCAGCCCCACAACCCCCCGAGATATCTGCGCTCCTCTAATTCTGCCCTCTTGAGCATCCCTGATTATATTCGCTCAACCATTGGTGGCCGTGCCTTCAGCTGCCTGGGCCCTAAGCTCTGGAATTCCCTCCCTAAACCTCTCCGCCTCGCTACCTCTCTCTCCTCCTTTAAGACGCTCCTTAAAACCGACCTCTTTGACCAAGCTTTTGGTCACCTGCCCTAATATCTCCTTATGTGGCTCGGTGTCAAATTTTGTTTGATAATCGCTCCTGTGAAGCGCCTTGGGACGTTATACTACGTTAAAGGCGCTATATAAATACAAGTTGTTGTTGTTGTCTGTGTGTGGGCTGTATGTGTGTGTGTATGTCATAGAATCATTGAGTCATAGTCATAACGGCACAGAAGGAGGCCATTTGGCCCATCGAGTCCGCACCGGGCGAAATGGCCTCCTTCTGTGTCTGTGTGAGTCTGTGTCTGTCTGTGTGTATCTGTGTCTGTCTGTGTGTGTCTCTGTCTGTGTCTCTGTCTGTGTGTCTGTCTGTGTGTCTCTGTTTGTGTCTCTGTGTCTGTGTCTCTGTGTGTGTCTGTCTGCGTGTCTCTGTCTGTGTGTCTCTGTCTGTGTGTCTGTCTGTGTCTCTGTGTGTCTCTGTCTGTGTGTCTGTGTCTCTGTGTTGTGTTTCTGTCTGTATGTCTGTCTGTGTGTGTCTGTCTGTGTGTCTCTGTCTTGTGTGTGTGTGTCTGTCTGTGTGTCTCTGTCTTGTGTGTGTGTGTCTGTCTGTGTGTCTCTGTCTGTATGTTGTGTCTCTGTCTGTGTGTCTGTGTGTTGTGTGTCTGTCTCTGTGTGTTGTGTCTCTGTCTGTGTGTCTCTGTCTGTGTGACTCTGTCTGTGTGTGTCTGTCTGTGTGTGTCTGTCTCTGTCTGTGTGTCTCTGTCTGTGTGTCTGTCTCTGTCTGTGTGACTCTGTCTGTGTGTCTCTGTCTGTGTGTCTGTCTCTGTCTGTGTGACTCTGTCTGTGTGTGTCTGTCTGTGTGTGTCTGTCTCTGTCTGTGTGACTCTGTCTGTGTTGTGTCTCTGTGTGTGTCTGTCTGTCTATGTGCCTCTGTCTGTGTCTGTGAGTGTGATACACTGTTGAGTAGTTACTCTGTTATTTAGGTGCCCAGTGCCATAGCCAGGCAGTGTGGGCTGTCCTGGGGCGGGACTCTCTGCGATCCGCCCTATTTATTCAGGTGTTACCCTGTCCCGGGAGTGGGACGTGCTCTCCCTCTCTCACTGGCCGCTTATTAAGGAGGTCCGGGGCTGCAGGAGTTACAATGCACCGCTCACACCAGGGAATCGAGCCGGAGTCTCAGTCCCAGCCCCTGTTCCACTCTCTGTCTACCGGCAGTTCGATCACACCCTCGCAGCCACCGGCAGCCAGGTATTTAACAATCCTTTCAAAATCTGTTACAAATCGAGTTGGAGACGAGATCAGATCTTGCATTTGTGAAATAGCCTTTGTGAAAAAGAAGGAATATAATCATGGAGTTAACCCAAAGTTAATCCAACGGGGTTTGGCAGGATTTTAAATTGGAAGTAAACATTCAGAACTGGTGCAGTCACAAGGTTCAAGTCCCACTCCAGGGACTGGAGCACATAAATCTAGGCTGACACTCCCAGTGCAGTGCTGAGGGAGTGCTGCACTGGCGGAGGTGCCGTCTTTCGGATGAGACGTTAAACCGAGGCCCCGTCTGCTCTCTCAGGTGGACGTAAAAGATCCCACGGCCACTATTTCGAAGAAGAGCAGGGGAGTTCTCCCCGGTGTCCTGGGGCCAATATTAATCCCTCAACCAACATCACTAAAAAACAGATGATCTGGTCATTATCACATTGCTGTTTGTGGGATCTTGCTGTGCGCAAACTGGCTGCCGCGTTTCCTACATTACAACAGTGACTACACTTCAAAAAGTACTTCATTGGCTGTGAAGCGCTTTGGGACATCCTGAGGTCGAGAAAGGCGCTATATAAACGCAAGTCTGTCTTTTCTTTATTATTCAATGACACGGGTGAGTGACGGGGGATAAATCAGCCCATGGATTTGCTTGCAGCTCGGTTTGCCGTTCAGATCACTTCCCATGATTTCTGGCAATGGTTGCTTATATTAAAATGTAAGCATTTGAATGAGTGTTCACAGCTAGCGAGTCGATTGTGCATTAAAGGACAGCCTGCTTAAATGTTGATGATAGTTTTATACCTAAGGATTTATTTTATATAATAGATCAATCTGAAATGAATCAGAGGATTTTGACGTTGAACTGGCTTGCCTTGGGGTGTGTTAATATCCAGGACTTGATGTCTATTTCATTACATGCAGATTTGTGTGTGTGTGTGTGTTTGGGGAGATTTTTAAAAAATTGATTGCAGTCCAGTTAAAACTCGTTCCTTTCAACAACAACAACAACTTGTATTTATACAGCGCCTTTAACGTAGTAAAACATCCCAAGGCGCTTCACAGGAGCGATTGTCAAACAAAATTTGACATTGATCCACATAAGGAGATATTAGGACACGTGACCAAAAGCTTGGTCAAAGAGGTCGGTTTTAAGGAGCATCTTAAAGGAGGAGAGAGAGGCGGAGAGGTTTAGGGAGGGAATTCCAGAGCTCGGGGCCCCGGCAGCTGAAGGCACGGCCGCCAATGGTGGAGCGATGGAAATCGGGGATGCGCAAGAGGCCAGAATTGGAGGAGGGCAGAGATCTCGGAGGGTTGTAGCACTGGTAGAGGATACAGAGATAGGGAGGGAGCGAGGCCATGGAGGGATTTGAAAACATATGCTTTCAAACCCATCACAGCACAGAGTTGTGGGACATTCTACAACACACAGCCCGGTCTAATTACATAGAATTACATAGAATGTCCAACACAGAAACAGGTCATTCGGCCCAACTGGTCCATGCTATTTTATTAGCTGTTGAAAAGGTGCAAAGGCACAGCTTAAAGTCCATTTTAATAACACAAATCTTATTCTGTCAGTTACAAACTCCAAAAGCACTGGGCAATCACCTGTCTGAATGGATTTAGAAAATCGCACAGCGCAGAGGGAGGCCATTCGGCCCATCGTGCCTGTGCCTGCTCTCTGAACGAGCTCTCCAATTAGTCCCACTCCCCCCCTGGCTCTTTCCCCACAGCCCTGCAAATCTTTCCTTTATAGTATTTATCCAATTCCCTTCTTCAAAGGGTTTAATGCTTATGAAAAGTATTAGTCACAAAAGAAAAACTTTAAAACTCATTGTCTCTGCCTAATTTTTAATGAATTAATAAAACCCATAACTTTTATGGACATCAGTCATGGTTTATTGTTGGCTTTGCTGTTGACGGCCGTGCCTTCAGCTGCCGATGTCCTAAGCTCTGGAATTCCCTCCCTAAACCTCTCCGCCTCTCCGCCTCTCTCTCCTCCTTTAAGACGCTCCTTAAAACCTCCCTCTTCGACCAAGTCTGTCCTGGTACCTCCTTATGTGGCTCGGTGTCAAGTTTTGTCTTCAAACGCTCCTGTGAAGTGAAGACATTTTTATTGCACTGAAGGTGCTCTATAAATGCAAGTTGTTGTTGTGAGTTAGTTGCTGCAGTCTCACCTCAGTAGTGAGCACCATTTATGTTGCGAACCTACTGAACCTGCGTGTGATGTAGATAGACTTTCTGCAGCAGCACAGAGGCAGTTACTTGTGTGTGAATACTGATATCATGTAGATCAGAAGGCAGCATCTGGGCATTAATTTTTTTGACTTTGTACCTCCTCGCTGTACTGGTGAAGAAGATCCACAGTAGATTTCTGCGAAATTCACCATCGCCTTTCGAGATTCATAGACTGATACAGCACAGGAGGAGGCCATTCGGCCCATCGTGTCTGTGCCGGCTCTTTGAAAGAGCTCTCCAATTAGTCCCTCTCTCCCCCCCCACCCCTGCTCTTTCCCTGTAGCCCTGCAAATTTTCCTTTTCAAGTATTTATCCAATTCCCTTTCGAAAGTTACTATTGAATCTGCTTCCACCCTTTCAGGCAGCACATTCCAGATCACAACAACTCGCTGCGTAAAAAAATTCTCCTCATTCCCCACCCCTCCCCCCGCCTATTTTGCCAATTACCGTAAATCTCTGACCTCTGGTTACTGACCTTTCTGCCAGTGGAAACAGTTTCTCCTTATTTACTCTGTCAAAACCCTTCATAATTCTGAACTCCTCTATTAAATCTCCCCTTAACCTTCTCTGCTCTAAGGGGATCAATAGGAACATAGGAACAGGAGGAGGCCATTCAGCCCCTCCAGCCTGTTCCGCCATTCAATGAGATCATGGCTGATCTGCGACCTAACTCCATATACCCGCCTTTGCCCCATATCCCTTAATATCTTTGGGATATTTAAATCTCTGATTTAAAATTAATTGATCTTGCATTAATTGACGTTTGCGGAAGAGAGTTCCAAACTTCTACCACCCTTTGTGTGTAGAAGTGTTTCTTAATTTCACTCCTGAAAGGTCTGGCTCTAATTTTTAGACGATGCCCCCCCTAGTCCTAGACTCCCCAACCAGCGGAAATAGTTTCTCTCTATCTACCCTTTCTGTTCCCCTTAAAATCCTGAAAACTTCGAACAGATCGCCCTTTAACCTTCTAAATTCCAGGGAATACAACCCTAGTTTGTGTAATCTCTCCTCGTAATTTAACCCTTGGAGTCCGGGTATCATTCTGGTAAACCTGCGCTGTGCTCCCTCCAATCTCAGATGCGCATCCCAAAATTCTGCATCCCGTTGACTGTTCAGCAGCAATCACATTTTTTTTTCTTTTAAATTGGTGATTAACTGCATTAGGATGAACTGTAGACTCCTCACAGATCCATCATCGTGAAGCGGTGCCCGCAATAACTGTGTGCTGCGCCCTCTTCAGGTTAAATGGAGCTGGTGCAAGAATACAAGAACTTTATTCTGAAACTGCCAAGATTGTACGGACAGTGAAAGAGTCTAGCAATAAAATCACAAGCATTGAGTACAAAAGTAGAGAAGTTATGCTGAACCTTTATAAAGCGCTGGTTAGGCCACAACTGGAGTATTGCGCCCAGTTCTGGTCACCACACTTTAGGAGAGGGTGCAGAGGAGATTTACCAGAATGGTTCCGGGGATGGGGGATCTTAGCTACAAGGTCAGGTTGGAGAAGCTGGTTTTAATTAGAGCAAAGGAGGTTGCTGGGTGATTTGATAGAGGTGTACAAGATTATGACGGGTTTGGATAGGCTAGACGGGGAAAGGTTGTTCCCACTAGTTGATGGTACAAGGACGAGGGGACACAGATTTAAGGTTTTGGGCAAGAGATACAGGAGGGATGTGAGGAAAAACCTTTTTACGCAGCGAGTGGTGAGGACCTGGAACTCGCTGCCGACGGAAGTGGTGGAAGCGGAGACACTCAATGTTTTCAAGGGGAGGCTGGATAGGCACTTGAGGGAAATAAACTTGCCGGGCTACAGGGATAGAGCGGGGGAATGGGACTGACTGGATTGCTCTACAGAGAGCCGGCACGGACTCGATGGGCCAAATGGCCTCCTTCTGTGCTGTTATGACTCTATGACTCTATGAGTGATACCCGCAAAAGAGCTCCCTGATAGAAAACTTAATCTAGTTGTCTTTGCGTAGAGAGGTCAGCAGTTGAACTAATGACTCGGTCTAAAATAAATGTAGATTCAAATTTTTTTGTCTTTTAATACTCCTATGCAGCGCCTTGGGACGTTTTACTACGTTAAAGGTGCCATGTCAATACAAGTTGTTGTTGTTTTTGTTCATTAAAATCTTTAACAATTGGTATTTATATAGCGCCTTTAACGTAGTAAAATGTCCCAAGGCGCTTCACAGGAGCGATTATCAAACAAAATTTGACATCGAGCCACACAGGGAGATGTTAGGGCAGGAGAACCAAAGTTTGGGCAAAGATGGAGGTTTTAAGGAGCGTCTTAAAGGAGGAGAGAGAGGCGGAGAGGTTTAGGGAGGGAATTCCATGCTTAGGGCCCAGACAGCTGAAGGCACGGCCGTCAATGGTGGAGCGATTAAACAATTTACTAAAATAACTAACAAATACCATCTAACCTTTGGAACATAGGAGCAGGAGGAGGCCATTCGGCCCCTCGAGCCTGTTCCGCCATTCAATCAGATCAGGGCTGATCCATATCTTAACTCCATCTACCCTACTTGATTCTATATCACTTAATATCCTGGCCTAGCAAAAATATATCGGATTCAGTTTTGAAATTTTCAAGTGGCCCTCAGCCATAACAATCTTTTTTGGGGAGAGAGTTCCAGATTTCCACTACCCTTTGTGTGAAGAAGTGTTTCCTGACATCACCCCTGAACGGCCTGGCTCTAATTTTAAGGTTCTGCCCCCTTGACCTGGACTCCCCCCACCAGAGGAAATAGTTTCTCTCCATCTACCCTATCAATTCCTTTACTCATCTTAAACACCTCAGTTAGATCACCCCTTAATCTTCTATACTCAAGGGAATACAAGCCCTTAGAGTCATAGGGGGAGAAATTCAGTATCGCCCCATTTGGGGCGCAATTATCGGCCGGGCGCAAAGATTAGCGCCTGGCGCTAATTATCGCCTCCGACTGCAAACTTGACTTTTATCGCCCCTGGAGGTGATTGGAGCGCTAAATCAGGCGCTTCACACCTGTCTTAAGGCGCAAAGGCCGAGGAGCGAGGCTTTACCTCAGAGCGCTGGCGAAGCTCATGTGATGTCAGTCAGCAATGGAACACAGACACAATGGCACGGGCCAGTTCTTAAAGGGGAGGGTTGATCTTGCTCTCCATCCACATCCTGCTCATTGCAGCCTTGAATCTCGGCCTGGAGAGACCTGTACATCAAATCTGCTGGAAAGAACAATGGAGAGTACCAGGGAAAGAGCTCAGAGTGCAGCCCCCACAGTCTCTTCTAAATCGATACAAGGAAGGGCAAATCAAAATGAAACTGCAAAGTGCAGCTCAGTACCCAAAACTCCTTCACACAGCGTTGAATCTCTCCAGAAGTCTGTCTCTCTCTCTCTCAGAATGCATGGTTCAAAAATGTCACCAACAATAAAAGGCAGGAAGCGGTCACCTTTAAATAGCGCTCCCCCAGTCCCTTCATGACTGCAAAACGCTCCCCTCAACCTGTCGTTGCTAGCGGCAGGCGGTAAGGCAGGGGGCGCCACTCAATATAAGCTCCGGGGCACTACCGGGGCGTTGCGCACTCGACTGACATCACGATCTGCCGGCGCAGGAGATCGTGGCGGTAGTGTTTAGCGTCGCCGCAAAATGTCCAGTTAATTTCGCGAGCGGCGCAAACATCGCCGCGCCCGGGCGCTAGTTGCTTTGCGCCCCATTAGCGCCCTCTTAAGGCGCTAACGGGAGGCGCAACCAACTGAATTTTTTCCCCGAGTGTCTCCGCTTCCACCACTTCCGTCGGCAGCGAGTTCCAGGTCCTCACCACTCGCTGCGTAAAAACGTTTTTCCTCACATCCCCCCCTGTATCTCTTGCCCAAAACCTTAAATCTGTGTCCCCTAGTCCTTGTACCATCAACTAGTGGGAACAGCCTTTCCCCGTCTAGCCTATCCAAACCCGTCATAATCATTGTACACCTCTATCAAATCACCCCTCAACCTCCTTTGCGCTAATGAAAACAAATCCAGCTTCTCCAACCTGTCCTTGTAACTAAGATCCCCCATCCCCGGAACCATTCTGGTAAATCTCCTCTGCACCCTCTCAAGGGCCTTCACATCCTTCCTAAAGTGTGGTGACCAGAACTGGATACAATACTCCAGTTGTGGTCTAACCAACGCTTTATAAAGGTTCAGCATAACTTCTCTACTTTTGTACTCAATATCTCTATTTATGAAGCCCAAGATCCCATATGCTTTGTTAACCACTCTCTCAATATGTCCAGCCACCTTCAGGGACCTATGCACATTAACTCCCAGGTCCCTCTGTCCCTGTGCACTCTTTAAAACTGTGCCATTAAATGTATATTGCCTCTCCCTGTTCCTTCTGCCAAAATGCATCACCTCACACTTCTCTGTATTAAATTCCATCTGCCACTTGTCTGCCCATTCTGCTAGTCTTTCTATGTCCTGTTGCAGTCGATTGGTATCATCCTCACTGTTTGCCACACCCCCAAGTTTGGTGTCATCGGCAAATTTAGAAATTCTACTCTGTATTCCAATATCCAGGTCATTTATATATATCAAAAAAAGCAGTGGCCCCAGCACTGACCCTTGGGGAACACCACTGTCTACCATCCTCCAGTCTGAAAAACAGCCATTTACCACAACTCGCTGTTTCCTGTCCCTTAGAGAGAGATAATCTTTAAAAATAAAATTGGATCACAAGCAATTGACTGGAACATATATAAAGTTGAATTTAAGACAATGTGGTCTTCAGAAAGAAAGAATAAACTTGCATTTATATAGCGCCTTTCACAACCTCAGGATGTCCCAAAGCACTTTACAGCCAATTAAGTACTTTTTGAAGTGTAGTCACTGTTGTAATTTAGGAAACGTGGCAGCCAATTGCGCACAGCAAGCTCCCGCAAACAGCAATGCGATATTGACCAGATAATCTGTTCTTACATGTAGGATGAAGGTTAAATATTGGCCAGGACAGCGTGAGAGAAATCATTTGCTCTTCAGGGTAGAATGTTGTTCTTTGTCAGCATTCACCTGGGGTGAGTCAGGATTCTCACGGATAAAGGGGGCACCGATAATACAGCGCTATGGGAACCATTCACAGGGGCAAACCTCCCAGTGCGCCCCGCACGGGGGAGGAAATTGCAGAATTGCAAAGCAACTTGACCACTTGTGCAGCAACAGGAACTAGTTCCCTGACAGTCACCTGGGAGCCTCGTTAGAGTTGAAGGACAAATGCCAGATCTGTAACAGTTCGATTCTGACACAGGTTGGCGACGTTCTCCGTTTATTTGTATTCGACCAAGTTCAGACACACACATTGGGCCGGATATTCCGATCCCTACGGGTGTGTACGCGCTGTGTACCCACCCGTAGGGACATCGGAAATGCCGGTTTCAGGCATGCACTGCGTAGGCGCTGGAAACCGGCATTTCCGATCTGTCAAGAAAGCTCTTGAGATCCTCCGGCTGCCCGGGAGAACGGCCTCTGCGGGCAGAGAGTTCCGCTTTTTGGAGACCCTCTGCCCACAGAAAACACTTACAATTCTTGCGCCTCGTAAAAGCGTAAGGCCTGCTTTTACCAGGATAAGAGTCGAAAAAAGTAAAAAAAAAAATTTTTCACAGATTTATCATTTAAAAATACTTTAAAAAAAGGTACGTTTATTTTTAGCCCCGTAAAAAACTTTAATTATTTTTTTCAAAAATTTAAATTTTTGTTTAAAATAGTTAATTTATTGTAATTTCAAGTAATTTTTAAAATGTGATTTAAAAAAAAAATTTATTTAAAGTTTTACTATGTTTTTTCATTGATCTCCATTCATATATTTGACAGGTCTTCCTGTCAAATGTATGAAGGGAGATTCCCTTCTTTGATTGGCTCCCCATGGCCCACGTGATCCCAGGGACGCTGCGAACTACCTGCGCCTCTGGGATACGTGGGCCCTGCGCACCGGCAGTTTGAGGAGGCCCAGCATCGGAATTGTGCGCGTCCCGGGAGCCTTCAGGGAAGGGCGCAGATTTTTCCAGATCGCAGCCCTCCGCCCGCGGGAGGCCTGCGATCGGAATATCTGGACCAATGTCTTTGAGCAGCAGAGATAGAGAGAAATAGACGGTATTACCCTGATTTCCCCGGGTGGAAATGTAACCTTCGTTGTTCCTTTTCCGAGCCATCTCGCTCTCTCTACAACTTGTTAAGAAAATCTTAGGATCTTTATAGCCTGTTTCTCACGAACACTGTCAGTGATAATTAATTATGGCCGGACAAGTGTTGTTGTGAACAAGAGCCCCCAGAAAAGATGTATTCGTTCAAAACAACAGATGCCAACTTCTTTACCATCCTGTCTCCATTGTTCCACTCCTTATCTCAAAACTGCCTTGGGCACCTTGACACAAAACTTATCCTGTAGTTTCAGCAAACACCTAAACTGTACCCTGACTAATCAAACCCTAAAGCGTCCTGGGAATGAACAACTTTTAATCATTTCATTAAGTAAAAAGAAACCATAAACTTTAATCATGTGAGATTAAACCAAATCCTAATCCTACGTATATATGTCTACACAACTAGGGTATCTTACACATCTCCACTAGCTTTTCGAAGGGCTTCACTGGAAGACTACTGGTTTGGGAGCTCCATTTCAGAAGGTCCTAACTTTTTCCTTTCTTTCCCTTCTTCCAGTAAGCGCTCGCCATTGTGCAGCTTTGGGGCAGCCATGACGGCATTCAAAGGGATCTGGACGCAGCAGTTCTGGAGAGCAGTTTCTGGGGAGTTCCTGGCGACGCTCATCTTTGTCCTTCTCAGCCTAGGTTCCACCATTGGCTGGAGCGGTGAAGGTGGACCTTTGGACATTGTCCTCATCTCTCTCTCCTTCGGACTCAGCATCGCGACCATGGTCCAGTGCTTTGGTCACATCAGTGGGGGTCACGTTAACCCTGTGGTAACCGCTGCCATGGTCTGTACCAGGAAGCTCAGCCTGGCCAAGGGATTCTTCTACATTCTCGCGCAATGTCTCGGTGCCATTGTAGGAGCAGGAATCCTCTACCTGATCACGCCGTCAGATGTTGTGGGCGGACTAGGCGTTACCATGGTAATTCAATCTCAGAAAACTATTAGCCAGTTGGGTAGGCATGGGGCTGGTGGGAAGTCAATTATCAACAGCTGTTAAGAACAATATGGCCAACCGTGGCTCAGTGGGTAGTGCTCTTGCCTCTGAGTCAGAAGGTCATGGGTTCAAAGCCTCACTCCAGAGACTTGAGCACAAAATCTAGGCTGTTATTCGAGTGCTGCACTGTCGGAGGGGCAGTACTGAGGGAGCGCTGCACTGTCGGAAGTGCCGTCTTTATGTCGAGGAACCAACTAGAGATCAGGCCATCTTAGACTGGGTATTATGTAATGAGAAAGGATTAATTAGCAATCTTGTTGTGCGAGGTCCCTTGGGGAAGAGCGATCATAATATGATAGAATTCTTCATTAAGATGGAGAGTGACGTAGTTGACTCAGAGACGAGGGACCTGAATTTAAATAAAGGAAACTATGATGGTATGAGGCGCGAGTTGGCTAGGATGGATTGGGGAGCGTTACATGAAGGGTTGACGGTGGATAGGCAATGGCAAATGAGCGGAAAATGCTAGAGTCCATTATAAAAGATATAATAGCAGAGCACTGGGAAAACAGTGACAGGATCGGACAATGTCAACATGGATTTACAAAAGGTAAATCATGCTTGACAAATCTATTGGAATTTTTTGAGGATGTAACTGGTAGAATTAATAAGGGAGAACCAGTGGATGTGGTGTATTTGGACTTTCAGGAGGCTTTCGACAAAGTCCCGCATAAGAGATTAGCATGCAAAGTTAAAGCACATGGGATTGGGGGTAAGGTACTGACTTGGATAGAGAACTGGTTGGCAGACAGGAACCAAAGAGTTGGAATAAACGGGTCTTTTTCCGAGTGGCAGGCAGTGACTAGTGGGGTACCGCAGGGATCGGTACTAGGACCCCAGCTATTCACAGTATATATTAATGATTTAGACGAGGGAACTACATGTAATTTCTCCAAGTTTGCAGATGACACAAAGCTGGGTGGGCGAGTGTGCTGTGAGGAGGATGCAGAGAAACTCCAGTATGATTTGGACAGGTTGGGTGAGTGGGCAAATGCATGGCAGATGCAGTATAATGTGGATAAATGTGAGGTTATCCACTTTGGTGCAAAAACAGGAAGGCAGATTATTATCTGAACTTCCAATAGATTGGGAAAAGGGGAGGTGCAACGAGACCTGGGTGTCCTTGTGCACCAGTCGCTGAAGGTAAGCATGCAGGTGCAGCAGGCGGTTAAGAAGGCAAATGGTATGTTGACCTTCATAGCGAGAGGATTCGAGTACAGGAGCAAGGATGTCTTGCTGCAGTTGTACAGGGCCTTGGTGAGACCACACCTTGAGTATTGTGTGCAGTTTTGGTCGCCTTATCTGAGGAAGGATGTTCTTGCCATGGAGGGAGTGCAGCGAAGATTCACCAGACTGATACCTGGGATGGCAGGGATGACGTATGAAGAGAGATTGGGTCGATTAGGCTTATACTCGCTAGAGTTTAGAAGAATGCGAGGGGGTCTCATTGAAACTTATAAAATTCTAACAGGACTAGACAGACTAGATGCAGGAAGGATGTTCCCGATGGCGGGTGAGTCCAGAACCAGGGGTCACAGTCTAAGGATAAGGGGTAAGCCATTTAGGACTGAGATGAGGAGGAATTTCTTCACCCAGAGAGTGGTGAACCTGTGGAATTCTCTACCACAGAAGGCAGTTGAGGCCAAATCATTAAATATATTCAAGAAGGAGTTAGATATAGTTCTTAAGGCTAAAGGGATCAATGGATATGGGGAGAAAGCAGGGACAGGGTACTGAATTTGGATGATCAGCCATGATCTCATTGAATGGCGGAGCAGGCTCGACGGGCCAAATGGCCTACTCCTGCTCCTATCTTCTACGTTTCTATGTTTCGCATGAGACGTTAAACCGAGGCCCCATCTGCCAACTCGGGTGAACATAAAAGATCCCATGGCACTATTTCAAAGAAGAGCAGGGGAGTTATTCCCGGTGTCCTAGCCTCAACCAACATCACTAAAACAGATTATCTGGTCATTATCACATTGCCGTTTGTGGGAGTTTGCTGTGCCGAATTGGCTGCCACATTTCCTACATTACAACAACAACTTGTATGTATATAGTGCCTTTAACGTAGTAAAATGTCCCAAGGCGCTTCACAGAGCGATTATCAACAACATTTCACACCGAGCCACATGAGGAGATATTAGGGCAGGTGACCAAAAGCTTGGTCACAGAGGTCGGTTTTAACGAGCGTCTTAAAGGAGGAAAGAGAGGCGGAGAGGTTGAGGGAGGGAATTCCAGAGCTTAGGGCCCAGGCAGCTGAAGGCACGGCCGCCAATGGTTGAACGATTGAAATCAGGGATGCTCAAAGGCCAGAATTAGAGGAGCGTAGATATCTCGAGATGTTGTAGGGCTGGAGAGATTACAGAGATAGGGAGGGGGGGCGAGGCCATGGAGGGATTTGAAAACAAGGATGAGAATTTTGAAATCGACGTGTTGCTTAACCGGGAGCCAATGTGTGTCAGCGAGCACAGGGGTGATGGGCGAATGGGACTTGGTGGAGTTAGGACACGGGGCAGCCGAGTTTTGGTTGACCTCACGTTTACGTAGGGTAGAACATGGGAGGCCGGCCAGGAGTGCGTTGGAATAGTCAAGTCTAGAGGAAACAAAGGCAATAGTTACAATAATTACAACAGTGACTACACTTTAAAAGTACTTCATTGGCTGTAAAGCACTGTAGGACGTCCTGAGGTCGTGAAAGG
The DNA here is from genome assembly GCA_030390025.1 of Squalus acanthias. Taxonomy (NCBI): domain Eukaryota; kingdom Metazoa; phylum Chordata; class Chondrichthyes; order Squaliformes; family Squalidae; genus Squalus; species Squalus acanthias. Next base: position 2,995,860 of record CM059432.1, on the reverse strand, counting down.
CGCTATCGAAATGCAAGTCTTTCTTTCTTTCTTTCTAATCAGAAAAAACTTTTAGCTTTTTATTTCATTAAGTATGTAGATACAGAATAAACTGTGTACTCAAGTAAAACTATGAATTATAACGCAGTCGCGGCTGCAATCTTCATCTTAATATTACAGATAAATGAAAAGCTTTCAGCGGGCCATGGTCTGTTGGTTGAACTGTTTATAACATTCCAGCTGGTGTTTACCATCTTTGCCACTTGTGACTCTAAACGTGATGACCTCAAGGCTCGGCAGCTTTGGCGATTGGTCTCTCTGTCGTCATTGGACACATGTTTGCCGTAAGTCTTTCGAGCCCACCTTGAAATAGACTGCGATTGATTGAAAGCTACCTGTAGTTTTCAGTTCATGCTAACTCTCTTCTCTCTGCTTCAGATTAACTACACTGGCGCTAGTATGAACCCTGCTCGATCATTTGGACCTGCCGTTATCACAGGGAAATGGGAAAACCATTGGGTAATTATTAGTCACCTATCATTAGCAGCAATAAGAGAACTCAGGGCTAATTCAAATGATGCATATTGCCCAGCTCATGGAACGATATGGCACAGAAGGAGGCCATTCGGCCCATCGTGCCTGTGCCAGCTCTTTGAAAGGGCTCTCCAATTAGTCCCACTCCCCCCTGCTCTTTCCCCATAGCCCAACAATATTTTCCGCTTCAAATCTTTATCCAATTCCCCTTTTGAAAGTTACTATTGAATCTGCTTCCACCGCCCTTTCAGGCAGCGCATTCCAGATCACAACAACTCGCTGCGTTAAAAAAAATTCTCCTCATCTCCCCCTCTGTTTTTTTGCCAATTGAATGCTGTAGAAGCAGAAATGGTGAACATTGAACATTGTGACACTCCATATTAGTTACTATCAGTATGCAATGACTCACTGTAGACAGTGGGCTGGATTTTGTCTTGGGGTCGGGTTGGGGTCGTGTAATCCGCATTTCGTGTTTCCCCCCCGACTCCAGATTAATGTGGATGAATGATGCAATTTTCACTTAATTGGGCAATTGAGTTCCAGCATGTGGGAACCCATGAACCAATTAGTGGTTTCAGTCTGAAAGTCGCCTCTGATGATGTCATCATTGCTGACTGCCTAGTCTCAGAGACTGTTGGTGAGAGAGGACCTGCCTGGCTTGCTTTTGATGTGAGTGGACCTGGATGCAAAATATGGGGGGAGGAGAGAGAGAGAGAGAGAGAGAGAGAATTCTTTTTGCATCCAAGTCCTCTCACAGCAAAGGCCAGGCAGTCTCTGAACACATTCAATGCAGCAGCGGCGACTTTCAGACCTAATACTACTACTACCTTCATCACATCTCCGTTGTAATAGTGGACCTGCAGCTGATAGTCAGCTGTCCACTTGTGCTCCCGCCAGGTTTCACTGGAGTGTTTCACACCAGGCGTACTTCACGTCAGAAAAGGGTTAAACTAGCTAAAACGTTTCAAAATGGCATTACAGAGTCAATTTAGAGCTTGTTAAGGGCTTTAATGGCCTCTCCCGCCTCTTGGAGTCAGGAACCCCGCGACTGATTTTGTCAAAATTGCGTGGAGGCAGGATGGAGTCGGGATGGGGTCGGAAACCCCGACCCCGCAAATTTAACCCCCCACACGCCTCCAAACCCGACTCCATGGGTCATTCAAAATCCAGTCCAGTGTGTCCTACTACAAGTACTTATTGTGGTGTAAGATTCATTGATAATTAACCTCCTCGATTATAATCACCACATATCCACATCAAAATAATTCAAAATAGAGCCACACAGCTTCAAAAGGAAAATAGATGAGAAGTTCAGGAATAAAAACAGAAAATGCTGGAGACACTCAGCAGGTCAGGCAGCATCTGTGGAGAGAGAAACAGAGTTAACGTTTCAGGTCGGTGGCCTTTCATCAGAACTGGAAAAAGTTGGAGATGTAACAGGTTTTTAAGCAGGTGTAGGGGCAGGGAAAGGCGGGAGGGGAGGAAAGAACAAAAGGGAAGGTCTGTGATAGGGTGGAAGGCAGGAGAGATTAAATGACAAAAGGGATGATGGTGCGAGGCAAAAGGAGATGGTAATGGGACAAGTAAAGAAACAAAAGATGGCTCTAGAGGAGGTGTCAGTGGGAATGGCAGAATCAGCACCTGCTGTCCAAAAAAATGGGGGCAGAGGTTATGATGTGAAACTGTTGAACTCAATGTTGAGTCCGGGAGGCTGTAAAGTGCCTAATCGAAAGATGAGACGCTGTTCCTCGAGCTTACATTGAGCTTCACAGTATTTTGCTTTTGAGAAGTTCAGGAGCTAATTTTAGCCACTTTATCTTTTCATCTCACTCACCATTGTAGTAAAAAAGAATTCCCTTTCATGGCCAATGTTCCCTAAATTACCCCCGCCCCCCCCACCCCGATTTGTTTTAATTTAATTTGAATTAATTAAAGGGTAAGTCATGGCAGGAGAGCTCGGCCCCGTGATATGCTCCTCCTGTGCTATGTGGGAAATCAGGGACCCTTCCGGTGTCCTTGACAACCATGTGTGCGGGAAGTGTATCCAGCTACAGCTACTGGCAGACCGCATTACGGCGCTGGAGCTGCGATTGGATGCATATTGGAGCATTCGCGATGCTGAGAACCTCGTGAATAGCACGTTTAGCGAGTTGGTCACACCGCAGGCAAAGGGTGTACAGGCAGGAAGTAAATGGGTGACCACCAGGCAGAGTAAGAGGTGCAGGCAGGGAGTGCAGGGGTCCCCTGTGGACATCCCCCTCTCAAACAGATATACCACTTTGAATATTGTTGGGGGGGATGACTTATCAGGGGAAGGCAGCAGCAGCCAACTTCCTGGCACCATGGGTGGCTCTGCTGCACAGGCTGGGAGGAAAAAGAGTGGAAGAGCTATAGTGATAGGGGATTCAATTGTAAGGGGAATAGATAGGCGTTTCTGCGGCCGCAACCGAGACTCCAGGATGGTGTGTTGCCTCCCTGGTGCAAGGGTCAAGGACATCTCGGAGCGGCTACAGAACATTTTGGAGGGGGAGGGCGAACAGCCAGCTGTCGTGGTGCACATAGGCACCAACGATATAGGTAAAAAAGGGGATGAGGTCCTAAAAGCAGAATATAGGGAGTTAGGAGGTAAATTAAAAAATAGGACCTCAAAGGTAGTAATCTCAGGATTGCTACCAGTGCCACGTGCTAGTCAGAGTAGAAATAGGAGGATATTTCAAATGAATACGTGGCTAGAGGAATGGTGCAAGGGGGAGGGATTCAAATTCCTGGGACATTGGAACCGGTTCTGGGGGAGGTGGGACCAGTACAAACCGGACGGTCTGCACCTGGGCAGGGCCGGGACCGCTGTCCTAGGGGGAGTGTTTGCTAATGCTGTTGGGGAGGGTTTAAACTGAAGTGGCAGGGGGTTGGGCACCTGAGCAGGGAGACAGAGGAAAGCGTGTCAGGAAGAGACAGAAGGTATGGAGTAAAGGGTAAAGTGTTAAAAAAGGAAAAAGCAGGAACTAAGTGTCACAAAACATATTTGAAAGTTCTTTATCTGAATGCACGTAGCATTCGTAACAAAATGGACAAGTTAACGGCACAAATAACTACGTATGGGTATGATCTTGTGGCCATTACAGAAACATGGCTGCAGGGTGACAACGACTGGGAACTAAATATGCCAGGGTATTTAACAATCAGGAAGGACAGGCAAAAAGGAAGGGGAGGTGGGGTGGCTATGTTAATAAAGGAAGGAATCGCTGTAATACAGAGAAATTATATTGGGTCAAAGGATCAGGATAATGAAACAGTTTGGGTGGAGATAAGGAATAATAAGGGGAAAAAAACACTAGTGGGAGTAGTATATAGGCCTCCTAATAGTTGCAACTCTGCTGGAAGAAGTATTAATCAGGAAATAGTTGGGGCATGTAATAAGGGAACAGCTATAATTATGGGGGATTTTAACTATCATATTAACTGGACAAATCAAATTGGGCAGGGCAGCCTTGAGGAAGAGTTTATTGAGTGTATTAGGGATGGATTTCTTGAGCAGTATGTAACTGATCCTACAAGGGTGCAAGCAACCTTGGACCTGGTCCTGTGTAATGAGTCAGGATTAATTAATAATGTCCTAGTTAAGGATCCCCTTGGAATGAGTGACCATAACATGGTTGAATTCCATATCCAATTAGAGGGTGAGAAGGTTGGTTCTCAAACAAGCATACTGAGCTTGAATAAAGGAGACTATGATGGTATGAGAGCGGAATTGATTAAAGTGGACTGGGAAAATAGATTAAAGGGTAAGACGGTACATGAGCAGTGGTGTTCATTTAAGGAGTTACTTTACAACTTTCAAAAGAAATATATTCCACTGAGGAAAAAAGGGTGTAAAAGAAATGACAGCCATCCGTGGCTAAGTAAAGAAATTAAGGATAGTATCCGACTAAAAACAAGGACATATAAGGTAGCCAAACCTAGTGGGAGGATAGAAGATTGGGAAGTCTTCAAAAGACAGCAAAAAGTAACTAAAGGATTGATTAAGAAAGGAAAGATAGATTATGAAAATAAATTAGCAAAAAATATAAAAACAGATAGCAAGAGTTTCTATAGTTATATAAAAAGAAAAAGGGTGGCTAAGGCAAACGTAGGTCCCTTAGAGGATGAGACCGGGAAATTAATGGTGGGAAACATGGAGATGGCAAAAATGCTGAACAAATATTTTGTTTCAGTCTTTACGGTAGAGTACACTAAGAATATCCCAACACTGGACAAACAGGGGGCTCTAGGGGGGGGAGGAGCTAAATACGATTAAAATCACTAAGGAATTGGTACTCAGTAAAATAATGGGACTCAAGGCGGATAAATCCCCTGGACCTGATGGCTTACATCCTAGGGTCTTGAGGGAAGTGGCAGTAGGGATTGTGGATGCTTTGGTAATAATTTTCCAAAATTCCCTGGACTCAGCAAAGGTCCCGGCAGATTGGAAAACTGCTAATGTAACACCCTTATTTAAAAAGGGTAGTAGGCAGAAGGCTGGAAATTATAGACCAGTTAGCCTAACATCTGTGGTGGGTAAAATTTTGGAGTCTATTATTAAGGAGACAGTAACGGAACATTTAGATAAACATAATTTAATAGGACAAAGTCAGCATGGCTTTATGAAGGGGAAGTCATGTCTGACAAATTTGCTTGAGTTCTTTGAGGACATAACGTACAGGGTGGATAAAGGGGAACCAGTGGATGTAGTGTATTTAGACTTCCAGAAGGCATTCGACAAGGTGCCACATAAAAGATTATTGCTCAAGATAAAAAATCACTGGATTGGGGGTAATATTCTGGCATGGGTGGAGGATTGGTTATCTAACAGGAAGCAGAGAGTTGGGATAAATGGTTCATTCTCGGACTGGCAACCAGTGGCCAGTGGTGTTCCGCAGGGGTCGGTGCTGGGTCCCCAACTCTTTACAATCTATATTAACGATTTGGAGGAGGGGACCGAGTGTAACATATCAAAGTTTGCAGATGATACAAAGATGGGAGGGAAAGTAGAAAGTGAGGAGGACATAAAAAACCTACAAGGGGATATAGACAGGCTGGGTGAGTGGGCGGAGATTTGGCAGATGTAATACAATATTGGAAAATGTGAGGTTATGCACTTTGGCAGGAAAAATCAGAGAGCAAGTTATTATCTTAATGGCGAGAAACTGGAAAGTACTGCAGTACAAAGGGATCTGGGGGTCCTAGTGCAAGAAAATCAAAAAGTTAGTATGCAGGTGCAGCAGGTGATCAAGAAGGCCAACGGAATGTTGGCTTTTATTGCTAGGGGGATAGATTATAAAAACAGGGAGGTATTGCTACAGTTATATAAGGTATTGGTGAGACCGCACCTGGAATACTGCATACAGTTTTGGTGTCCATACTTAAGAAAAGACATACTTGCTCTCGAGACAGTACAAAGAAGGTTCACTCGGTTCATCCCGGGGATGAGGGGGTGGACATATGAGGAGAGGTTGAGTAGATTGGGACTCTACTCATTGGAGTTCAGAAGAATGAGAGGCGATCTTATTGAAACATATAAGATTGTGAAGGGGCTTGATCGGGTGGATGCGGTAAGGATGTTCCCAAGGATGGGTGGAACTAGAACTAGGGGGCATAATCTTAGAATAAGGGGCTGCTCTTTCAAAACTGAGATGAGGAGAAACTTCTTCACTCAGAGGGTAGTAGGTCTGTGGAATTTGCTGCCCCAGGAAGCTGTGGAAGCTACATCATTAAATAAATTTAAAACAGAAATAGATAGTTTCCTAGAGGTAAAGGGAATTAGGGGTTACGGTGAGCGGGCAGGAAATTGGACATGAGGCTGAGTTCGGATCGGTCAGGGCCCTGTGGGTGGCGGAGCGGGCCCAGGGGCTGAGTGGCCGGGTCCTGCTCCTACTTCTTGTGTTCTTTAGATTTGAGGTTAGGATCAGATCAGCCATGATCTTATTGAATGGCGGAGCAGGCTCGAGGGGCCGATTGGCCTACTCCTGCTCCTATTTCTTATGTTCTTATGTTCTTATGAATTCCAGAGCTCAGGTTCTGGCCTAGACGGCTGAAAATCGGAGATGCACAAGAGGCCAGAATTGGAGAAACACAGATTTCTTGGAGGGTTGTAAGGCTGGAGGAAGTTGCAGAGATATGAAAGGGGCTCTCTTCAAATGGTTCTCCTGTCCATGCGCCCAGTGTGAAGTCAAGCTTCATTATGTTCGCACAGGCATGATCAGTCCTCCCATAAAATGGAACTGTCTGCCATTTAAAAACACGCTATTCTCAGACCCAAACTCAAAGTACTGATTTTTTTCACCCCAATGGTCTGATTATTTTAGATATACAGAGTGGTAAATGTGAAAGAATCATGATTCTCAAAAGTTGACAGACAAAAAAAGAAAAAGTTATAATTTATTTATTATTAATGAGAATTAATTAATAAGGGTTAGAATTGAAAAGTAGGGAAGTTATGCTAAACTTGTATCGAACCTTGGTTAGACCACACTTGGAGTATTGCGTACAGTTCTGTTCGCCATATTATAAAAAGGATATAGAGGCACTGGAGAGGTTGCAGAGAAGATTTGCAAGGATGATACCAGAAATGCGAGTTTATACCTATCAGGAAAGGATGAACAGGCTGGGTCTCTTTTCTCTTGTAAACAGGCTGAGGGGTGACCTAATAGAGATCTTTAAAATTATGAAGAATTTTGATAGAGTGGATACAGAGAGAGTGTTTCCACTTGTGGGGAAGAGCAAAACTAGAGGCCATCAATATAAGATAGTCACCAAGAAATCCAATAGGGAATTCAGGAGAAACTTCTTTACCCAGAGAGTGGTGAGAATGTGGAACTCGTTACCACAGGGAGTGGTTGAAGCGAATAGTATAGATGCATTTAAGGGGCGGCTAGATAAGCATATGAGGGAGAAAGGAATAGAGGGTTATGCTGATAAGAGTGGGAGGAGGAATGACGGGAGGAGGCTCGTGTGGAGCATAAACGCCGGCATAGACTGGTTGGGCCGAATAGCCTGTTTCTGTGCTGTATATTCTATGTAATTCTATGTAATTATAAATATTGTGTTGTATTTATTTCCCCTTCTGTTTCAGGTTTACTGGGTCGGTCCTATGATGGGTGGGATCATCGCCGCTGCCCTCTACGAATATCTGTTCTGCCCACACAGAGAACTGAAGCACCACTTTAAAGATATTTTCAAGTCTACGCAGCCTTCCGGGGACAAATACGCGGAGGGGGAGGACAATAGGAGCCAAGCCATTGAGTACGAGGACCTGGCTGTCAAAGCTGGAGGCTCTCAAGTGATTGATGTCGATCAGAATGAAGAAAAGAAGGAAAAAGATGCCACCAAAGAACTCCTGTCATCTGTATGACTAGCAAAGGCCACTGAAAACAGAGAAGAGTCTTGTAAAATGTTGAGGGCCTGTGTCATTCCTATAAAGGAGACCGATCTGCTGTAAATACGTCCCCTTCGACAACTGCAACAGCAATTATTCCATCGTAAGGACAATAAAATTAGTTTAATATTTAGGGAAGGATGGGCTAGGGTTGCATAAAATGATAAAGCACTGTTTGGGTTTATTTTTAAACTCACTTCGTTTTATACAGTCCGATAAGATATTCATAGAGCAAGTTGTTTAGAAGAACGAGATAACGTTATGTGCCGTGATGATGAAAGGAATTTCGGTATTCAGTGGGTTACTTGACAAAGGGCATCGCTTGCAGCGCTACCAGGACGTCCAGAACAGCCAGAATCCAGCTGATTGAGTTGAGGTGTAACAAAGTAAGCGGCGTGTGGAAAAAAAACAAAGTTAGTCAGGTGGCAGTCAACCTGCTCGGACTGTTGGTAGTCTTTCATAACACATAAACGCGAGGCGGTTTTATTTCCACGGAATGTTTGAATGACCTGCTGGTCTTGAGAATGCAACTATCCAAGGACTCGTGCTTTGTATCGGCAGGTTCACAGGCCTCTCTGTTTTCAGTGCTGCACATTGTAGGAAGTCTATTTTCCAAGATGAATTTGTATTGTAAGATTGCTTTCTTTAATAGTTACATACAACATAATGTGATATTAAGACTTAGGGGGAAAAATTCGGTTGCTTTGCGCCTCCCGTTAGCGCCCTAAGAGGGTGCTAAAGGGGCGCAAAGCAACTAGTGCACCGGGCGCGGCGATTTTTGCGCTGCTCGCGAAATTGACCAGACATTTTGCGGCAGCGCTAAACACTACCACCACGATCTCCTGCGCCCGCAGATCGTGACGTCAGCTGAGCGTGCAACGCCCCGGTAGCGCCCCGGACCGGATATTGAGTGGCGCCCCCTGCCTTTCCGCCTGCCGCTAGCAACGACAGGTTGAGGGGAGCGTTTTGCAGTCGGGAAGGGACTGGGGGAGCGCTATTTAAAGGTGACCGCTTCCTGCCTTTTTTTGTCAGTGACATTTTTGCACCAGGCATTCTGCGAGAGAGAGACTTCTGGAGAGATTCAACGCTGTGTGAAGGAGTTTTGGGTACTGAGCAGCACTTTGCAGGTTCATTTTGATTTGACCTTCCTTGCATCGATTTAGAAGAGATTGTGGGGGCTGCACTCTGAGCTCTTTCCCTGGGCCTCTCCATTGTTCTTTCCAGCAGATTTGATGTACAGGACTCTCCAGGCCGAGATTCAAGGCTGCAATGAGCAGGGTGTGGATGGAGAGCAAGATCAACCCTCCCCTTTAAGAACTGGCCGGGGCCATTGTGTGTGTGTTCCATTGCTGACTGACATCACATGAGCTTCGCCAGCGCTCTGAGGTAGCACCTCGCTCCTCGGCGTTAGTACCTTAAGAGAGATGTGTAGCGCCTGATTTAGCGCTCCAATCACCTCCAGGGGCGATAGAAGCCAAGTTTGCAGTCGGAGGTGATAATTAGCGCCAGACGCTAAACTTTGCGCCCGGCCGATAATTGCGCCCCAAACGGGCGAGATACCGAATTTCTCCCCCCCAAATATTGTGGTATTAGGATTCAGCCTCAAATTTAAAATTCTCACTCTTGTGTTCAAATCCTTCCATGGCCTCGTCCCTCCCAATCTCTGAAACTTCTTCCAGCCCTCCGAGATCTCTGCGTTCCTCCAATTCCAGCCTCTTGCGCATTCCCTGATTTCCTCCGCCCCACCATTGGCATTCGTGCCTTCAGCTGCCTGGGCCCCAAGCACTGGATGGCTGCTGCGTTTCCTACGGGACAACAGTGACTACACTTCAAAAGTACTTCATTGGCTGTGAAGCGCTTTGGGACCTCCAGAAGTCATGAAAGGCGCTGTAGAAATGCAAGTTCTTTCATTACCTCTTTGACCAAGCTTCTGGTCACCGGTCTTAATATCTCCTTATGTGACTCGGTGTCAAATTGTGTCTGATAATCGCTCCTGTGAAGCGCCTTGGGACGTTTTACTACGTTAAAGGCGCTATATAAATACAAGTTTTTGTTGTTATGTCGAATAAGGATTTAGTCTCAGGCATTTTCTATTTTTCCTTAACACCTGTTTCATTATATGAATACATGCACTTTGTTTATATCTAAAAGACACGCTCAGCTATGTACAGAACAGTCTTTCTGTCATTCGAATAGTTTGCGTACTAAGTTTAAAATGGTGTTAGCCTGTAGATTTCGAGAAACTGGCAGACTTTGAAGCAATATTGAACTCCGGATTTGGCCTCCGAATTTCCCAAGATGTGGCTTGCCTGAGTTTTTTTTCTCTCAGCCTCTTTATACTTTGCTATATTGCTGTCATACTGTTGCTTTTGAAATGTTTGCAAAACTTTTTTGAAGACATTAATTCAATCTCCTGTCAAGAAACAAAAAAAAAGAAACTAGAAAAACCTTGCACTGTGTGTTCATCTGCACCATCGTCAACTTAGAACAAAATCAAGCAATCCATTTCCCAGGAACCGCCCCCTTTAAAGAAATGTTCAACTCAAATTCAAACGGGTCACTTGCAATGTTCCCTCTAATTTTTGTTTTGTGCGCGGTCCCTTTAAGTGGCTGCGCGGCCCATTCAAATTTTCGCGCAGGCGTGGTTTCTTCCATGTAAGAGCCGGTGGGCGGCCTGCGCGGGACCTCCAGCCCGCTGTGCGGCCGCGCGGCTTAGCAGCAACATTGGTCACTTGTTCTACCACTTTTCTTTTGTAAATCGGTCGGGAATGGTAGCATGGTGGTTATGTTACTGGACGAGTAATCTCAGCTAGACCTGGACTAATGATCCGGAGACTGTGAGTTCAAATCCAACCACGGCAGCTGGGGAATTTAAATTCAGTTAATTCAATAAATCTGGAATAAAAAAGCTTGGCATCAGTAATGGTGACCATGAAACTATCGGATTGTCATTAAAAACCCATCTGGTTCACTAATGTCCTTTAGGGAAGGAAATCTGCTGTCCTTACCCGGTCTGGCCGATATGTGACTCCAGACCCACAGCAATGTGGTTAGAATCATAGAATAGTTATACCATTCGGTCCGTCAAGCCTGTGCTGGCTCTCTGCAAGAGCACTTCAGCTAGTCCCTTTCTCTGTAGCCCTGCAAATTTCTTTCCTTCAGATACTTATCCAACTCCCTTTTGAAAGCCACGATTGAATATGCCTCCACCACCCTTTCAGGCAGTGCATTCCAGATCATAACCACTCGCTGCGTAAAAAAGTTTTTGTTTAACATTGCCTTTGCCAATCACCTTAAATCTGTGTCCTCTGGTTCTCGTCCCTTCCGCCAATGGGAACAGTTTCCCTCTATCTACTCTGTCCAGATCCCTCATGATTTTGAACACCTCTATCAAATCTCCTCTCAGTCTTCTCTGCTCTAAGGAGAACAACCCCAGCTTCTCCAGTCTATCCACATAACTGGAGTCCCTCATCCCTGGAATCATTCTTGTAAATCTTTTCTGCACCCTCACTAAGGCCTTCACATCCTTCCTAAAGTGCAGTGCCCAGAATTGGACACAATACTCCAGTTGGGGTCGAACTAGTGTTTTATAAAGGTTCATCATAATTTCCACACTTTTGTACTCTATACCTCTATTTATGAAGCCCAGGATCCCGTAAGCCTTTTTAACTGCTTTCTCAACCTGCCCTGCCACCTTCAGCGATTTGTGCACACATACCCCCAGGTCTCTCAGTTCATGCACCCCCTTCAGGATTGTACGCTTTAGATTATATGTCCTCCTCATTCTACCAAAATGTATCACTTCACACTTTTCTGCATTAAATTTCATCTGCCACGTGTCTGCCCATTTCACCAGCCTGTCTATGTCTTCCTGAAGTCTATCACTATCCTTCTCACTGTTCACTATACTTCCAAGTTTTGTGTCATCTGCAAATTTTGATATTGTGCCCTGTACACCCACATCCTGGTCATTAATATATATCAAGAAAAGCAGTGGTCCCAGAACCGACCCCTGGGGAACACCACTGTATACCTTCCTCCAGTCCGAAAAATAACCGTTCACCACTACTCTCTGTTTCGATGGAATCTGGAACTGTACCCATGGATTGGAGGGTAGCTAATGTTACCCCACTATTCAAAAAGGGTGGTAGAGAGAAAGCGGAGAATTACAGACCGGTAAGCCTGACATCGGTATTGGGGAAAATGCTAGAGTCCATTATAAAGGATGTAATAGCTGAGCACTTGAAAAACAGTGACAGGATCGGACAAAGTCAACATGGATTTACAAAAGGTAAATCGTGCTTGACTAATCTACTGGAATTTTTTGAGGATGTAACTGGGAAAATAGATAAGGGAGAACCAGTAGATGTGGTGTATTTGGACTTTAAAATGGCTTTTGATAAGGTCCCGCATAAGAGATTCGCATGTAAAGTTAAGGCACATGGGATTGGGGGCAAGGTATTGACTTGGATAGAGAACTGGTTGGCGGACAGGAAGCAGAGAATAGGAATTAATGGGTCTTTTTCCGAGTGGCAAGCAGTGACTAGTGGGGTACCGCAGGGATCGGTCCTTGGACCCCAGCTATTCACAATATACATTAATGATCTAGATAAGGGAACTAAATGTAATATCTCCAAGTTTGCAGATGACACAAAGCTGGGTGGGAGTGTGTGCTGTGAGGAGGATACCGAGAAACTCCAGGATGATTTGGACAGGTTGGGTGAGTGGGCAGAAGTGTGGCAGATGCAATATAACGTGGATAAGTGAGAGGTTATCCACTTTGGTGTCAAAAACAGAAAGGCAGACTATTATTTGAATGGCAATAGATTGGGAGAAGGGGAAGTGCAATGAGACCTGGGTGTCCTTGTGCACCAGTCGCTGAAAGTAAGCATGCAGGTGCAGCAGGCGGTGAAGAAGGCAAATGGTATGTTGGCCTTCATAGCGAAAGGGTTTGAGTATAGGAACAGGGATGTCCTGCTGCAGTTGTACAGGGCCTTGGTGAGACCACACCTTGAGTACTGTGTGCACTTTTGGTCGCCTTATCTGAGGAAGGATGTTCTTGCCATGGAAGGAGTTCAGCGAAGATTCACAAGGCTGATACCTGGGATGGCATGAATGACATATGAGGAGAGATTGGGTCGATTGGGCTTATACTCGCTGGAGTATAGAAGAATGAGAGGGGATCTCATCGAAACATATAAAATTCTGACAGGTCTGGACAAACTAGATGCAGGAAGAATGTTCCCGATGGCCGGAGAGTCCAGAACCAGGGGTCATAATCTAAGGATAACGGGTAAGCCATTTAGGACAGAAATGAGGATGAATTTCTTCACCCAGAGAGTGGTGAACCTGTGGAATTCTCTACCACAGAAGGTAGTTGAGGCCAAGTCATTAAATATATTCAAGAATGAGTTAGATATATTTCTTAAAGCTAAAGGTATCAAGAGATATGGGGAGAAGGCAGGTACAGGGTACTTAGTTTGGATGATCAGCCATGATCTCATCGAATGGCGGAGCAGGCTCGAGGGGCCGAATGGCCTACTCCTGCTCCTATCTTCTGTTTCTATGTTTCCTGTCACTTAGCCAATTCCGTATCCATGCTGCCACTGTCCCTTTTATTCCATGGGCTTCAACCTTTTTGGCAAGCCTATAATGTGGCACTTTGTCGAACGGCGTTTGGAAATCCATGTACACCACGTCAACTGCATTACTCTCATCAACCCTCTCTGATACCTCATCAAAAAACTCGATCAAGTTAGTTAAACATGATTTGCCTTTAACAAATCCATGCTGGCTTTCCTTAATTAATACACACCTATCCAAGTGACTGTTAATTTTGTCCCTGATTATTGTTTCTAAAAGCTTCCCACTACCGAGGTTAAACTGACTGGCCTGTAGTTGCTGGGTTTATCTTTACACCCTTTTTTGAACAATGGTGTAATATTTACAATTCTCCAGTCCTCTGGCACCACCCACGTATCTAAGGAGGAGTGTAATATTATGGCCAGTACCTCCGTGATTTATTCCCTCAGCATTCTAGGATGCATCCCATCCGCTCCTGGTGATTTATCTACTTTAAGTACAGCCAGCCTTTCTGATACCTCCTCTTTATCAATTTTTATACTATCAAGTGTCTCCACTGCCTCCTCCTTTACTATGTCGATGGCAGCATCCTCTTCCTTGGTGAAGACAGATGCAAAGTACACATTTAGTACCTCAGCCATACCCTTGGCCTCCATGCATAGGTCTCCTTTTTGGTCCCTAATCGGCCACACCCCTCCTCTTACTACCCTTTTACTATTTATATGCCTATAGAAGACTTTTGGATTACCTTTTATGTTGGCTGCCATTCTATTCTCATACCCTCTCTTTGTCCCTCTTATTTTCTTTTTCACTTCTCCTCTGACCTTTCTATATTTAGCCTGATTCTCAGATGTATTTGCAACCTGACATCTGCCATACCTGCTCTTTTTCTGATTCATCATATTCTCTATCCCTTTCATCATCCAGGGAGCCCTGACTTTAGTTGCCCTGCCTTTCCTCCTAGTGGGAATGTACCTCGACTGTACCTGAACTATTTCCTCTTTAAAAGCATTTCCATTACAGTTTTGCCTGCCAACCTTTGATTCCAGTTTACCCGGGCCAGATCTGTTCTCCCACTGAAATTGGGCTTCCCCCAGTTAAACATTTTTACTCTAGTTTGCTCCCTATCCTTTTCCATAGCTAATCTAAACCTTATGATACTATGATCACTGTTCCCTAAATGTTCACCTACTGACACTTGCTCCACTTGACCTACCTCATTCCTCAGAACCAGATCCAGCAATGCCTCCTCCCTCGTTGGGCTGGAAACATACTGATCAAGAAAGTTCTCCTGAACACACTTCAGAAATTCTTCCCCTTCTCTGCCCTTTACACTATTACGACCCCAGACTATATTAGGATAGTTGAAGTCCCCCATTGTTACTACTCTATAGTTCTTGCAGCTCTCTGTAATTTCTCTGCAAATTTGCTTCTCTATATCTTTCCCACTAGTTGGTGGCCTATAGAATACACCTAGTAGTGTAATGGCACCTCTATTGTTTCTCAACTCTAACCATATAGATTCTGTCCTTGACCCCTCCAGGACATCCTCCCTCTCCAGCACTGTAATATTCTCCTTAACCAATAGTGCCACCCTACCTCCTTTCTTTCCTTTCCTATCTTTCATGAACACCTTATAACCAGGAATATTGAATACCCAATCCTGCCCTTTTTTGAGCCAGGTGTCAGTTATTGCCACAACATCATATTCTCATGTGGCTATTTGTGCCTGCAGCTCACTTACCTTGTTTACTGCGCTTCGTGCGTTCACACACATACACTGTGAACCCATCTTAGACCATCCTGTATTCTCTCTTAGTTTGACCCCACGTAATACCTTACTATTTCTTACTTTAGTGCTCTCTGCCTCTCCCAATCCTTTGAGCACTTTATTCCCCCTTTCTAATGTTACATCCTGGTGCTCATCCCCCTGCCAAATTAGTTTAAACCCTCCCCAACAGCACTAGCAAACCTCACCACTAGGATATTGGTTCCGGCCCTGTTGAGGTGCAACCCGTCCGGCCTGTATAGGTCCCACCTCCCCCAGAACCAGTCCCAATGCCCCAGGACTCTTAACTGTCCTCTGAAATGGCCTCGCAAGCCACTCAGTTGTAACAAACCGCTACGAAAAACAATAATAAGAATAAAACTGGAAGGACCACCCAGCATTGAACCTCGGCACCGGCTACGGACAGGACAACATCCAGCCCAGTCGACCCTGCAAAGTCCACCTCACGAACATCTGGAGACTTGTGCCAAAATTGGGAGAGCTGTCCCACAGACTAGTCAAGCAACAGCCTGACATAGTCATACTCACAGAATCATAGCTTTCAGCCAATGTCCCAGACTCCTCCATCACCATCCCTGGGTATGTCCTGTCCCACCAGCAGGACAGACCCACCAGGGGTGGTGGCACAGTGGTATACAGTCAGGAAGGAGTGGCCCTGGGAGTGCTCAGCATTGACTCCAGACCCCATGAAGTCTCATGGCTTCAGGTCAAGCATGGGCAAGAAAACCTCCTGCTGATTACCACCTACCGCCCTGCTTCAGCTGATGAATCATGTTGAACACCACTTGGAAGAAGCACTGAGAGTAGCAAGGGCACAGAATGTACTCTGGGTGGAGGACTTCAATGTCCATCACCAAGAGTGGCTCGGTAGCACCACTACTGACCAAGCTGGCCGAGTCCTGAAGGACATAGCTGCCAGTCTGGGCCTGCAGCAGGTGGTGAGAGAACCAACATGAGGGAAAACCTACTTGACTTCGTCCTCGCCCATCTACCTGTCGCAGATGCATCTGTCCATGACCACATTGGTAGCAGTGACCACTGCACACTCCTTGTGGAGACGAAGTCCTGTCTTCACACTGAGGACACACTCCATCGTGTTGTGTGGCACTACCACCGTGCTAAATGGGATAGATTCAAAACAGATCTAGCAGCTCAAAACTGGGCATCCATGAGGTGCTGTGGGCCATCAGCAGCAGCAGAATTGTATTCCACCACAATCTGTAACCTCATGGCACAGCATATCTCTCACTTTACCATTACCATCAAGCCAGGGGACAAACCCTGGTTCAATGAGGAGTGCAGGAGCAGTACCAGGTGTACCTAAAAATGAGGTGCCAACCTGAGGAAGCTGCAACACAGGACTATGTGCATGCTAAACAGTGCAAGCAGCGTGCTATAGACAGATCTAAGCGATCCCACAATCAACGGATCAGATCTAAGCTCTGCAGTCCTGCCACATCAAGTCGTGAATGTTGGTGGACCATTAAACAACTAACGGGAGGAGGAGGCTCCACGAATATCCCCATCCTCAATGATGGCGGATCCCAGCACGTGAGTATAAAAGACAAGGCTGAAGCGTTTGCAACCATCTTAAGCCAGAAGTGCCAAGTGGATGATCTATATCGGCCTACTCCTGAGGTCCCCACCATCATAGAAGCCAGTCTTCAGCTAATGTGATTCACTCCACGTGATATCAAGAAACGGCTGAGCACACTGGATACAGCAAAGGCTATGGGCCCCGACAACATCCCGGCTGTCGTGCTGAAGACATGTGCTTCAGAACTAGCCGTGCCTCTAGCCAAGTTGTTCCAGTACAGCTACAACACTGGCATCTACCCAACAATGTGGAAAACTGCCCAGGTATGTCCTGTCCACAAAAAACAGGACAAATCCAATCCGTCGATTACCGCTCCATCAGTCTACTCTCAATCATCAGCAAAGTGATGGAAGGTGTTGTTGACAGTGCTATCAAGCGGCACTTACTCACCAACAACCTGCTCACTGATGCCCAGTTTGGGTTCCGCCAAGACCACTCGGCTCCCGACCTCATTACAGCCTTGGTCCAAACATGGACAAAGGAGCTGAATTCCAGAGGTGAGGTGAGAGTGACTGCCCTTGACATCAAGGCAGCATTTGACCGAGTGTGGCATCAAGGAGCCCTAGTAAAACTGAAGTCAATGGGAATCGGGGGGAAAACTCTCCACTGGCTGGAGTCATACCTGGCTCAAAGGAAGATGGTTGTGGTGGTTGGAGGTCAATCATCACAGCCCCAGGACATCGCTGCAGGAGTTCCTCAGGGCAGTGTCCTAGGCCCAACCATCTTCAGCTGCTTCATCAATGACCTTCCCTCCATCATAAGGTCAGAAGTGAGGATGTTTGCTGATGACTGCACAGTGTTCAGCGCCATTCACAACTCCTCAGATAATGAAGCAGTCCATGCCCGCATGCAACAAGACCTGGATGACAGTTGGTAAGTGGTAAGTAACATTCGTGCCACACAAGTGCCAGGCAATAACTATCTCCAACAAGCGAGAGTCTAACCACCTCTGGATTCCATCATCAAATCCCCCACCATTAACATCCTGGGGGTCACCATTGACCAGAAACGTAACTGGACCAGCCACATAAATACTGCAGCCACAGAGCAGGTCAGAGGCTGGGTATTCTGTGGCGAGTGTCTCACCTCCTGACTCCCCAAAGCCTTTCCACCATCTACAAGGCACAAGTAAGGAGTGTGATGGAATACTCTCCACTTGCCTGGATAAGTGCAGCTCCAACAACACTCAAGAAGCTCAACACCATCCAGGACAAAGCAGCCCGCTTGATTGGCACCCCATCCACCACCTTAAACATTCACTCCCTCCTCCACCGGCGCACCGTGGCTGCAGTGTGCACCATCTACAAGATGCACTGCAGCAACTCGCCAAGGCTTCTTCAGCAGCACCTCCCAAACCTGTGACCTTTACCACCTAGGAGGACAAATGCAGCAGGCGCACGGGAACACTACCACCTCCAAGTTCACCTTCAAGTTACACACCATCCTGACTTGGAAATATATCGGCCGTTCCTTCATCTTTGCTGGGTCAAAATCCTGGAACTCCCTCCCTAACCGCACTGTGGGAGCAGCCTTCACCACACGGACTGCAGTGGTTCAAGAAGGCGGCTCACCACCACCTTCTCAAGGGCAATTAGGGATGGGCAATAAATGCTGGCCTTGACAGCGACACCCACATTCCATGAACGAATAATTAAAAAAATAATAGGGAAATGTAAATTATAATTCACACTGAACCAAACCAATTCATCCAATCCTATTCCAAGCCATTGCAAGCCTTAGTACAAGTATAAGGGATTAATATCAAGCCTGTAAAATCTATCATTTAATATCTGGCACTCTTAAACAGGAGTAGCTGGTTGATCTGGTTTTAAAACTTAGAGCAAGACAGCCGTGGGTATCACTGTCGTCACTAAAGGTTGTGGGTTCGGGGTTCGAGTCCCACTCCAGAGACTTGAGCACAAAAATCTAGGCTGACACTCCCAGTGCAGTACTGAGGGAACGCTGCACTGTCAGAGGTGCCATCTTTCGGATGAGATGTTAAACCGAGGCCCCGTCTGCTCTCTCAGGTGGACGTAAAAAATCGCACGGCGTTAAACCGAGGCAATATAAACTAAAGGGTACAATTCTAAAGGGGATGCAGGAGCAGAGAGACTGGGGGGTGTGCATACACAAGTCTTTTAAGGTAGCAGGACAAGTTGAGAAGGGCTGTTAAAAAGCATACGGGATCCTTGGCTTTATAAATAGAGGCATAGAGTAGAAAAGCGAGGAAGTTATACAAAACCTTTATAAATCACCGGTTAGGCCCCAGCTAGAGTATTGGGATGAATTTTTCTGTGAAAATAATGGGGAGTCTATCAGCACTCACCATTATTTACCTGGAAATTGTACAGCAAACTCCGGCGACCACACATGCACGGTGAAACGCAAAAATCCGGAAGTTGCAGTCCGAGATGCAACATTGCTCCATAAGCTGCGCGAAAACAGCATCTTGCCGTCTGACTCCACATTCAAATACACTGAACGGCGTGAAGTTCCTGTACTGACGTCGTAGGTACAGATTAAACTCGTCACAGAAAGTTAGGGCTTGTTCATTCTAGTGTAAGTACTCTTTTAACAGCACGGTAAGTCTTAATTACTACCAGTCAACTCTCTGGCACTGAAAATTAACTATTACAAATGTGGAGTCTCATTCCTTCAGCTTTTAATTGTTGTTGGAGACGTTAAAAAAAAATTGAATTAAAAATTGATTTCGAACTTTTTCTTTCTGTCTCTTTTATCTCTCTCTCTCTTAATCTTATCTTTCTTTCCCTCTCTTTATTTTCCTTCTGTACTTGATTTTAATTTGAATTCAATGTTCCTATTTACACTTCCTGGTTCAGACAATCCGCTGCTCATTCACGATTCTTCAATCTAATTGGTTAATTGGTGTCAGCTGTGGCTCACTTGGTAGCACACTTGCCTTTGAGTCAACAGGTTGTGGGTTCAAGTCTCACTCCCGAGATTTGAGCACATAAAGCTAGGCTGACACTCCAGCGCAGTGCTGAGGGAGCGCTGCAGTGTCGGAGGTGCCGTCTTTCGGATGAGACGTTAAACCGAGGCCCTGTCTGCTCTCTCAGGTGGATGTAAAAGATCCCATGGCACTATTTCGAAGAAGAGCAGGGGAGTTCTCCCCGGTGTCCTGGGCCAATATTTATCCCTCAACCAACATCACTAAAAAAACAGATTATCTGGTCATTATCACACTGCTGTTTGTGGGAGCTTGCTGTGCGCAAATTGGCTGCCGCGTTTCCCACATTATAACAGTGACTACACTTCAAAAGTACTTCAATTACTATAAAGCGCTTTGAGACGTCCGGTGTCGTGAAAGGCGCTATATAAATGCAAGTCTTTCTTTTTTTAAGGAAATAGACAGTTGCTTGCCCTGTTCACACCGGGCCCAGATGTCCTGTAGAGGGCGCCGCGCTGTTTGGATGCTTGGCTGAAGGGAGTTGCCATACAAAAGTCCATTGAAGGCCTATGGGTAAGTGCACGCCCTTCTCCAAGGCCTTGACTTCCTTCCTAAAGTGAATCATGGAACTTTTTCCAACACTGAATGCAAGTTCTCTAGTCAGTGCTGCCGACATAATCAGAGACCTGCCAAGTCCCCCGATACACCCTTGAGTCAATCCGATAGCCAACAGGAAAAATGTAGATGCCCCTCCTCCGCTTGCATGTGTTGAAGCAAGATTGTTATGGGTGTCCTCCTCGAACTGTGGCTCGGCAGTGCTGCTTTCACAATCACTTACCAACATATCCTGGTGTTTCTTCCAGTCTATCAGCAGTGAAATGATTTTTTAAAAACTGATCTCCTCTTTAAGCTACCTGCAGCAGCACAAGAATTTCTATCCCCTCAAGTCAAGTCCCTCCATGGCCTCTCTCCCTATCTCTGTAATCTCCTCCAGCCCCACAACCCTCCGAGATCTCTGCACTCCTCCAATTCTGGCCTCTTGCGCATCCCCCGATTTCCATCGCTCCACCATTGGCGGCCGTGCTTTCAGCTGCCTGGGCCCCAAACTCTGGAATTCCCTCCCTAAACCTCTCCACCTCTCTCTCCTCCTTTAAGACGCTCCTTAAAACCTACCTCTTTGACCAAGCTTTTGGTCGCCTGTCCTAATATGTCCTACGTGGCTTGGTGTCAAAATTTTGCCTGATGATCGCTCCTGTGAAGCGCCGTGGGACGTTTTACTGCATTACATCGGATTACACAGGATATACGGCACAGAAAGAGGCCATTCGGCCCAACCAGTCCATGCCGGTGTTTATGCTCCACTCGAGCCTCCTCCCGTCTTTCCTCATCTAACTCTATCAGCATAACCCTCTATTCCCTTCTCCCTCATATGCTTGTCTAGCCTCCCCTTAAATGCATCTATAATATTCGCCTCAACCACTCCCTGTGGTAGCGAGTTCCACATTCTCACCACTCTCTGGGTAAAGAAGTTTCTTCTGAATTCCCTATTGGATTTCTTGGTGACTATCTTATATTGATGGCCTCTAGTTATGCTCTTCCCCACAAGTGGAAACATTCTCTCTGTATCCACTCTATCAAAACCTCTCATAATTTTAAAGACCTCTACTAGGTCACCCCTCAGCCTGTTTCAAGCGAAAAGAGCCCCAGCCTGTTCATCCTTTCCTGATAAAGGCGCTGTATAAATGCAAGTTGTTGTTCAAATGCCCAACAGCAGGTGGCTGCTATTCCTGGCATTCGCCCACACCCTACTAATCAGCTGCATCCAGAAATACAATGGATTCAGCGCTGTTCAAATCAGGAATATGCAAGCCACCTACTGCCAGGCTGACGAGGGGGCTTTGGGATTGACTCCAAAAAAATTTGGCCCATCGATCTCCTTCATGATCAGCTTGTGCCTCCTGTTCCATTAAACACTTTCTGCTAGTTCAGTTCCTCGCTGCCACATTAATTATTTTAGCTTATCCATAATAAACTGCATCTGCTACCTAATGACTCATTGATTGAAAAAAAATCTAAATTCTGCTAAATCTTTCATAGGATATCCGGCACAGAAACAGGCCATTCGGCCCAACCAGTCCATGCCGGCGTTTATGCTCCACTCGAGCCTCCTTCTGTCTTTCCTCATCTAACTCTATCAGCATAACCCTCTATTCCCTTCTCCCTCATATGCTTGTCCAGCTTCCCCTTAAATGCATCCATACTATTCGCTTCAGCCACTCCCTGTTGTAGTGAGTTCCACATTCTCACCACTCTCTGGGTAAAGAAGTTTCTTCTGAATTCCCTATTGGATTTCTTGGTGACTATCTTATATTGATGGCCTCTAGTTTTGCATTCTCATAAGAACATAAGAATTAGGAGCAGGAGTCGGCCATTCGGCCCCTCGAGCCTGTTCCGCCATTCAATAAGATCATGGCTGATCTTCTACCTCAACTCCGCTTTCCTGCACTATCCCCATATCCCTTGATTCCCTTAATATTCAAAAATCTATCGATCTTTGTCTTGAATATACTCAACAACTGAGCCTCCACAGCCCTCTGGGTAGAGAATGTCAAAGATTCACCCCTCTGAGTGAAGAAATTTCTCCTCATCTCAGTCCTAAATGGCCGATCCCTTATTCTGAGACTGTGACCCCTGGTTCTAGACTCTCCAGCCAGGGGAAGCAGCCTCCCTGTATCTACCCTGTCAAGTCCTGTAAGAATTTTGTATGTTTCAATGAGATCAACTCTCATTCTTCTAAACTGCAGAGAATATAGGCCTAGTCTACTCAATCTGTCCTCATAGGACAATCCCCCCATCCCAGGAACCAGTCTGGTGACCTTCGTTGCACTCCCTCTGTGGCAAGTATATCCTTCCTTAGGTAAGGAGACCAGAACTGTACACAATACTCCAGGTGTGGTCTCACCTGGGCCCTATATAATTGCAATAAGACGTCTTTACTCTTATACTCAACTCCTCTTGTAATAAAGGTCAACATATCATTTGCTTTCCCAATTGCTTGCTGTACCTGCATGTTAACTTTCAGTGATTCGTGTACAAGGACACCCAGGTCCCTCTGATCACCAACATTTCCCAATCTCTCACTATTTAAAAAATACTCTGCTTTTCTATTTTTCCTACCAAAGTGGATAACTTCACATTTCTCCACATTAATTTCCATTTGCCAGGTTCTTGCCCAGTCACTTAGCCTGTCTATATCCCCTTGAAGCCTCCTTGCATCCTCCTCACAATTTACATTCCCACCCAGCTTGTTAATCTGTATCGCTACTTTTAGTGATTTGTATATTTGTACTTTGAGATCCTTCTCTCTGTATCCACTCTATCAAAACCTTTCATAATTTTAAAGACCTCTATTAGGTCGCCCCTCAGCCTTCTCTTTTCAAGAGAAAAGAGCCCCAGCCTGTTCATCCTTTCCTGATAGGTATACCCTCGCATTTCTGGTATCATCCTTGTAAATCTTCTCTGCACCCTCTCCAGTGCCTCTATATCCTTTTTATAATATGGCGACCAGAACTGCACGCAATACTCCAAGTGTGGTCTAACCAAGGTTCGATCCAAGTTTTAGCATAACTTCTCTACTTTTCAATTCTATCCCTCTTGTAATAAACCCGAGTGCTTGGTTTGCTTTTTTTTATGGCCTTGCTAACCTGCCTCGCAACTTTTAGTGATTTGTGTGTTTGTACTCCGAGATCCGTTTGCTCTTCTACCCCCATTTAGATTCTGGTTGGATTATTCTCCATTTTTTGCTCTGCCTCCTATTTTTGGAAGCACTTGCAAACTTGGAGATTTCGTTCACTACAACATCATCAATGTCAGTAATCTATTATGTATTAGAAATGGGAGGTGGATCACAACATTCCATTTCAAAAGACATTGAAATCCCATTTTTCAACCTGATCTTACAAATAAAAACATCCCATTATCCGCATTTACCTGCTATAGCTGCAGGGAAGTTATGCTAAACCTTTATAAATCACTGGTTAGGCCTCAGCTGGAGTATTGGGTCCAATTCTGGGCACCACAGGATGTCAAGGCCTTGGAGATGGTGCAGAGGAGATTTACTAGAATGGTACCAGGGGATGAGGGATTTCAGTTATGTGGAGAGACTGGAGAAGCTGGGATTGTTCTCCTTAGAGCAGAGAAGGTTAAGGGGAGATTTGATAGAGGTGTTCAAAATCACGAAGGGTTTTGATGGAGTAAATAAGGAGAAACTGTTTCCACTGGCAGGAGGGTCGGTAACCAGAGGACACAAATTTAAGATAATTGGAAAAAGAACTAGCGGTGAGAGAAGGAGAATTTTCTTTTACGCAGCGAGTTGTTGTGATCTGGAATGCGCTGCTTGAAAGGGCGGTGGAAGCAGATTCAATAGTAACTTTCAATAGTAACTGTTTTCTGTCCTTAAGCCAATTCCTTATCCAAGCTGCCACTGACCCACCTATTCCATGAGCCTCAATTTTGTTAACCAGCCTTCTATGTGGTACTTTGTCAAACACCTTCCTAAAATCCATGTAGACAACATCCATTGCCTTCCCTTCATCAATCCTCCCTGTTACTTCATCAAAAAATTCAAATAGATTAGTCAAACATGATCTGCCTTTTACAAATCCATGTTGGCTCTCCTTAATTAGCTTAAACCTCTCCAAGTGCCCAATCATTTTTTCCTTGATTATTTTTTCTAAAACTTTATCCAGATGTTAAACTGACCGGCCTGTAATTACTAGGATTGTCCTTACACCCTTTCTTGAACAATGGTGTCACATTTGCCACTTTCAGGTCCTCAGGCACCTCCCCCGCATCTAGGGAAGATTGGAAAATTATGACAAGCCCTTCTGCTATCTCCTCCCCCAACTCCCTTAGCAATCTGGGATGCAAGCCATCTGGACCAGGCGACTTGTCCACTCTAAGCATACCCAATCTTTCTAGTACATCCTGTCTATCAATTTTCACCCCTTCCATTGCTTCTATCTTTTCCACTTCTACCGATATTTTGTCAGCATCCACCTCCTTAGTAAACACCGATACAAAGTACTCATTGAGTATTCTAGCCTTGCCCTGCGCCTCTAAGCATATATCACCTTCTTTGTCGCTAATAGGCTGCCTCTTACTACACGCTTACTGTTTACATGCCGGTAGGAGATTTTTGGGTTCCCTTTTATGTTAACCGCCATTCTACTCTCATATTCTCTCTTTGCCAATCTTATTTTCATCTTCACTTCCCCTCTCAACTTATTGTATTTGGTCTGGTTCTCCCTTGAATAATTCACCTGACATGCATCTTACACCCTCTTTTTTTGTTTCATCATCTTCTCAATCTCCCTCGTCATCCAAGGAGCCCTTGCTTTGGTTCCCTTACCCTTCCCTCTTGTTGGAATGTACCTAGCCTGTACTTGGAACATCTCCTCCTTAAAGATAACCCATTGTTCCATTACAGTTTTTCCTGTCAGTCTTTGGTTCCATTTTACCCTTGCTAGATCCTTTCGCATCCCATTGAAGTTAGCCCTATTCCAGTTTAGAAGTTCCACTCTAGATTGTTCCTTGCTCCTCTCCATTGCTAATCTAAATCTAATGATACGATGATCACTCGTACCCAAGTGTTCTCCCATAGACACTTGGTCGACCTGGCCCTCCTCATTCCCCAGCACCAGATCCAGCAATGCCTCCTTCCTAGTTGGGCCAAGAACATACTGGTCAAGGAAATTCTCCTGAACACATTTCAGAAATTCCTCCCCCTCCTTTCCCTTTACCCTTGCATTATCCCAATCGATATTTGGGTAATTAAAGTCCCCCAATATCACCACTCTATAGCTCTTGCATATCTCTGCGATTTCCCTGCAGATTTGCTCCTCTACCTCCCTCTCACTATTTGGAGGCCTGTAGAATACCCCCAATAGTGTGATCATACCCTTGTTGCTCCTCAACTCTAACCAAATGGATTCTGTCCTTGTCCCCTCAAGAACATCCTCCCTTTCCAACACTACAATGTCTTCCTGAATCAGCACTGCCACCCCACCTCCCTTTTTTCCTTCGCTATCTTTTCTGAACACCTTGTACCCTTGAATATTAAGTGCCCAGTCCTCACCGTTTTTAAGCCACGTTTCCGTTATTGCCGCAACATCATATTGCCACACGGCTAATTGTGCTTGTAGCTCGCCAACCTTATTCACCACACTTTGTGCGTTTACGTACATGCATTCTCAACCCATTTTTGAATTTTTCGTAGTCTTTCACCAACGTTCCTGTTAATCTGCGTGGCCACGCAGTGGTCTGGAGGTCCCACGCAGGCCGCTCAATGGCTTTTAAATGGGAGAAACCGCGCATGCGCGAAAATCTGAATAGGCCACGCAGCCAGTTAAAGAAAATGAGAGGGAGCATTGCTTTCACTGTCTTCAAAAAGGGGGCCCTTCACCTTTAAAAGCACTTCATTCTGTTTTGACAAAAACATGGCGGTAAAGAAAGAAAAGAAAGAACTTGCATTTATATTGCGCCTCGCACAACCTCAGGACGTCACAAAACGCTCTACAGCCAATGAAGTACTTTTGAAGTGTAGTTTTGAAGAGGTAGGGTTCTAGTTACAGGGAGAATGGGGGAGTCATAGAACCGTACATCATTTTGTTGCAATGATGTTAAATGCAAGTAAGACAGTGACATCTTTTTGTGGTGCATTAGCATGTTAAGGTGAATTATGTTTACCGTTTAAGGACCATGTCCCTTTAAGCGGTTGTGAAATTGTGTTTCGTATCTGTACTCCCATCTAGTGGTCAAAAAAAATCCACAGTTTGAAAAAAAACAGCGAGTCCAAACCGAAGGTGCTCTCAGTTGGTATTAGTTCAATGGATTAACAATCCTCATCTATGTCTGAACTCCTATCCAGAGTCTTCACACTCTTTACCACTCCTAGTCAGTCTCCAAGTGCTGAGATGGATGAGACGTTAAACCAAGGCCCCGTCTGCTCTGTCAGGTGGACATAAAAGATTACAACAGTGACTGCACTTCAAAAGTACTTCATTGGCTGTAAAGCGCTCTGGGATGTCCTGATGTCGTGCAAGTCTTTCTTTTTTCTTTTTGAGGCAGGTCCCAGCAACTTGCCTAATAAAAAGAAAGAAAATAAATAACTTGCATTTATATAGCGCCTCTGGTTTCTGGTCCACTGGTTTCTAAGGAGGATTGGAAGATTATGGCCAGTACCTCCGTGATTTCGCCCTTCACTTCCCTCAGCATCCTAGGATGCATCCCATCTGGTCCTGGTGATTTATCTACTTTAAGTACAGCCAGCCTTTCTAGTACCTCGTCTTTATCAATTCTTATCCCATCCAGTATCTCCTCTACCTCCTCTTTTACTTTGTCTATGGCAGCATCCTCTTCCTTGGTGAAGACAGATGCAAAGTACACATTTAGTACCTCAGCCATACCCTCTGCCTCCATGCGTAGGTCTCCTTTTTGCTCCCTAATCGGCCGCACCCCCACCCCCCTTACTACCCGTTTACTATTTATGTGCCTTTAGAAGACTTTTGGATTATCTTTTATGTTAGCTGCCATTTTATTCTCATACCTTCTCTTTGCCCCTCTTATTTTCTTTTTCACTTCTCCTCTGACCTTTCTATGTTTAGCCTGATTCTCAGATGTATTTGCAACCCGACATCTGACTTACATGCTCTTTTTCTGCTTCATCATATTCTCTATCCCTTTCATCATCCAGGGAGCCCTGACTTTAGTTGCCCTACCTTTCCCCCTCGTGGGAATGTACCCAAACTATTACTGCTTTAAAGGCAGCCCATTGTTCGATTACAGTTTTGCCTGCCAATCTTTGATTCCAATTTACCCGGGCCAGATCCGTTCTCAACCCACTGAAATTGGCCTTCCCCCAGTTAAGTATTTTTACTCTAGTTTGCTCCCTGTCTTTTTCCATAACTAATCTAAACCTTATGATACTATGATCACTGTTCCCTAAATGTTCACCTACTGACACTTGCTCCACTTGACCCACCTCATTCCCCAGAACCAGATCCAGCAATGCCTCCTCCCTCATCGGGCCGGAAGCAATGGCTGGATCAAGAAAGTTCTCCTGAACACACTTCAGAAATTCCTCCCCCTCTCTGCCCTTTACACTATTACGATCCCAGTCTATATTAGGATAGTTGAAGTCCCCCATTGTTACTACTCTATAGTTCTTGCACCTCTCTGTAATTTCCCTGCAAATTTGTTTCTCTATATCTTTCCCACTAGTTGGTGGTCTATAGAATATACCTAGTAGTGTAATGGCACCTCTATTATTCATTAACTCTAACCAAATAGATTCAGTTCTTGACCTCTCCAGGACATCCTCTCTCTCCAGCACTGTAACATTCTCCTGAACCAATACTGCCACCCCAACTCCTTTCTTTCCTTCCCTATCTTTCCTGAACACCTTATATCCTGGAATATTTAAAACCCAATTCTGCCCTTTGTTGAGCCAGGTCTCAGCTATCGCCACATCATCATATTCCCATGTGGCTATTTGTGCCTGCAGCTCACCAACCTTGTTTACCACACTTCGTGCGTTTACACACATGCACTGTGAACCTTCTTGTATTCTCTCTCAGTCTGACCCCACCTAATACCGTACTGTTTCTTACTCGAGTGCTCTCTGCCTCTCCCAATCCTTTGTGCACCTTGTTTCTCCTTTCTGGTGCCCATCCCCCTGCCAAATTAGTTTAAACTCTCCCCAACCGCACCAGCAACCACCCCCCCTACCCCCCCCACTCCCCGCGAGGACATTGGTTCCAGTTCTGTTGAGGTGCAACCAGTCCGGCCTTTACAGGTCCCATCTCCCCCAGAACCGGCCCCAATGCCCCAGGAATCTGAAGCCCTCCCTCCTGTACCATCTCTCCAGCCACACATTCATCTGCTTTTTCTACCTATGTCGTTGGTACCGATATGGACCACGACCTCTGGCTGTTTACCCTCCCCCGTGAGAATGTTCTGCAGCTGCTCAGTGACATCCTTGGCCCTGGCACCAGGGAGGCAACACACCATCCTGGAGTCACGTCTGCGGCCGCAGAAACGCATGTCTGTTCCACTAACTATCGAATCCCCTACCATTATTGCCTTCCCGATCTTGCTCCTCCCCCCCCACCCCCCCGTACAGCTGAGCCACCCGTGGAGCCGTGGACTTGGCTCTGGCTGTACTCCCCAGAGGAACCATCACCCTCACCAGTATTCATACTGGTTGGAGAGCGAGATGCACTCAGGAGACTGTTGTACTACCTGCCTGGTCCTCCTTGTCTGTCTGACGGTCACCCATTCCCTCGCTGCCTGCACACTCTTATGCTGCGGGGTGACCACCTCCTGAAACGTGCTGTCCACGTAGCTCTCAGCCTCGTGGATGCACCGCAGTGACGCCAGCTGCTGCCCACGCTCGACACTTCCTGCACACATGGTTGCCCAGGACACGGGAAGCAGCCTGGATTTCCCACATGGCACAGGATGAGCATTCCACGGGACTGAGCTGCCCTGCCATGCCTCTATTTATTCGACTATTAACTAACTTACAGAAATAGACTTAAAAGTCTTAAGAGTCGGGCCTGCCTTTATCTCCGGCCGTTTCTCTCGCTCTCTTAGCTAAAGTCTTTACTCGCACGATTATTGATAGTTATATTATAGTTAGTTTATCTTGTTAAGTTAGAGAGAATAAAACGCTAGCACGCACCCACCAATCACCTAATGGCTGTCCTGTGACATCACTCCTTGATTTTTGCTGTTCTTTCGGAATTTGCCGGGTTTGTATCGGCCTCAGTTGCCGACTCATAAGAACATAAGAATTAGGAGCAGGAGTCGGCCACACGGCCCCTCGAGCCTGCTCCGCCATTCAATAAGATCATGGCTGATCTTCGACCTCAACTCCACTTTCCCGCCCGATCTCCATATCCCTCGATTCCCCATGAGTCCAAAAATCTATCGATCTCAGCCTTGAATATACTCAACGACTGAGCCTCCACAGCCCTCTGGGGTAGAGAATTCCAAAGATTCACCACCCTCAGTGAAGAAATTCCTCCTCATCTCAGTGCTAAATAGGCGACCTCTTATCCTGAGACTCTGCCCCCTGGTTTTAGACTCTCCAGCCAGGGGGAAACAACCTCTCTGCATCTACCCTGTCAATCCCCCTCGGAATCTTGTATGGTCCCTCCCGCGCTCTTTATCCTCCGCCGCTGACGCCAACTCCTTGTCGGTCCCGAAATGCGACCCTCTGAGCCAAGGCCAACGTACGGTGTTTGACCCATCACTGCAGTATCCAATACCGTACTCACATTGTCCGTGTCTTTTTATTATCAAAGAACAAATATGTACCGACGCACAATTTTAGTTAAACCACTACAGTTTTCTGATCATTATGGTGACACCAAGTGTGGTAAAAATACGTCTGCTAAACGAAAGTTTGATGTAAAAATCGCCTCTGGCAGGCTGAAAGGTCAAAACCTATTAAAGGGATTGTTAACTTGCACGTTGTTAAAGAGCACACAGTGGAGGACAGAATCACCATAGCAACTTGACCATAGCAACCAGAACTCGACCCCGGGTCCGCTGGAGATTGGCCGAACACCTGCCTACTTAACTTGATTACATCAGAGACACTGAGCGAAAACAAATTTAAGTGTCAATTAATCTTGGCGAACTATTTGAAGAATCCAATTTACTTGTACTTCTTGCAGTTTAGTATACTGTGTTCGCTGCTCACGATGCGGTCTCCTCTATATTGGGGCGACCAAACGCAGATTGGGTGACTGCTTTGCCGAACACCTCCGTTCAGTCCGTAAGGTTGACCCCGAGCTTCCGGTCGCCTGTCACTTTAATTCTCCGCTCCACTCCCACTCTGACCTCTCCGTCCTTGGCCTCTTACACTGTTCCAATGAAGTTCAACGTAAGCTTGAGGAACAGCACTTCATCTTTCTATTAGGCACTTTACAGCCTTCCGGACTCAACATCGAGTTCAACAATTTCAGATCATAACCTCGGCCCCTGTCTTTTTTTCCTTTTTTCCTTTTTTCCATTTTTACCTTTTTTTTTCTCTCTCTCACATGGCAGCTGTCGATCATTCAGCCATTCCCATTTACACTTCATCTAGAGTCATCTTTTGTTTCTTAACTTGTCCCATTACCATCTCCTTTTGCCTCGCACCATCATCCCTTTTGTCTCTTAATCTCTCCTGCCTTCTTTTTTTTTTGCGAATAAAAAAAACTATAATTATCGAGGTGAAGGGGTAGGGAGAGGTTAACAGCATATTTTTTATATTCTGATTGGTTTCAATAGAAAATTCACGCCAGACGTTTTTGTTGCCTGCTCGAAAGATCTCCAGCACAAGAACTGCTGAAGTGTTTTAGAATCGTGTTTATGGCTCAGGGCAGGGGTTCCCAAAACTGTGTTTTTTTTTATTATTCGTTTTTATGGGATGTGGGCGTCGCTGGCAAAGCCAGCATTTATTGCCCATCCCTAATTGCCCTTGAGAAGGTGGTGGTGAGCCGCCTTCTTGAACCGCTGCAGTCTGTGTGGAGAAGGTGCTCCCACAGTGCTGTTAGGGAGGCAGTTCCAGGATTTTGACCCAGCGACGATGAAGGATCGGCGATATACTTCTAAGTCAGGATGGTGTGTGACTTGGAGGGGAACTTGGAGGTGGTGGTGTTCCCATGCGCCTGCTGCCCTTGTCCTTCTAGGTGGAAGAGGTCGCGGGTTTGGGAGGTGCTGCCGAAGAAGCCTCGGCGAGTTGCTGCAGTGCATCTTGTAGATGGTACACACTGCAGCCACGGTACACCGGTGGTGGAGGGAGTGAATGTTTAAGGTGGTGGACGGGGTGCCAATCAAGTGGGCTGCTTTGTCTTGGATGGTGTCGAGCTTCTTGAGTGTTGTTGGAGCTGCACTCATCCAGACAAGTGGAGAGTATTCCATCACACTCCTGACTTGCGCCTTGTAGATGGTGGAAAGACTTTGGGGAGTCAGGAGGTGAGACACTCGCTGCAGAATACCTAGCCTCTGATCTGCTCTTTTTGCCACAGTATTTATGTCGTTGGTCCAGTTAAGTTTCTGGTCAATGGTGACCCCCCAGGATGTTGATGGTGGGGGATTCAACGATGGTAATACTGTTGAATGTCAAGGGGCAGTGGTTAGACTCTCTCTTGTTGGAGATAGTCATTGCCTGGCACTTGTGTGGCGCAAAAGTTACCTGCCACTTATCAGCCCAAGCCTGAACGTCTTCCAGGTCTTTCTGCATGTGGGCATGGACTGCTTCATTATCTGAGGAGTTGTGAATGGCGCTGAACACTGTGCAATCATCAGCGAACATCCCCACTTCTGACCTTATGGTGGAGAGAAGGTCATTGATGAAGCAGCTGAAGATAGTTGGGCCTAGGACACTGCCCTGAGGAACTCCTGCAGCAATGTCCTGGGTTAAACGCGGCTATCCAAAAGTCGCTGTCCCAGTTGCGCCGCTCCGCCGTTAGATTTGCGGAAACGGCATCGCGCCGTCTTCCTCAGCATTGAAACGCACTGCGCGGCGTGAAGCTGCTGTATTTGTGCGGTAGATACGGACTAAACTCACCACAGAAAGTCAAGTCGTTTCAATTCTAAGTACCCTTTTAGCGATGCGATAAGCAATGATGCTTCTAGTTTTTTTTTGTGCGCGGTCCCTTTAACTGGCTGCGCGGCCCATTCAAATTTTTGTGCACGCGAGATTATGTCCATTGAAAAGCCGGTGAGCGGCCTGCGCAGGAACGTTGATGATAAGTGTTAATTACTGCCAATCAAACACCGTGGCACTGAACATTAACTATTGCAAATGAGAAATCTCATTCCTTCAGCTTTTAATTGTTGTTGGAGATTTTAAAAATGTCAAATTTAGAATTTTTACTTTTTTTTGACTTTCCCTTTCTGTCTCTTTTTTTTCTCTCTCTTAATTCAATCTTTCTTTCCCTCTCTTTATTTCTCTTTCTGTGCCTGATTTGACATTGAATTCACCCACTCGAATTTACACTTCCCTCTCAGTCCCTGCCCTGTTAATTTCAGAATTCTTCGATCTGATTGGTTAAAAAGAAAAATAAAGACTTGCATTTCTATATCACCTTTTGCGACCATCGGACATCCCAAAGTGCTTTACAGCCAATGAAGTACTTTTTTGAAGTGTGGTCACTGTTGTAATGTGGGAAATGTGGCAGCCAATTTGTGCACAGCAAGGTCCCACAAACAGCAATTTGATAATGACCAGATAATCTGTTGTAGTGATATTGGTTGTGGGATTAAATATTGGCCCCAGGACACCGGGGAGAACTCCCCTACTCTTCTTCGAAATAGTGCCGTGGGAAGATTTACATCCACCTGAGAGAGCAGATGGGGCCTTGGTTTAAGGTCTCATCCGAAAGACGACACCTCCGGCAGTGCAGCACTCCCTCAGCACTGCACTGGAATGTCAGCCTAGATTTTGTGCTCAAGTCTCTGGAGCGGTGCTTGAACCCACAACCTTCTGACTCAGAAACGTGTCAGGTTAAGAAGATACACAGTTGCTTGCCCTGTTCGCTCAGGTCCCAGATGCCCAGTTTCCCCTCGCTGCGCCATTATCAGCTCACACTTTCAGCAACTTGTCACGCGAAAAATTAAAAAAGCTAAACATGCAGGGGGCAAGTCTAACTAACGGCAGATACTGTTAGATGTCTTGTGACAACAAAATCTGGGCCAGTGTCAGCTGTGGCTCAGTTGGTAGCACACTCGCCTCTGAGTCAGAAGGTTGTGGGTTCACAATCCCACTTCAGGGACTTGAGCACATAAAGCTAGGCTGACACTCCCAGTGCCGTGCTGAGGGAGTGCTGCACTGCCGGAGGTGTTGTCTTTCGGATGAGACGTTAAACCGAGGCCCCGTCTGCTCTCTCAGGTGGATGTAAAAGATCCCATGGCACTATTTCGAAGAAGAGTAGGGGAGTTCTCCCCGGTGTCCTGGGCCAATATTTATCCCTCAATCCACATAACAAAAACTGATTATCTGGTCATTATCACACTGCTGTTTGTGGGAGCTTGCTGTGCACAAATTGGCTGCCGCGTTTCCTACATTACAACAGTGACTACACTTCATTGGCTGTAAAGCGCTTTGAGAGGTCCGGTGGTCGTTAAAGGCGCTATAGAAATGCAAGTCTTTCTTTCTATTAGGTTTAATGAGGCTTATGAGTTTCCAGGACTCTAGCACAAGTGTTCATATCCCACATGGTCACATGTTGAATCACTTTCACAAGTGGCTCAAATTTAGAGGATCCAAAGCAAATACTTCCTGAATCGTTTCCCGAGTGTGCATGTATCTGTGATTAGATTGGGATGTTGAAATCTACGTGCGTTTATGTGATGGGAAGTGTAGCATAATGGTACATAAGAAATAGGAGCAGGAGTAGGCCATTCGACCCCTCGAGCCTGCTCCGCCATTCAATAAGATCATGGCTGATCTGATCTCGGCCTCAACTCCACTTTCCTGCCCGCTCCCCATAACCCTTGACTCCCCTGCAGTTCAAATATCTGTCTATCTCCGCCTTGGGTATATTCAATGACTCAACCTCCACAGCTCTCTGGGGTAGAGAATTCCAAAGATTCACGACCCTCTGAGAGAAGAAATTCCTCAGAAAGCGACGCCCACATCCCGTGAATGAATAAAAAATAATTGTACTCAGCTGCCTCATTAGATTCCTTTGGGTTGGTCCCTCTCTAAGAAGCAGCAATATCAAAAGGTCATGGAGTGGGACTTGAGCCCACAACCTTCTGACTCAAGAGGCGAGGGTGCTACCCACTGAGCCACGGCTGGTTGAGGTGGGAACTTGCCTCCTCCTGGTTGTCTGGATGTGGTAGAGCTGCAATACTTTGCTTTGTTCCGGTGATTGTGGAACAGGGGAATGTCAATGGATGTTATTTATATGGACTTCCAGAAGGCATTCAATAAAGTCCCTCATCACAGACTGTTAGCTAAAGTTGAAGCTCATGGAATGGAGGGCAGATTATTGACCTGGTTAGGAGATCGGCTGAGCGGCAGGAGACAGAGAGTAGGGAAAATGGGCAGATACTCTAATTGGCAGGATGTGACTAGTGGTGTCTCGCAGGGATCTGTGTTGGGGCCTCAACTAGTCACCGTATTTATTAACAACTTAGATGATGGGATAGAGAGCCACATATCCAAGTTTGCCGATGATACAAAGATAGGCGGCATTGTAGGCAGCGTAGATGGAAGCATAAGATTACAAAGAGATATTGATAGATTAAGTGAATGGGCAAAACTGTGGCAAATGGATTTCATACAGGCAAGTGTGAAGTCATCCACTTTGGACTTAAAAAGGATAGAACAGGGTACTTTCTAAATGGTGAAAAGCTAAAAACAGTGGAGGTCCAAAGAGGCGGGGGGGGGGGCGGTCCAGGTACATAGATCATTAAAACATCATGAACAGGTACAGAAAATAATCAGAAAGGCTAATGGAATGCTGGCCTTTATATCTAGAGGACTAGAATAGAAGGCTGTAGAAGTTATGCTGCAGCTATTCAAAGCCCTGGTTAGACCACACCTAGAGAACTGTGAGCAGTTCTGGGCACCACACCTTAGGAAGGATATATTGGCCTTGGAGGGAGGGCAGTGTTGGTTTACCAGAATGATACCCGGGCTTCAAGGGTTAAATTAGGAAGAGAGATTACACAAACTAGGGTTGTATTCCCTGGAATTTAGAAGGTTAAGGGGTGATTTTATCGAAGTTTTCAAGATATTAAGGGGAACTGATCGGGTAGATAGAGAGAAACTATTTCCATTGGTTGGGGATTCTAGGACTAGGGGGCAGTGTCTAAAAATTAGAGCCAGACCTTTTCAGGAGTGAAATTAGGAAACACTTCAACACACAAAGGGTGGTGGAAGTTTGGAACTCTCTTCCACAAATGGCAGTTGATGCTAGATCAATTGTTAATTTTAAAACGGAGATTGATAGCTTCCTGTTAACCAAAGGTATTAAGGAATATGGACCAAAGGCGGGTATATGGAGTTAGGTCGCAGATCAGCCATGATCTCATTGAATGGCAGAACAGGCTCGAGGGGCTGAATGGCCTCCTCCTGTTCCTATGTTCCTTCACAAGGACTGTGTCGTGGTCACTTCAAAATGATGAAGGGTTTTGATAGAGTAAATAAGGAGAAACTGTTTCTAGTGGCAGGAGGGTCGGTAACCAGAGGACACAGATTGAAGGTAATCGGCAAAAGAAGCAGAGTCGATATGAGGGAAAGAAGATATTTAAGCAGCGAGTTGTTGTGATCTGGAACGCGCTGCCTGAAAGGAAGCAGATTCAATAGTGACTTTCAAAAGGGAATCGGATAAATACTCGAAAAGTAGAAATTTGCAGGGCTGTGGGGAAAGAGCAGGGGGGAGCGGGACTAATGGGAGAGCGCCACAGGTACGATGGGCCAAATTGGCCTCCTTCTGTGCTGTATCATTCTATAAGCTGACTATTTTTAAGGAGAATAAGATCAGTTTTTAAATTAGACAGTTACAAAACTCTGCCTGGGTTTGTCGCCACCCGCTCGGGTAGCTGTGGGTTGGTCGTGATCCTTGGCTCTGCTTAGGTTCAGCACCAGAAGTGACAGTGCGAGACTTTTAGCCAGCTGCACAAACTCTTTTCTGACCAGCAGATGGAGCTTATAGTCCATGGACAGTCTGATATAACACGGTTATAGAGCGTTCCATAGCTTTTTTTTCTTCAATTCAGAAAATGATTAAAGTCCAAAAATCCCTACCTCTTTTTTTTTGGAATCAAAGCTGGGTTGTATTTTAAGTCGCTAATGTCAAAGCATTTATTAGACATTTAATAGGACAACTTGAACCGAGATCACGGGTGGGGGCGGGGGTGGCGGGAGGGTGAATTCAACTTTGCCAACTCTGTTTGGATCTATTCCTGGGGGGGTTTATCACGTGACCT
Organism: Squalus acanthias; assembly: GCA_030390025.1. Classification (NCBI taxonomy): domain Eukaryota; kingdom Metazoa; phylum Chordata; class Chondrichthyes; order Squaliformes; family Squalidae; genus Squalus; species Squalus acanthias. Next base: position 2,959,064 of record CM059432.1, on the reverse strand, counting down.
CCCGCCGCTAACCCTGCCCCCACTGTCCCGCCCGACACATCCATCCTCACGATACACGGTCAATTGGGAAGCGAACAGACTTTTCGTTACCTAATTGGATGGTTCTTGACTGTGACTGTCAATCACAGAATCATAGAATGGTTATAGCATAGGAGGAGGCCATTCGGCCCGTCGAGCCCGTGCCGGCTCTCTGCAAGAGCACTTCAGCTAGTCCCACTCACCCAGTCTTTTCCCGTAGCCCTGCAAATTTTTTCGTTCAGGTACTTATCCAACTCCCCTTTGAAAGCCGTGATTGAATCTGCCTCCACCACCCTTTCAGGCAGTGCATTCTAGATCCTAACCACTCGCTGCGTAAAAAAGTTTTTCCTCATGTGACCTTTGGTTCTTCTGCCAATCACCTTAAATCTGTGCCCTCTGGTTCTTGAATCTTCTGCCAATGGGAATAGTTTCTCTCTATCTGCTCTGTCCAGACCCCTCATGATTTTGAACACCTCTATCAAATCTCCTCTCAATCTTCTCTGCTCCAAGGAGAACAACCCCAGCTTCTCCAGTCTATCCACATAACTGAAGTCCCTCATTCCTGGAATCATTCTCGTAAATCTTTTCTGTACACTCTCTAAAGCCTTCACATCCTTCCTAAAGTGCGGTGCCCAGAATTGGACACAATACTCCAGTTGAGGCCGAATCAGTGTTTTATAAAGTTTCATCATAACTTCCTTGCTTTTGTACTCTATGCCTCTATTTATGAAGCCCAGGATCCCGTATGCTTTTTTAACCGCTTTCTCAACCTGCCCTGCCACCTTCAACGATTTGTGCACAAACACCCCCAGGTCTCTCTGTTCATGCACCCCCTTTAGAATTGTGCCATTTAGTTTATATTGCCTCTCCTCGTTTTTCCTACCAAAATGTATCACTTCGCACTTTTCTGCGTTAAATTTCATCTGCCACGTGTCTGCCTATTCCACCAGCCTGTCTATGTTTTCTTGAAGTCTGTCACTATCCTTCTCACTGTTCACTATACTTCCAAGTTTTGTGTCATCTGCACATTTTGAAATTGTGCCCTGTACACCCAAGTCCAAATCATTAATATATATCAAGAAAAGCATTGGTCCCAGTACCGACCCCTGGGGAACACCACTGTATACCTTCCTCCAGTCCGAAAAACAACCGTTCACCACTACTCTCTGTTTCCTGTCACTTAGCCAATTTTGTATCCATGCTGCCACTGTCCCTTTTATTCCACGGGCTTTAACTTTGCTGGCAAGCCTATTATGTAGCACTTTATCAAACGCCTATTGGAAGTCCATGTACACCACATCAACCGCATTACCCTCATCAACCCTCTCTGTTACCGCATCAAAAAATTCCATCAAGTTAGTTAAACACAATTTGCCTTTAACAAATTCATGCTGACTTCCCTTAATTAATCCACACTTGTCCAAATGACTGTTAATTTTGGCCTGGATTATCGTTTCTAAAAGCTTCTCCACAACAGAGGTTAAACTGACTGACCTGTAGTTGCTGGGTTTATCCTTACACCCTTTTTTGAACAATGGTGTAACATTTGCAATTTTCCAGTCCTCTGGCACCACTCCCATATCTAAGGAGGATTGGAAGATTATGGCCAGTACCTCCGCAATTTCCATCTTTACTTCTTTCAGCATCCGAGGATGCATCCCATCCGGTCCTGGTGACTTATCTACTTTAAGTACAGCCAGCCTTTCTAGTACCTCCTCTTTATCAATTTTTATCTCATCCAGTATCTCCACTACCTCCTCTTTCATTATGACTTTGGCAGCATCTTCGTCCTTGGTGAAGACAGATGCAAAGTACTCATTTAGTACCTCAGCCATGCCCTCTCCCTCCATGCATAGGTCTCCTTTTTGGTCCCTAATTGGCCCCACCCCTCCTCTTATTACCCGTTTACTATTTATATGCCTATAGAAGACTTTTGAATTCTCTTTTATGTTAGCTGCCAGTCTATTCTCATACTCTCTCTCTGTCCCTCTTATTTCCTTTTTCACTTCCCCTCTGAACTTTCTATATTCAGCCTGGTTCTCACTTGTATTCTCAGCCTGGTCAGACAGACCTCTCGCCTATGTCTGATGTTTTTATCACTAAATAAACAAAAGTGTTCATAGAAAATGAAAAAAACCACGCCATTTTTAATGTCCCTGTGATTTTTCTCCCTGGTTTTTGCTCACGGCAGTATCCTGGAGACTAATCTTTCATTCCTGGAGACTCCAGGGCATTCCTGGAGGCTTGGTAATTCTAGTGGGGGCTCCATGCAGGCGGGGTATTTAACGGGCGACTGATCCGATACTTCCCATTTTGCGACCCCCGCTAAAGTTGAATTTTACGCCCCGATACGATTCAGTTGAAGAAAAAGCTCATTAGGCCCAACAAGTTCATCCCTTTCTTCCGAGAGCAACTTCACTTACCCGCCTTCTCGCCGTATCGCTCCATCCCTTCCCTCCAAAAAGGTATCCGATAGTTTCATGCATTGTCAGTGGCCTTCTTTGTCTGTGTCAGCCGTGGCTCTCGCCTCTGAGTCAGAAGGTCGTGGGTTCGAGTCCCCACTTCATGAGATTTGAGCACAAAAAAATCTAGGGCTGACACTCCCAGTGCAGTGCTGAGGGAGTGCCGCACTGTCGCAGGTGCCGTCTTTCGGATGAAACATTAAACAGAGGCCTCGTCTGCTCTCTCAGGTGGATGTAAAGGATTCCATGGTCACTATTTTGAAGAAGAGCATGGGAGTTATCCCCAGTGTCCTAGCCAATATTTATCACTCAATCAACATCACTAAGAAACAGGTTATCTGGCCATTGTTTGTGGGAGGTTGCTGTGCGCAAATTGGCTGCCGCGTTTCCTACATTACAACAGTGACTACACTTCAAAAAGTACTTAATTGGCTGTAAAGAGCTTTGGGACGTCCTGAGGACATGAAAGGCGCTATAGAAATGCAAATCTTGTTACCTCGAGACTTGACTATTCCAACGGTCTCCTGGCTGGCCTCCCACATTCCACCTGACATAAACTTGAGGTCATCCAAAACTCGGCTGTCCGTGTCCTAACTCGCTTCAAGTCCCGTTCGCCCATCACCCCCTGTGCCCTCTGACCTACATTGGCTCCCGGTTAAGCAACGCCTTGATTTCAAAATTCTCATCCTTGTTTTCAAATCCCTCCATGACCTCGCCCCTCCCTCTCTCTGTAACCTCCTCCAGCCCCACCAGCCCCCCGAGATATCTGCGCTGCTCAAATTCTGCCCTCTTGAGCATCCCTGATTATCATCGCTCCACCATTGGCGGCCGTGCCTTCAGCTGCCTGGGCCCTAAGCTCTGGAATTCCCTCCCTAAACCTCTCTACCTCTCTCTCCTCCTTTAAGACGCTCCTTAAAACCTACCTCTTTGACCAAGCTTTTGGTCACCTGCCCTAATTTCTTACATGGCTCAGTGTCAATTTGTTGTCTTATAATCCTCCTGTGCAGCGCCTTGGGACGTTTTACTATGTTAAAGGCGCTAGATAAACACAAGTTGTTGTTGTTGTTGTTCAACTGTAACAGCCTGTGGGTAAAACAGATCCACCTGCATTCCCTTCTTGTTCCTGTTTTATTATTTTTAACTTGTATCTCCTGACATTTGAACATTTCAGTAGAGATATTGAATTATTTTTGTCAAATCCCATCATAATTTTCAAAACTGCAATTAGGTTACCTCTAAAGGAAACCTATCTTTCCCAACCTTTCCTGAATGCTTACCTGCCTGACACCGAGAATCATTTGTACCCTTTCAAACGCAATGATATGCCAGTGGCTTTGTTATCATTCTAACTGTGGCCAATGTGCAGTTGTTAGTGTACTGAAATAGGGTTAAATTACAAGGTAACGTTGCATAAATTGAGCTTGTATTTCCATGAGTTCAGAAGGTTGAAGGGCGATCTAATCAAGGTATATAAAATGATTTAAAAACAGAAAATGCTGGAAATCACCCAGTAGGTCAGGCAGCATCTGCGCAGAGAGAAGCAGAGTTAGGGGGACAGATTTTACAGTCGGCGGCGTACCTAAGGAGTGCGTAGCCGGCATCCGGATAGATTGCGCACTTAGCTGATGGGGACCCTCCTTCGCGAACTCGCTCTCTTGACGCTGTGTACTCGATGGCAGCGTAAAGGCCCACGGATCCCAGGGGCGCAGCGCGTGCGGAAGCGTACCTGGGATCACGCGGGCCTGGTGCTCCAATCAGTGGAAGCGCCGAGTTATCTCTTACAGTGTGACAGATGTGTGGGAAACCATTGCATCGGACTTATAGGAGAAAGGAGGGTGCAGACTGGCACCCGACACACTGAACGCTGCATCGCCCACTCACAGAACGGGCACAGGTCAATGACAACAGCACCGTACCGTGACTTTAAAAGCTTTAATGTCGGGAAATAAGATATAAACTTATAGTTAGGTTTAACATTTCGTTCTTTATTTGGGATTTAGTATCGGTTAAATTCAGATTGCCTCACACAAAAAAACTGGCGAAATGACAGCACCAAGCTTCAACAACAGGATTTCAATAAAATGTGTAGACACTAAAACAAACTAACAAAAAAAGCTCTTTGCAATTCTACGAAACTCACGGCTAAATTATTCAAGCGGAGCTGAGGTGCTTCCATCTGTTGTAATGTTCCAATTCCACTTTTATCTGAGCTAAATAATGCTAAAAGATGCCGAACGATGCTTTCGATTTTCTGAGGCATCCCCTTACGGCGATGGAAACAGGCCCTGCACCTGTTTGCATCAGCCGTCAATTTTTTTTCGGTAATTGCTGGGCAGTTGGTGGGCAATTAGCTCAACTCTGCGCCAGCACTTGGGATTTCCAAGGCGGAGCAGATGATCTGTCAAGTCGGAACTTGACAGATCGCAAGTTCGGGATGTAGCGCGTGCGCAAGCGAAAAACCCCGAACTTGCGTTCCATTTCAAAGACGGTATGACGGCGTACTCTGAGAGCACGCCGTCATACCCACCGCAAATTCTGGCCCAACGTTTCAAATCGATGAAAGATCATTAGAACTGGAAAAAGTTAGAGATTTTGGGGCAGAGTTTCCGCTAGTTTCGTCAGCGCAAAATAGGTGAAATCGGCCGAACCAATGTAAAAGATCTGGGGAATTTTAAACCTAAGTTACATCGAGCGCTCCAGGTGGTGCAAGTTATACCGATCAGGAAGGGCTGAACAGGCTGGGGCTTTTTTCTCCAGAAAAGAGAAGGCTGAGGGGTGACCTGATAGAGGTCTTTAGGATAATGAAAGAGGTTTGATAGGGTAGACGTAGAGAAGATGTTTCCACTTGTGGGGGAGGCTAAAAATAGGAGCCATCAATATAAGATAGTCACTAATAAATCCAATAAAGAATTCAGGAGAAACTCCTTTACCCAGAGAGTGGTGAGAATGTGGAACTCGCTACCACAGGGAGTGGTTGAGGTGAATAGTATAGATGCATTTAAGGGGAAGCTGGATAAACACATGAGGGAGAAAGGAATAGAAGGATATGCCTAGAGGGTGAGATGGAGTAGGGTGGGAGGAGGCTCGTGTGGAGCAGAAACACCAGCACGGACCAGTTGGGCCAAATGGTCTATTTCTGTGCTGTAAATTCTATGCGGTGGTGAGTTCCACATAACTGAGTAAAATCCAACCCAGTATATCAAATATAACTTTGATTTTTAAGAGGGATAATTATTTATTTTTTTGCCTTTTAATTTTAGAAAGGAGTTACTTCTGGCTGTGGTAAATGGTTTTATTTTAGTTGTGCAATTTAGTAAAGGGGAATGGTCAGACTTTATTTTTTTCCAAGAAATTGATCAAGCTCCAGATAGCCAAGTATTAAATCAAAAAATCAATGGCATATGAAAGAGCTAGTTAATTCTCTTCAATGCAGCTTTATTTTATGAGCAGATCTATCAGCACTCAAGCCGCATTCTGCTAGGGGGAGGAATTGTCTTATTCTGATGTACATTCTTGAAGTTACATCCCTAAAAACTGGAGGAATGGCAAAAAACAAGAGCTCTTTAAATGCCACTGCCACGCTGCCATTTGGGTAGGATTTAGTGCCTGGTGCGTATGTTTCTCGCCCAGCTCTCCGTACTCAGACGGTTAGTATCAATGGAACAGGAATTGAAAACCAATTTGGTGGTGCTTCTCAGTAATAATCGGATTAGAACTTAGGAGGGCACATTCTGATTATAACAACTTGTATTTCATACAGCACCCTTAATATAATAAAACCTCCCAAGGCACCTCACAGGAGTGCTAAAAGACAAAAAATTGACACCGAGCCCGCAAACCCAGAGGGCTGCGGAGGCTCAGTCGTTGAGTATATTCAAGACAGAGATCGATAGATTTTTGAATCAAGGGATATGGGGATAGTTCAGGAAAGTGGAGATGTGGTAGAAGATCAGCCATGATCTTATTGAATGGCAGAGCAGGCTCGAAGGCCCAAATGGCCGACTCCTGCTCCTATTTCTTATGCTCTTATGTAAGAAATTAGGGCCGATGACCAAAAGCTTGGTCAGAGAGGTCGGTTTTAAGGAGCGTCTTAAAGGAGGAGAGAGAGAGGTGGAGAGGTTTAGGGAGGGAATTCCAGAGCTTGGGGCCCAGGCAGCTGAAGGCACGGCCGCCAATGGGAGCGATTAAAATCGGGGGATGCTCAACAGGCCACGATTGGAGGAGCGCAGAGATCTGAAAAGAAGGGTGAGAGTTTTTAAATCGAGGCGTTGCTGGACCGGGAGCCAATGTAGGTCAACGAGCACAGGGGGTGATGGGTGAACGGGGCTTGGTGTGAGTTAGGATATGAACGGATGAGATCAAGTTTACGAAGGGTGCAAGGTGGTAAGCCGGCCAGGAGAGCATTGGAACAGTCGACTCTAGAGATAACATAGAAACATAGAAAAATAGGAGCAGGAGTCGGCCATTCGGCCCTTCGAGCCTGCTCCGCCATTCAATGAGATCATGGCTGATCCTCTATCTCAAAACCATATTCCCGCTCTCTCCCCATACCCCTTGATGCCTTTTGTGTCTAGAAATCTATCTATCTCCTTCTTAAATATATTCAGTGACTTGGCCTCCACAGCCTTCAGTGGTAGAGAATTCCACAGGTTCACCACCCTCTGAGTGAAGAAATTTCTCCTCATCTCAGTCCTAAATGTCCTGCCCCGTATCCTGAGACTGAGACCCCTCGTTCTAGACCCCCAGCCAGGGGAAACATCCTCCCTGCATCCAGTCTGTCTAGTCCTGTCAGAGATCCCCTCTTATTCTTCTAAACTCTAGTGAATACAAGCCTAGTCGACCCAATCTCTCCTCATACGACAGTCCTGCCATCCCAGGAATCAGTCTGGTGATCTTGGAGGTGGTTTCAGCAGCAGATAAGGAGACACATGAGCCACAATAGGCAGGTGCTGGCCTTTCGCCAACTCCGGGACAGAGCCAAGGTTAGGAGAAGGGTAGTGGCCATGTATAATCAGGACATGCACAATGTCAATGACAGTGCAGTCTGCCTCACTCACAGTGACACGACACTGCCACATCACATGATGCAGTCTGGCTGGATACATTTGGTGGAGCAGATTATCTCTGAAGATTATCTGTTCACTGCACCAGTCAGAAGCCAGAAGCTCGAGCGTGTTGACATCCAGAACGCCATCAAGTCTTCTTGGAGACCAGTGTGTGGGAGCTACAAGATGCATTGCAGCAACTCACCAAGGCTTCTTCGACAGCACCTCCCAAATCCACGACATCTTCCACCTAGAAGGACAAGGGCAGCAGGCACATGGGAACACCACCACCTCCAAGTTCCCCTCCAAGTCACACACCATCCTGACTTGGAAATATATCGGCCGTTCCTTCATCGTCACTGGGTCAAAATCCTGGAACTCCCTCCCTAACAGCACTCTGGGAGTACCTTCACTCCACGGACTGCAGCGGTTCAAGAAGGCGGCTCACCACCACCTTCTCAAGGGCAATTAGGGATGGGCAATAAATGCTGGCCTTGACGCTCACATACCAGGAATGAATAGTAAAAAAAAGCTAGTATCTTGTTGCATGTATCATTACCTCCAGACAGTGAGCCAGTGGAAGAATCTTTGAGTGATACAATATAATTCAATCGTAGAGTTTAATATTAACTTTCCAAAGGGGAATTGAATAAACACTTGAAAAGGAAACATTTGCAGGGCTATGGGGGAAAGAGCAGGGGGAGTGAGACTAGTTGGAGAGATCTTTCAAAGAGCTGGCACAGGCACGATGGGCCGAATGGCCTCCTTCTGTGCTGCATCATTCTATAAAATCTGTAAATAGAAAATAAGTAGTTTTTCAAAATAAGTTGACATTATTATTCCTTTTTTCTTTGTTAATTTACACATTTCTTCAATAGTACACACGATTTCATAATTTTAGAAATTTCAAAACAAACATAATTCCACAGTAATGCAGTGAATTTAATGACTTCTGTTGTTATGTTTGTTTTACTAAGCAGTTCTCTTTAACACTCTCTATGTTCAGTGCCTCCATTTCCCGATTGTATTAGATTGAAAACTTCCATCAAATGACTCTTTGCCTTTCTGTGTGAAGTTTCTAGAATCTTTATCCGTATTTAATCTATTATTCTTTACATCCTGTTTCATTTAATATATTCTTGTATTTTAAAATTCTCATCCTTGTTTTCAAATCCCTCCATGGCCTCACCCCCCTCTATCTCTGTAACCTCCTCCAGCCCCACAACCCCTCCGAGATCTCTGCCCTCCTCCAATTCTGGCCACTTGCGCTTCCCCCGATTTTAATCGCTCCACCATTGGCGGCCGCGCCTTCAGCTGCCTGGGCCCTAAGCTCTGAAATTCACTCCCTAAACCTCTCCGCCTCTCTCTCTCTCTCTCCTCCTTTTAAGACGCTGCTTAAAACCTACCTCTTTGACCGAGCTGTTGGTCTCCTGTCCTAATATCTCCTTATGTGGCTCGGTGTCAAATTCTGTCTGATAATCGCTCCTGTGAAACGCCTTGGGACGTTTTACTACGTTAAAGGTGCTATATAAATGAATGTTGTTGTTGTTATAGGCTTTAGGGCCCAACATTTACACATGGCCTAGAGCATCCCAAAAGTTAACGGCAGTCGTGTGCATCTGCATTGAGATTGGAACAGACCATCAAAGCTCCGAAATGTGCGAATATTCCTTCTGAACATTTGTTAACTTCCGGCAAACCTTTTCCAATAATAAATCTATGATGTAAATGTTCCGAGGAAATCCTGGGTGACATTTGCAAACAATAACATTACCGTCAAAGAGTTATTATATTTTTCTATTCTTAGTTCACTTGTCCTGATTTTAACTCGAGTACTGGTTACCCTTCCAACTCTCGTAAATTAACTATTATTAAAAAAAACCCCAAGGCTGAAATCCGGAGCTGCTGGGGAAAATCAGATTATTATAGATTTAGGGGGGGATTTCATTTTTAAGATTATTTTTAAAGATGTTTTAGCTTCTCCAGGTTGCAGTTGCTGAACACAAGCGATATGAAGCAATAAGAAGTATTAAAACCTAAAGGCCATAATGCTTTAGCAGCTGTTCCTGAGGTTTATACAGTTATTAAGTGCTTTGGGGCATTTTAATACATTAAAGGCGTTATATAAATGCAAGTTGTTGTTGTTGAGGATTTTAATTATTTTACACACATTTCACAATTCTCTGCCTCTTGAGCATCCCCGATTTCCATCGCTCCACCATTGGCGGCCGTGCCTTCAGCTGCCTGAGCCCTAAGCGCTGGAATTCCCTCCCTAAACCTCTCCGCCTCTCTCTCCTCCTTTAAGACGCTCCTTAAAACCGACCTCTTTGACCAAGCTTTTGGTCACCTGTCCGAATATCTCCTTATGTGGCTTGGTGTCAAATTTTGTTTGATAATCGCTCCTGTGAAGCGCCCTGGGACGTATTACTGCGTTAAAGGCGCTGATAAATACAAGTTGTTGTTGTAGTGCAGGACTTACGGTGATTTTTTTAAGCCATTTCCTGAAAAAATTAGCTGAATTCCGCAAAAAAAAGGTCGGGAGAAGCTGGCGGTGCTCTCCTGTCCCACAGATACTTATTAATAAACCTTATAATTGCCTTAGCAAAGATCGTCTTTGGCATCTATAATGAAAAGGCTGACTGCGGTTAAAATATAGCTTCCCTGTCCCAGTTCTCAATATAGTAACAAGTAGCAACCTTTATTATCAGATCGTATATCTGAGCAGGTAGCCAAGTTAATGATGGAGCACACACGGATGTAAATGACAGAGGTTTCTGGTGCGAAGCTCGACACAATCTTGGTAATTAACTGAGTGCGGGATCTATACTCGGTAAAATTCTATTAGTAAAATCTTGACTTTTGAACAAAACTCAAAATTAAATTAATTCATGGTGTAAATACAAAAAGAGGATATGCATAATCATCACTTCTGATATTTTCAATCCTTTATTATTATTAACAGTACAGGAAGGATGTAATCGCTGACCTACATTGGCTCCCGGTTAAGCAACACCTCGATTTCAAAATTCTCATCCTTGTTTTCAAATCCCTCCATGGCCCTCGCCCCCTTCCTATCTCTGTAACCTCCTCCAGCCCGACAACCACCCCGAGATATCTGCTCTCCTCTAATCCTGCGCTCTTGAGGATCCCTGATTATAATCGCTCAACCTTTGGCGGCCGTGCTTTCTGTTGCCTGGGCCCTAAGCTCTGGAACTCCCTGCCTAAACCTCTCCGCCTCGCTACCTCTCTCTCCTCCTTTAAGACTCTCCTTAAAACCTACCTCTTTGACCAAGCTTTTGGTCACCTGCACTAATTTATCCTTATGTGGATCGGTGCTAAATTTTTTGTCTTAAAATACTCCTGTGCAGCAACTTGGGACGTCTTACTACGTTAAAGGCGCTATATAAATACAAGTTGTTGTTGTAATTGCACTAGAGTGGGTGCAGAGAGATTTACGAGGATGTTGCCAGGACTGGGGAATTTTAGCTATGGGGAAAGATTGGATAGGCTGGGGTTGTTTTCTTTGGAACAGAGGAGGCTGAGGGGAGATTTAATTGAGGTGTATAAAATTAAAAGGGGCCTAGATAGAGTGGATAGGAAGGACATATTTCCCCTAGCAGAGAGGTCAATAGCCAGGGGGCATAGATTTAAAGTAACTGGTGGAAGGATTAGAGGGGAGTTGAGGAGAAATATTTTCACCCAGAGGGTGGTGGGGGTCTGGAACTCACTGCCTGAAAGGGTGGTAGAGGCAGAAACCCTCAGCACATTTAAAAAGTACTTGGATGTGCACTTGAAGTGCCGTAACCTACAGGGCTACGGACCAAGAGCTGGAAAGTGGGATTAGGCTGGAGAGCTCTTTGTCGGCCGGCACAGACACGATGGGCCGAGTGGCCTCCTTCTGTGCCGTAAATTTCTCTGATTCTATGATGACCACAACAACAACAACTTGCATTTATATAACTTCTTTAACATAGTAAAACATCCCAAGGCCCTTCACAGGAGCGATACCAGCCAGAAATTGACACCGAGCCAAAGAAGGAGATACTAGGACAGGTGACCAAACGCTTAGTCAAAGAGGTAGGTTTAAGGAACGTATTAAAGGAGGAGAGAGAGGTGGAGAGGTTTAGGGAGGGAATTCCAGAGCTCGGGGCCCAGGCAGCTGAAGGCACGGCCGCCAATGGTGGAGCGGTGGAAATCGGGGATGCGCAAGAGGCCAGAATTAGCTGAGCGCAGAGATCTCGGAGGGTTGCAGGGCTGGAGGAGATTACAGAGATAGGGAGGGGCGAGGCCATGAAGGGATTTGAACACGAGGATGGTCATCTTCGTCATGACCATACCTTTCAACATTTTTGATGCAAGTGTCTCCAAAGTCACTACAAATTGTGTCTAAATTGATATATTCACCAACTGGCATTTTTAATTTTTAAACCATTTGGTGAAATTTCCATCGGTTTCCACCAGCGGAAAATTAGTTTCGGCAGATATCAAATTGGCGGTAATTTTTTTGCCACAGTATTCTTCAACCCAAGCTTACATACAGATACAAACTAATACAAAAGCAAAATACTGTGGATGCTGGAAATCTGAAATAAAAACAGAAAATGCTGGAAAAAACTCAGCAGTCAGGCAGCATCTGTGGAGAGAGAAACAGAGTTAACGTTTCAGGTCGATGACCTTTCGTCCGAACGGGGAAAAGTTAGAGATGTAACAGGTTTTAAGCAAATACAGAGGCTGGGAAAGGGGGGAGGGGAGGAAAGAACAAAAGGGAAGGTCTGTGATAGGGTGGAAGGCAGGAGAGATTAAATGACAAAAGGGATGATGGTGCGAGGCAAAAGGAGATGGTAATGGGACAAGTTAAGAAACAAAAGATGGGTCTAGAGGAGGTGTCAGTGGGAATAGCAGAATCATCAGCATCCCAAACCCGCGACCTCTTCCGCCTAGAAGGTCAAGGGCAGCAGGCGCATGAACACCTCCAAGTTCACCTCCAAGTCGCACACCATCCTGACTTGGAAATATATCGGCCGTTCCTTCATCGTCGCTGGGTCAAAATCCTGGAACTCCCTCCCTAACAGCACTGTGGGAGTACCTTCACCACACGGACTGCAGCGGTTCAAGAAGGCAGCTCACCACCACCTTCTCAAGGGCAACTAGGGATGGGCAATAAATGCTGGCCTTGCCAGCGACACCCACATGCCATCCGAAAAAATGGGGGCAGAGGTTCTGATCTGAAATTGTTGAACTCAACGTTGAGTCTGGAAGGCTGTAAAGTGCCCAATTGAAAGATGAGATGCTGTTCCTCAAGTTAGATGCAAACTGTGCCAGCTTGCTGAATTATTAGGCACTATGTATTCACTGAACTTGAACCAGTTTTTGGCGAGAATGGCATGGTCCATCTGCCAGGAGTGGTCCCAAAACTCCAAGTGGGGGGTAGATTTTTGGCAGTGGCAGAAGGACGATAGCGGACAGCCCGCCCATTATACACCCCTCCCAATTTCCCTTTCCACTGAAGTCAATCGGCCCCATTGATCGAGTTCAATGAAAAGGAAATCAGGAGGGGCGTAGAACAGGCGTCCAATCAGCTGCCTCCCGGTTTACGTTGCGGGAGTAGATTTCCTCGCTGTTCAATGTGCAGGGGAAACTTAAAACCCGTCTTTATAAGCGGCTTTAAAATTTCAATACAAATGGCAAACCCATTAAATCTTTCCTGCGTAAAAACCAGGGTTAACATCGTAAGACAGGAAGGGTTCCTTGCTGTTTAGCTATCGATTTATAATGGCCCGGAATTTGCGGTTGTGATGACGGCCAAGCTGTCAGCGTTCTATGTAAAACTGACAGCAACTTCTGCCGTCCACACGTGCGCAGTTACACGCAGAAATCCCGAAGCTGCCATCGGTGATACCGTGCTCCTCCACAGGGTGCGCTGTGGCAGTCCTCGCAGATGCAATCAGCACAGAATCAGTGATTTCGACGCGAACTTCAACTTTTTACGCACTATTCTCGCAGTAAAAACCCTTGAAAAAGTTCAGCCTTGTTGAATGAGGTGTAACTGAGTTTTTAATGGCGTACTAAGTCATAACTACTGCTGAATGTCCTCTCTGGCCCTGAAAAACGAATTGTATAAATCTAGAGTGTTATTCCCTCCACTCCATGATAAAAATTCCATAGAGTTTTTTAAAAATAAAAATTATTTTTAATTTTATTTTTTTGTTTTGTTTGTGATATTTCAGCTTCTACCCTTAATCCCATACGCATGTCCCAATCTTTATTTCGCTCTCTGTAAAATGATTAAAAAGTGAATGACAATCAGTGCATTTTACTTCCTGGTTTGCTGTCTGTGAGAATTCTTCAGTCTGATTGGCTGCTCAGGCTGCTTGATGACGTCAATGTTCCTGGACACCACAGATCCCCTATACGATGGTGCCAGAATGAAACTGACGTCGTAATAGGGGAAATCGACGCCACAGAGCCCGCTAAATCTTTGTGGGCAGCTTTCTTTGAGGTCAGCAGCGAGCGCCATCCTTCACCGCTGACAGCAATATCCAGGCCAATGTGATACATTTGTAACTTTATTTTCCATCACAAAATAATTATAGCAGTAAATAATGATTCTACAGTATTATTCTGCATGGTACAATTTCACAACATTAATCTTGCCAGCATAATTATCTCACTGAATTACTGGCAATTGGTGCAGAGTGCATACTCTAGAGGTAAGTGGTTATGTTACTGGACTAATGATCCAGAGACGGAAGTTCAAAATCCCATCCACGGCAGCTGGGGGAATTTAAATTCAGTTAATTAAATTAATCTGGAATAAAAAAACCTAGTATCAGTGACTGTTGAAACTACCGGATTGTGGTAAAAACCCATCTGGTTCACTAATGTCCCTTTAGGGAAGGAAATCTGCTGTCCTTACCCGGTCTGGCCTCTATGGGACTCCAGACCCACAGCAATGTGGTTGACTCTTAACTGCCCTCTGAAATGGCCCAGCGAGCCATTACTCAAGAAGAGTGGCTCACTGCCACCTTCTCGAGGGCAATAATAAATGCTGGCCTTGTTAGCCATGTCCACATCCAGTGCATGAATAAAAAAAATAATTACATTGAGACGCACAGGGTATCACAATTGTGTGGGACAGGTTGGATGGACCAGAGGGTCTTTTCCTTGTCTGTCATTGCTTGTATAAAGAGGGCCATGCAGGACAAACACTTACCAGAAACGCGTCAATGGGCGCAAGTGGTACTGCACTGCAGTGTGATATATGAACCAGGAATAGCAAATTTTATATACTGTATTTTATAAGCGCAAAGGTACTGTTACATAAATGAGGAAGGAACAGGCTTGATGGTACCAATGGCCTTTCTTGATCCTTCAATTCTTATGTTCTTATGCATGGCACTCCCTCAAGTTGGTCTACTGAATAATGACATCCTATCACGTAACAAGGGCTGTTGGTCTCCTACATCAAAATGACCTGCTGGATCCCCTGTTGCGAAAGAATTTTGAAGAGTACTCCGGTCCCTATCAGTATCATGAAACCATATTTTAAAGCTTTCGCAAGTTTATTTAATGTCCGGTGCGTGGGGTTAAATACTGTATCCCACGTGCACCAATTATAGAAGCGAAGATGAAGGAAGAAGACCTGGTGTACTCTGCTCGAAGTGCGTCTCTAACCCATGACGGCTCGGTGGAGAATCCATCCGAATGTGGATTCCCATCACCTGATATTACAGTCAAGGGTGTATTTCCCACATGAGTTTTGTTTACTTCATGGCCTCGCCCCTCACTATCTCTGTAAACCTCCTCCAGCCCTACAATCCTCCCGAGATCTCTGCGCTACCGCCAATTCTCCAGCCTCTTGCGCATCTCCGATTTTCAATCGCTCCACCATTGGCGGCCGTGCCTTCTGTTGCCTGGGCCCTGAGCTCGGGAAACTCCCTCCCTAAACCTCTCCGCCTCTCTCTCCTCCTTTAAGACGCTCCTTAAACCCACCTCTTTGACAAAGCTTTCGGTCACCTGCCCTAATATCTCCTTATGTGGCTCGGCGTCAAATCTTGTTTGATAATCGCTCCTGTGAAGCGCCTTTGGGGCGTTTTACTACGTTAAAGGTGCTATAAAAATACAAGTTGTTGTTCTTGTTATTATACGATCAGCTTCTTCAACCATCATAGCTTCTTCCTGATGAGATGACAACTTCTCCTCTGAGGTGATCATGGTTTCCACTTGTGTAGATGACAAGGACATGGACACAGGCTAATATCTGTGGATATATGAGGAAAATATTCTATACGAATTATACTTTGCATAAGGTAATAATGGCCCAGAAATTGATCTCGCTCTGTTCCCGCGGGGGTAAGGCTTCCCCGCGATCTCTCACTCCGCCTGTGCTTTTTCAGATCCAGCTCGCACGTACTTGATGTTCCAGACATCAGCTGGGCAGTGCTTGCGTATCCCACCGGCGTAGTGAATTCATGCGAGCTGTGGGATCACGTGACTCAGTTAGAGCCAATGGCAGCACACCATCTTCCATTCATAAGTTTCACATACGTGCTGTGAAATCTATGAATCTTACACCCCCCCAAAATAACAGCTAAACCTCAATTAAATTTTTTTTAAAAACCATCACATTAATAAAATAAGTATAGTTAAATAAATTAACCATTTTAAATAAAAAATTAAATTTTTGAAATTTTTTTAAATCTTTTAAAAAGTTATAAAGTGGGTCTTACTCCTCCTTTTTCCATTTCTAAAATCTTCCGTACTTACCTGCGCGTCCAAAGCACGAAGTGCACAGCGTGCGCGCAGCCTGTAGCGCGCACGCGATGCACCGAGGAACCGCCCCCTTTTCAAAAGACCAAGTGCCGGTTTTCAGCGCATGCGCAGGGCATGCAGAAAACCGGCAATTGGAGAGAGAATACGCGAGAGTACACAGTGCGTACTCTCGCGTCGCGGGATGAATTTTTGGCCCAATATAACTTTGCAAGAATTGTGAGCATCAAAATTGAATGACTGCATTCAATGGTGAAAAAAGAAATAGACCAAGAGAAATTACATGTTTTACACAGAATGACAAGGAATGTACAGCACAGAAACAGGCCATTTGGCCCAACTGGTCCGTGCCGGTGTTTATGCTCCACACAAGCCTCCTCCCGCCCCTCTTCATCTCAGCCTATCAGCAGATCCTTCTATTCCTTTCTCCCTCATGTGTTTATCCAGCCTCCCCTTAAATGCATCTGTGCTATTCACCTCAACCACTCCCTGTGGTAGCGAGTTCCACATTCTCACCACTCTCTGGGTAAAGAAGTTTCTCCTGAATTCCCGATTGGATTTAATAGTGACTGTCTTATATTGACGGCCCCTAGTTACCCCAGTGTGGAGGGACGGTAAGGTCAATCAATGGTAGAAGGACATGCAAAGGGGAATTAGGTACAATAATCCTGATTGTGAAAGCTTTAGTGTGGAACCGGTGCTCCAACACACTGGTATAGTTCACCATAGGCTGAGTGAGATTGGCGGCCACTCCCGGCTGAATCCCAGCCTCAGCCTTGGACTTTCACCAGCTACCACTCAGACGATTTCAGCGGGATTACCAGAGAGGCGAATATTTGGACACTAAGGGACTTTTTTGGACACTAAGGGAATCAAGAGATATGGGGATTGAGGTGGGAAAAGTGGAGTTGAGGTAGAAGATCAGCCATGATCTCATTGAATGGCGGAGCAGGCTCGAGGGGCCATATGGCCGACTCCTGCTCCTATTTCTTATGTTCTTATTCCAGAGCTTTGGCCCCAGCCAGCTGAAGACACGGCTGGCTATGGTGGAGCGAAGGAAATGGGGGAGGGTGCGCAAGAGGCCAGAGTTGGAGGAGCGCAGAGATCACAGAGGTTATTCGGATGGCTAAACTGAATAATTATGAGTTTCCTAACCAGCAAGGGGAAGGAAACATGATCAGGGGTTGCACCTTCAGGTTGTTACGCCGCACGTTCAATGAAGCTGGCTAAGGAACAACACTGACAGAGGCTGTGGAAATATCTACAGTTCAGCTCACCTCATCAGATGGATTCGACGGTGCTTTGGTTGCGAGTGAGTTATAATAATGAAGAGAAAAAAAATGTTTTCTTTAAGCTTCAGCATGTGTCTTTTTTCAAAGATTAAAGACGACCACGGTCTGTCTAGATTCATGCCTTGAAGGTCTGTCTGTGCTTTGGTAATTGGATATTGTACCGTAAACAGTGAGCCTCTCTGGAACTGGAAGCAGTTTATCAATGAGCTTGGTTCTGGGCTAGAGAGCATTAAAATAAAAAAGAAAGACGAGCATTTGTACAGCGCCTTTCACAACCTCAGGACGTTCCAAAACGCTTTACAACCAATGAAGTACTTTTGAAGTGTAGTCACTGTTGTAATGTAGGAAACACGGCAGCCAATTTGCACACAGCAAGCTCCCACAAACAGCAATGTGATAATAACCAGATCATCTGTTTTAGTGATGTTGGTTGAGGAATAAATATTGGCCCCAGGACACCGGGGGAGAACTCCCCCTGCTCTTCTTCAAAGTAGTGCCGTGGGATCTTTTACACCCACCTGAGAGAGCAGATGGACGTCCTCGGTTTAACATCTCATCTGAAAGACAGCACCTCCGACAATGCAGCACTCCCTCAGTACTGCACTGGAGTGTCAGCCTAGATTTTGTGCTCAAGTCTCTTATATTCAAACTATTTTGAAGCTATAGGGTAAGTAAGAAAGCCTCAGAAATCTGGCCTCCCAGTCTATAAATATGAAGCTTACTATTGGATGAGCTGCCGAGCTTCGTGTCCCGGGACTTGGCTCTAATGTCCCATTTGGTGATTCATCATTGTAATATCTTCCTTCCTGTTGCTAATCTCATCAGAATGACATCAGGTTAGGGTTGCCAATTGTCCTGTATGTATCCCATTAATTACTACATTTAACCAGGCCTATGTAACCTGAGCTTTTCTCGTGTCCATTTGCGTGCGCACTTGACTATTCCAATGCAGACGCCTGGCTGGCCTCCCACATTCCACCCTACATAAACTTGAGGTCATCCAAAACTCGGCTGCCCGTGTCCTAACTCACACCAAGTCCCGTTCACCCATCACCCCTGTGCTCGCTGACCTATATTGGCTCCCGGTTAAGCAAAACCTTGATTTCAAAATTCTCATCCATGTTTTCAAATCCATGGCCTCGGCCCCTCCCTATCTCTGTAATCTCCTCCAGCCCCCCCCCCCCCCCCCACCCCCGAGATATCTGCGCTGCTCTAATTCTGGCCTCTTGAGCATCCCTGAATATAATCGCTCAACCATTGGCGGCTGTGCCTGGATTTCTTGGTGACTATCTTATATTGATGGCCTCTAGTTTTGCTCTTCCCCACAAGTGGAAACACTCTCTCTGTATTCACTCTATCAAAACCTTTCATAATTTTAAAGACCTCTATTAGGTCACCCCTCAGCCTTCTATTTTCAAGAGAAAAGAGACCCAGCCTGTTCATCCTTTCCTGATAGGTATACCCTCACATTTCTGGTATCATCCTTGTAAATGAGCATCAGTGTCAGCTGTGGCTCAGTGGGTAGCACACTCGCCTGAGTCAGAAGGTTGTGGGTTCAAGTCCCCACTCCAGAGACTTGAGCACATAAATCAAGGCTGACGCTCCCAGTGCAGTGCTGAGGGAGTGCTGCACTGTCGGAGGTGCCGTCTTTTGGATGAGACGTTAAACCGAGGCCCCGTCTGCTCTCTCAGGTGGACATAAAAGATCCCATGGCCACTATTTCGAAGAAGAGCAGGGGGAGTTCTCCCCGGTGTCCTGGCCAATATTTATCCCTCAATCAACATCACTAAAACAGATGATCTGGGTCATTATCACATTGCTGTTTGTGGGAGCTTGCTGTGCGCAAATTGGCTGCCACGTTTCCCACATTACAACAGTAACTACACTTCAAAAGTACTTCAATGACTATAAAGTGCTTTGAGATGTCCTGAGGTCGTGAAAGGCGCTATAGAAATGCAAGTCTTTCTTTTTTTAAAAGCTTCTCTGCATCCTCTCCAGTGCCTCTATATCCTTATTATAAAAAGGCGATATAATATAAAGATTAATTGCCTGGTCACTGCAGTGAGCAACCCAGAGAAAAAAAATCATAGGGGCATTTAAAAAAAGTGTTTGTTCATGTTCCTGGAACATTTTTGTTTATTAGTTAGAAAAATATTGGAGATGGGGCGGGGGGGGTGGGGAATGGGTGGAGAAAAGGCTGTTTGATGAGGTGGAGTGGTTGTAAGCAAAAGGTCCTGTCATGAAACCTCCAGGGGTACATCCAGGCACAGTTGGCAAACCTTACATAAGGTTGAAGACACCTTGGGAGGTTGTGAGCCCAAACCTTTGCTCATAAACTGAGTTCTTTGCCGAGGCCCTAACTCTGGAATTCCCTCCCTAACCCACTCCGCCTCTCTAACTCTTTTCTCCTTTAAGACGCTCCTTAAAACTTACCTCTTCGACCAAGCTTTAGGTCACCTGCCCCAAATTTCTCCTTGTGTGGCTCGGTGTCAAATTTTGTTTGATAATCGCTCCTGTGAAGGGCCTGGGGACGTTTTACTACGTTAAAGGCGCTGTATATGTGCAATTTGTTATGGTTGTTGTTGAACTTGTACTAGAACTTTCAACAAAATACGGAAATTGAGACAAGTAATATTGGCCCAGAATTTCCTGGAGCGCGGCATTTCACAACGTCATAGAGTCATAACGGCACAGAAGGAGGCCATTCGGCCCATCGAGTCCGTGCCGGATCTGTGTCGAGCAATCCAGTCAGTCCCATTCCCCCGCTCTATCCCCGTAGCCCTGCAAGTTTATTTCCCTCAAGTGCCTATCCAGTCTCCCCTTGAAAACATTGAGTGTCTCCGCTTCCACCACTTCCGTCGGCAGCGAGTTCCAGGTCATCATCACTCACTGCGTAAAAATGTTTTTCCTCACATCTTTCCTGTATCTCTTGCCCAAAACCTTAAATCTGTGTCCCCTAGTCCTTGTACCATCAACTAGTGGGAACAGCCTTTCTCTGTCTACCTTACCCAAACCCGTCATAATCTTGTACACCTCTATCAAATCACCCCGCAACCTCCTTTGCTCTAATGAAAACAAATCCAGCTTCTCCAACCTGTCCTTGTAGCTAAGATCCCCCATCCCCGGAACCATTCTGGTAAATCTCTTCTGCACCCTCTCAAGGGCCTTCACATCCTTCCTAAAGTGTGGTGACCAGAACTGGACGCAATACTCCAGTTGTGGCCTAACCAGAGCTTTATAAAGATTCAGCATAACTTCCCTGCTTTTGTACTCAATACCTCTATTTATGAAGCCCAAGATCCCATATGCTTTGCTAACTACTCTCTCAATATGTCCTGCTACCTTCAAAGATCTATGCACATTAACCCCCAGGTCTTTCTGTCCCTGCACACTCTTTAGAACTGTGCCATTAAGTGTATATTGCCTCTCCCTATCCCTTCTGCCAAAATGCATCACCTCACACGTCTCTGTATTAAATTTCATCTGCCACTTGTCTGCCCATTCTGCTAGCCTATCTATGTCCTGTTGCAGTCGATTGGTATCCTCCTCACTGTTTGCCACACCTCCAAGTTTGGTATCATTGGCAAATTTAGAAATTCTACTCTGTATTCCAATATCCAGGTCATTTATATATCAAAAAAAGCAGTGGCCCTAGCACTGACCCTTGGGGAACACCACTGTCTACCATCCTCCAGTCTGAAAAACAACCATTTTCCACGACTCGCTGTTTTCTGTCCTTAAGCCAATTTCTTATCCAAGCTGACACTGACCCTCCTATTCCATGAGCCGCAATTTTGTTAGCCAGCCTTTTATGTGATACTTTGAAAAACGCTTTCCCAAAATCTATATAGACAACATCCATTGCATTCCCTTCATCAACCTTCTCTGTTACTTCATCAAAAATTCAATTAGATTAGTCAAACACAATCTGCCTTTTACAAATCCTTGCTGGCTCTCCTTAATTAACTTAAACCTCTCCAAGTGCCTGTTAATTTTTTCCCTGATTATTGTTTCTAAAACCTTACCCACCACTGATGTTAAACTGACCAGCCTGTAGTTACTAGGATTGTCCTTACACCCCTTCTTGAACAAGGGTGTCACATTTGCCACTTTCCAATCCTCTGGCACCTCCCCCGCATCTAGGGAAGATTATGGCAAGCCCTTCCGCTATCTCCAACTCCACTTCCCTTAGCAACCTGGGATGCAAGCCATCCGGTCCAGGTGACTTATCCACTCTAAGCATATCCAGCCTTTCCAGTATATCCTGCCGATCAATTTTCGCCCCATCCATTACCTCTACCATCTCCACTTCTACCGATATTTTGTCAGCATCCTCTTCCTTAGTAAACACCGATACAAAGTACTCATTAAGTATTCTAGCCTTGCCCTGCACCTCTAAGCATATATCACCTTCTTTGTCCCCAATAGGCGCTACCCTGCCTCTTACTACCTGCGTATGGTAGTATAGTGGTTATGTTACTAGACTAGCAATGCCAGTAGGCCTGGACTAATAACCCATGAAATGTGAGTTCAAATCCCACCATGGCAGCTGGGGAAATTTAAATTCAGTTAATTAAATAAATCTGGAATAAAAAAAAGCTAGTATCAGTAATGGTGACCATGAAACGACCGGATTGTTGTAAAAACCCATCTGGTTCACTAATGTCCTTTAGGGAAGGAAATCTGCCGTCCTTACCTGATCTGGCCTATATGTGACTCCAGACCCACAGCAATGGGGTTGACTCTTAACTGCCCCTCTGAAATGGCCCAGCAAGCCACTGTATTCAAGAAGGCGGCTCACCACCACCTTCTCAAGGGCAATTAGGGATGGGCAATAAATGCTGGCCTTGCCAGCGACGCCCACATCCCGTGAATGAATAAAAACATTTTTACATGCCGGTAGAAGGTTTTTGGGTTCCCTTTTATGTTAACTGCCATTCTATTCTCATATTCTCCCTTTGCCAGTCTTATTTTCCTCTTCACTTCCCCTCTCAACTTACTGTATTTGGCCTGGTTCTCACTTGAAGAATTTGTGCCCCACTTGTTGGATTTTTTTCCCCTTCAGCTCGAAAAAAAAATTCACGCCACAAATTGCTGGAAGTCCGAGGTGATAACGGCCCAGCGATGGCAACAGGGCATCTGGGACCTTAATGAACAACCAACAGCCTATCCAATTAACCAATGAGATTTAGGGATAGAGAAAGAAACAGAGGAATGACGGAGAAGGAAATAGGGTGAATTCGAGTCAAATCATTTAGAGAATGAGAAATAACAGGAGGGAAAGAAAGATTGGATTAAGAGAGAGAAAGGGCAGAATTTTCATTGACCCGTGGAGGCGGGTTTAGAGGCGTGTGGGGGGTTAAAATTGCGAAAACTGGCGGGCGGGCACAAGGCAGCCTCCATCCCGCCTCCACACAATTTTCATTAAATCGTGTCTGCTGGTCCTGACTCCGTTCCGCCTCCAAGAGGCGGGATAGGCTGTTAAGGCCCTTAACAAGCACTAAATTGCCTCTATAATGCCATTTTGAAAGCCCTTTGTGATTTTAACCCTTTTTCTACATGAAGCACGCCTGCTCTGAACCACGAATGTGAAACCTGGCGGTAGCACATTTCGATAGCTGACTATCAGCTGCAGGTCCACTATTACAACGGAGATAAGTAGTAGTAGTAGTAGGAGGAGGAGGAGGAGAAAAAATATCTGGGAGTGGTGGTGGTGGTGGTACAAAAATATCTGGCAGCAGACTTAGGGCTGCTGCTGCTCATTTCGCCTCCAGGTCCTCTCACAGCAAAGGCCAGGCAGTCTTTGCAGACCTTCAATGCAGCAGCAATGATGACATCATCAGAGGCGACTTTCAGACTGAAAACACTAATTGGGTCATGGGTTCCCACATGCTGGAACTCAATTGCCCAATTAGGTGAAAATCGCATCAATCTCCCACATCCAATTGCAGTCGGGTGGATAACACGAAAAGTGGATAACACGACCCCAGCCCGCCCCAGTATCAAAATCCAGCCCAAAAAGTAAGAAAAAATGTAAATATTTAAAATTTTAATAACATCTAAGAACAATTTACTACCTGTAGGAATGAGACACCGCAGTTTCAATTGCTCCCTTTCTGGGCCAGAGAGGGCGAGTGGCATTGCGAGAACATAAATCTCCTCATTAACAGGGGTCCTTACACCGTTAAGTACCAGCCCTAACTTTCTGTGGTGAGTTTAGTGGGTTATTAATGTGCAAATGCAGCAATTTCTTGAGACTCACAGGGAGGTTGAGGGCACGCTGCCGTTTTCACGAGGGAGCCGCGCAAACCATCCAGCAATTTGTGGCAATTTGCAACTCACGGGGTATCTCTTCCTCGCCACAAGTTGCTGGGTTATTTACTAATAATGTCGAGCACCATTCCATGCCTCGTTACTTTCCCAGCAAATTCTGGGCCATTATGTTGTGTAATGCTTCGGATCTGTTCCTTCATTACTACGTGAATGCATTCTAGGCATTGAATGGTGAAGTGGATGAAACTCTTTTGTCCCCTAGCTTTTCTAGGAGAGCAGAGACCTTTATCTCTGAGTGTCAGCCGTGGCTCAGTGGGCAGCACTCTCGCCTCTGAGTCAGAAGGTTGTGGGTTCAAAGTCCCACTCCTGAGCACATAAAGCTAGGCTGACACTCCCAGTGCAGTACTGAGGGAGTGCTGCACTGTCGGAGGTGCCGTCTTTCGGATGTAGACGTTAAGCCAAGGCCCCGTCTGCCCTCTCAGGTGGACGTAAAAGATCCCATGGCCACTATTTTGAGGAAGAGCAGGGGAGTTATCCCCGGTGTCCTGGCCAATATTTATCCCTCAATCAACATAACAAAAACAGCCATGGCAGGAGATTTTTTATTTTGTGTCATAGTCATAAGAAAGCCTGGAATGCGTAAAGGCCATTTCCTCCCTAAAACAAGCTCTTTCCAACATTTTTGTGTGATCTACTCAACCCGCCCAATTTCCCGAAGAAAGGTCTTGTAAGTTTTTCCCTACCCCTCCTTCCCAAAGAGTGGCCTACTCCTGCTCCTAATTCGTATGTTTGTATAATCAAACAAAGCAATGGCCACAAATGGGCAACACGGTGGCATAGTGGTTAGCACTGTTGCCTCACAGCGCCAGGGACCCGGGTTCGAATCTGGCCTCGGGTGACTGTCTGTGTGGAGTTTGCACATTCTCCCCGTGTCTGCGTGGGTTTCCTCCAGGTGCTCCGGTTTCCTCCCACAGTCCAAAGATGTGCGGGTTAGGTTGATTTGGCTATGATAAATTGACCCTTAGTGTTAGGGGGGATTAAATACATGGGGTTACAGGGATAGGGTGGGATATGTGTCGGTGCAGGCTCGATGGGCCGAAATGGCCTCTATCTGTACTGTGGGGATTCTGTGAAACCACAACTGACTGAACGTGCTTGATGTTGACAGGAATGAAGGAAAAACTTACATTTATATAGGGCCTTCACGACCTCAGGACGTCCCAAAGTGCTTTAATGCCAATGAAGTACTTTTGCAGTTTTTTTAATTCGTTCATGGGACGTGGGCGTTGCTGGCAAGGCCAGCATTTATTGCCCATTCCTAACTGCCCTTGAGAAGGTGGTGGTGAACCGCCTTCTTGAACCGCTGCAGTCCGTGTGGTGAAGGTGCTCCCACAGTGCTGTTAGGGAGGGAGTTCCAGGATTTTGACCCAGCGACGATGAAGGAACGGCCGATATATTTCCAAGTCAGGATGGTGTGTAACTTGGAGGGGAACTTGGAGGTGGTGCTGTTCCTATGCGCCCGCTGTCCTTGTTCTTCTAGGTGGAAGAGGTCGCGGGTTTGGGAGGTGCTGCCGAAGAAGTCTTGGCGAGTGCATCTTGTAGATGGTACACACTGCAGCCACAGTGCGCCGGTGGTGGAGGGAGTGAAGTGGAGTGTATTCCATCACACTCCTGACTTGCGCCTTGTAGATGGTGGAAAGGCTTTGGGGAGTCGGGAGGTGAGACACTCGCCGCAGAATACCCAGCCTCTGACCTGCTCTTGTTGCCACAGTATTTATGTGGCTGGTCCAGTTAAGTTTCTGGTCAACGTTGACTCCCCCAGAATGTTGATGTTGGGGGATTCGGCGATGGTAATGCCGTTGAATGTCAAGGGGTGGTGGTTATCCCACATTACAACAGTGACAACACTCCAAAAGTGCTTCATTGACTGTAAAGCGCTTTGAGACGTCCGGTGCAAGTCTTTCTTTCTTTTTAGACTCTCGCTTGTTGGAGATGGTCATTGCCTGGCACTTGTGTGGTGCGAATGTTACCTGCCACTTATCAGCCCAAGCCTGAATTTTGTCCAGGTCTTGCTGCTTGTGGGCACGGACTGCTTCATTATCTGAGGAGTTGCGAATGGAACTGAACACTGTGCAATCATCAGCGAACATCCCCACTTCTGACCTTATGGTTGGGCCTAGGTCACTGCCCTGAGGAACTCCTGCAATGATGTCCTGGGGCTGACATAATTGACCTCCAACAACCACAACCATCTTCCTTTGTGCTAGGTATGACTCAAGCCAGTGGAGAGTTTTCCCCTTGATTCCCATTGACTTCAGTTTTATTAGGGCTCCTTGATGCCACTCTCGGTCAAATGCTGCCTTGATGTCAAGGGCAGTCACTCTCACTTCACCTCTAGAATTCAGCTCTTTTGCCCATGTTTGGACCAAGGCTGTAATGAAGTCTGGAGCCAAGTGGTCCTGGTGGAACCCAAACTGAGCATTGGTGCCACTTGATACCACTGTCAATGACACCTTCCATCACTTTGCTGAAGATTGTGAGTAGACTGATGGGATGGTAATTGGACGGATTGGATTTGTCCCGCTTTTTGTGGACAGGACATACCTCGGCAGTATTCCACATTATCGGGTAGATGCTAGTGTTGTAGCTGCACTGGAACAGCTTGGCTGGAGGCGCGGCTAGTTCTGGAGCTAGTCGCTGTTGTAATGTAGGAAATGTGGCAGCCAATTTGCACATAGAAAGCTCCCACAAACAGCAAAGTGATAATGACCAGATAATCTGTTTTTTAGCAATGTCGTTTGAGGGATAAATATTGGCCAGGTGGAGATGTCATCGGAGGAACAGCAAACTAATGCTGAGGCGTTTAGGGCAAGGTTCGTCTCCACTGTTAGCAGGTTTCTCAGTGGGGTCAACAGCCTTGGATTCAGAGAATCGCCCTGTTCTCCTAAGAGCCATTCACCCAGTGTTACTTCTTGTTCAATACAGTGGAGACCAACGTTCCCTCTAAGTGGCCGCACAGCAATGGGAAAGGTCCCGCGCAGGCCGCTCACCGGCTTTTATATTGTAAATACCGCACGTGCGCAGAAATTTAAAGGGACCGCGCAGTGAAAGAAACAGACTGCGCAGAACAAAGTGCAGCTTACAGGGATCATTGGTGGACCCATCCACCACCTTAAACATTCACTCCCTCCACCACCGGCGTACCGTGGCTGCAGGGTGTACCATCTGTCCTATGATGAGAGATTGAGTAGATTGGGCCTACACTCTCTGGAGTTTAGAAGAATGAGAGGTGATCTCATTGAAACATAAAAAATTCTGAGGGGGATTGACAGGGTAGATGCTGAGAGGTTGTTTCCCCCGGCTGGAGAGTCTAGAACCAGGGGTCACAGTCTCAGGATAAGGGGTCGGCCATTTAGGACTGAGATGAGGAGGAATTTCTTCACTCAGAGGGTTGTGAATCTTTGGAATTCTCTGCCCCAGAGGGCTGTGGAGGCTCAGTCGTTGAGTCTATTCAAGGCTGAGATCGATAGATTTTTGGACTCTTGGGGAATCAAGGGATGTGGGGATCGGGCGGGAAAGTGGAGTTGAGGTCGAAGATCAGCCATGATCTCATTGAATGGCGGAGCAGGCTCAAGGGGCCAAATGGCTGACTCCTTTTCCTATTTCTTATGTCCTTGTGTTCTAAAGGTTGGGTGATGATGGTGTTAACACTTGTGAACGTGGCTTTTTCACGTGCTTGATACATGTGCCAACTGCAGACTGCTTGAGGCAGCAGGTCTCATCGGAGTTGGGTTGGATGGATCCAACAGCTCGAGAGCTTCATGCTGTGGAAACTTTCCATCTTACGGGAATATCTGGCCTGTTCCTTCAGCAGATGGTACAATTGTTATGCTAAACCTTTATATAAAACACTGGTTCGGCCCCAGCTGGAGTATTGTGTCCAATTCTGGGCATCGCACTTTAGGAAGGATGTCAAGGCCTTGGAGAGGGTGCGGAGGAGATTTACCAGAATGGTACCGGGGATAAAAGACTTCAGTTACGTGGAGAGACTGGAGAAATTGGGGTTGTTCTCCTTCGAGCAGCGAAGGTGAAGTGGAGATTTAATAGAGGTGTTCAAAATCTCGAAGGATTTCGATAGAGTAAATAAGGAGAAACTGTTTCCAGTGGCAGGAGAGTCGGAAACCAGAGGACACAGATTAAAGATAATTGGCAAAAGAACCAGAGGCAAGATGAGGAAAAAAAAATTACGCAGCGAGTTGTTGTGATCTGGAACGCGCTGCCTGAAAGGGCGGTGGAAGTAGATTCAATAGTAACTTTCAAAAGGGAATTGGATAAATACTTGAAGGAGAACAATTTGCAGGGCTGTGGGGAAAGAGCAGGGGGGAGTGGGACTAATTGGAGAGCTCTTCCAAAGAGCCATCACAGGCACGATGGGCCGAATGGCCTCCTTCGCGCTGTATCATTCTATGAAAAGAAAGAAAGACTTGCATTTCTATAGCGCCTTTCACGTCCTCCGGACGTCCCAAAGCGCTTTACAGCCAATGAAGTACATTTTGAAGTGTAGTCACTGTTGTAATGTGGGAAACGCAGCAGCCATCCAGTGCTTGGGGCCCAGGCAGCTGAAGGCATGAACGCCAATGGTGGGGCAGCCAATTTGCGCACAGCAAGCTCCCACAAACAGCAATGTGATAATGACCAGATAATCTGTTTTCGTGATGTTGGTTGAGGGATAAATATTCTTCATTGAGTCATTGGTCTCCTTTTTGCTTCTAGTGCTAAGGTACAACACATCTCATCTGAAAGACGGCACCTCCGACAGTAGTAAAGATGATATTTGAGCCCGTTACAGTATACATAAACGGATTCTTTTCATGGTGAAGAATCTATTTCCGTTTGGTTTTAGTTAGGTTTGAATCTGTAGCAGAATTTTATTTGTAAAGAGAGTTTTTTAAGTTATTCTTTTTTCAGGCGACAAGAGATTACATTATAAATTTCCCACATTACAACAGTGACCCCACTTCAAATAGTACTTCATTGGCTGTAAAGCGCTTTGAGACGTCCGGTGGTCGTGAAAGGCGCTATAGAAATGTATTTTCTTTCTTTAAATATAAAATGTGATATTCTAGCAGCCTAACATTAAAAATAAAACTATTGAGTCTACATTGCATTATCTAATTTCATATTAACAACATTTCCTCGTATAGCACTGGTCAGACGTGACTCAGTGGGTCACACTCTCGCCTCTGAGTCAGAAGGTTGTGGGTTCGAGTCCCACTCCAGAGGCTTGAGCACAAAATCTAGGCTGACACTCCCAGTGCAGTGCTGAGGGAGTGCTGCACTGTCAGAGGTGCCGTCTTTCAGATGAAACCGAGGCCCCGTATGCTCTCTCAGGTGGACGTAAAAGATCCCATGGCACTATTTCGAAGAAGAGCAGGGGAGTTCCCCCTGGTGTCCTGGGGCCAATATTTATCCCTCAACCAACATCACTAAAAACAGTTTATCTGGTCATTATCACATTGCTGTTTGTGGGAGCTTGCTGTGCGCAAATTGATTGCTGCGTTTCCTATATTACAACAGAGACTACACTTCAAAAAGTACTTCATTGGCTGTAAAGCGCTTTGGGACGTCCTGAGGTTGTGAAAGGCGCTATAGAAATGCCAGTCTGTCTTTCTTCACATGAACCAGCAGCATATTAATTTCTTTACCCTGATGGGTTCCTTATTGTCATTTTTCTTCGACATGCTCTCTCGTTTACTAGCAGCCACAGAACAGTCTGGCTATCAGGCTTAGGAATACGGGGCAATAATGATCCATGATCCATTAACTGAAAGTCCACTTCTGTGACCTGGAACCTTCCAGTTTTTTTCTGTCCCCTCACTGGGAATACTTTACCGCCAAACTATGCTCCATCTATTGGCCGAGGAGCTGAATGGCCTACTCCTGCTCCTGCGTTCCTTCATGTAACTCTCCAAACATCGCACAAGTCACCAGCTTGACAACTCCATGAAGCCTCTGATCCGCTACATTCCAGCCTGTCAACGCCAGGTTCATTCTCGTCCCGTATCCCTTTCCTCAATGTCTTTCTCAGCAGCAGGACCCTGAAGAAGACACCGCAACAACAACAACAACTCGCATTTGCAGAACGCCTTTAACGTAGCAAAAACATCCCGAGGTGATTCGCGGGAGCGATTATCGGACAAAAAATCCCGACACCGAGCCGCACGAGGAGCTATCGGGACAGGTGACCAAAAGTTCGGTCAAAAGAGGGAGGTTTTTAAGGGGCGTCTTAAAAGGAGAGAGGTGGAGAGCCGGAGAGGGTTAGGGAGGGAATTCCAGAGCTTGGGGCCTCGGAGGAGGGGGGCTCAGCTGAGAGACACGTCGTCACACGCTCCATCCCTCCCAAGCACCAGCACAAAGATTGGTACCTCAGTTGGCTGAGAGAGTTAAATTAGAGGGGTTTGCACTTGGTGAGTGTAGCAACAGGAGTTCCTTCACTACTCCTGGTTGCGACCTGGCATTTAAAGCACACCATGCAATGCGGTGAGGATCAATATTCCTTTGGGGGCCTATGATTGCAATGCAGGATTGAGATGAGGAAGAGGAGTATATGAGGGGTCAACAAGTGCCTAGAATAGAATAGAATAGTACAGCACAGAATGTGGCCGTTCAGCCCATCGAGTCTGCGCCGGCTCTTTCGAAGAGCGATACAGTTAGTCCCACTCCCCTGCTCGTTCCCTATCTCCCTGCAATGTTTTCTCCTTCAAGTATTTCTCCAATTCCCTTTTGAAGGTTACTATTGAATCTGTATCCACCACCCCATCAGGCAGTGCGCTCCAGATCCTAACCTCTCGTTGCATAAAAAAGTCTTTCCTCGTGTCACCTTAAATCTGTGCCCGCTCGTCATCGACCCTTCAGCCATTGGAAACAGTTTCTCTCTCTCTACTCTATCTAAACCCTTCATGATTTTAAACACCGCTATCAAATCTCCTCTTAGCCTTCTCTGCTCTGAGCAGAACAGCCCCGGCATCTCCAGTCTATCCACGTAACTGAAGTCCCTCATCCCCGGTACCATTCTCGTAAATCTCCTCTGCACCCTCTCCAGAGCCTTCACGTCCTTCCTAAAGTGCGGTGCCCAGTATTTTGGCCACATCTGTCACTACTCCAGAGCCCACATTTGTGGATCCTGGCACTGGTGTGTGGACATAGGAACAGGAGGAGGCCATTCAGCCCCTCAAGCCATTCAGTTAGATCATGGCTGATCTGTATCTTATCTCCATCTACTTGCCTTGGTTCCGTAACCCTTGATACCCTTGCCCAACAAAAATCTTATCAATCTCAGTCTTGAAATTTTCAATTGACCCCCCCCCAGCCTCAACAGCTGTTTGGGGGGAGAGAGTTCCAGATTTCCACCACCCTTTGTGTGAAGAAGTGCTTCCTGACATCACCCCTGAACGGCCTGGCTCTAATTTTAAGGTTACACCCCCTTGTTCTGGACTCCCCCCACCAGAGGAAATAGTTTCTCTCTCTCTACCCTATCAAATATTTCAATCATCTTAAACACCTCGATTAGATCACCCCTTAATCTTCTACACTCGAGGGAATACAAGCCTAGTCTGTGCAACCTGTCCTCGTAATTTAACCCTTTTAGCCCCGGTATCATTCTGGTGAATCTGCGTTACTCCCCCTCCAAGGCCAATATATCCTTCCTGAGGTGCGGTGCCCAGAACCGAACACTGTAGTCTAAATGGGGTCTAACCAGATCTTTATATAACTGTAGCATAATTTCTACCCCTTTGTATTCCAACCCCCCTTGAGATAAAAGGTAACATTCCATTTTTTTTTTTGTAACTCTCCACTAGCTTTTATTGATTTCTGTACTTGAACCCCTAAATCTCTCTGTTCCTCCACAATTCCTCGCTTCTCACCATTTAGAAAATACTCTGATCGATCTTTCTCAGGTCCAAAGTGGATGACCTCACACTTCCCCATGTTGAACTGCATCTGCCGCAGTTTTGCCCCCTCACTGAATCTATCAATGTCCCTTTGCTAACTTTCTGCTCCCCTCTACACTATTAACTTTGGTGAAGCACCCAGCACGAGTCAGCAAGAGCAAGTAGTGGTGGCAACAACAACAACTTGCATTTGTATAGACATAGAAACTAGGAGCAGGAGTAGGCCATTCGGCCCGTCGAGCCTGCTCCACCATTCAATACGATCATGGCTGATCATCCAAATCCAGTACCCTGTCCCTACTCTTTCACACAGAATCCCCATCGAGCCTGCACCGACACATATCCCACCCTGTCCCCGTAACCCCACATATTTAATTCCCCCTAACATATCCCATCCTATCCCCGTAACCCCACATATTTAATCCCCCCCTAACACTAAGGGTCAATTTATCATAGCCAAATCAACCTAACCCGCACATTTTTGGACTGTGGGAGGAAACCGGAGCACCCGGAGGAAACCCACGCAGACACGGGGAGAATGTGCAAACTCCACACAGACAGTCACCCGAGGCCAGATTCGAACCCAGGTCCCTGGCGCTGTGAGGCACCAGTGCTAACCACTATGCCACCACTATAGCACCTTTAACGTAGTAAAAAATCCCAAGGCACTGTACAGGAGTATTATAAGACAAAAAATTTGACACTGAGCCACATAAGCAGAAATTAGGGCAGGTGACCAAAAGATTGGTCAAAGAGGTCGGTTTTAAGGAGCGACTTACAGGAGGAGAGAGAAGTAGAGAGGTTTAGGGAGGGAATTCCAGAGCTTAGGGCCCAGGCAACAGAAGGCACGGCCACCAATGGTTGAGCGATTATAATCAGGGATGCTCAAGAGGGCAGAATCAGAGGAGCGCAGATATCTCAGGGAAGTTGTGGGGCTGAAGGAGATTACAGAGATAGGGAGGGGCAAGGCCAAGGCAGGAGATAGCTGGCTAAAGGGCGAAGTTGTCTTAGTTCTGCTAAGCAGGACTGAGCTGCTAACTTCAGGGGCCCATTCTTTAGAAAAGGAAACTGCTTGCGTTACACAAGCGATTTCATGAGGTATTGGAAGGCCTGGCAAGGAGTTCCAGCGCCGCGGCTGAAAGCATGGAGGAGTTTGTTTCCAGCTGGCGTGGCGTCCTGTCCTGGCATCGGCAGTTCACAGTCTACCTCGGAGCACGTGTCTGCACCCCAGGATCGCTGCAGTTGGTCCTGCACACCAGGAGTCCATGTTACCAGCCTTTGTGGCTTTGATGGAAACTCACACAACTGCCATCCAGACTCGGGGCTCCACCTTGGAGAGAGCGATGGACAACACGGATAAGGGTTTTCAAGGCGTCATTGCCCGGACGTTAGGCTGATGCTCTGGGTGAACGTAAAAGATCCCACGTCCACCATTTCGAAGAAGAGCAGGAGAGTTCTCCTCGGTGTCCTGGGCCAATATTTATCCCTCAATCAACATCACTAAAAAACAGATTATCTGGTCATTATCATATTGCTGCTTGTGGGAGCTTGCTGTGGGCAAATTGGCTGCCGCGTTTCCTACATTACAACAGTGGCTACACTTCAAAAATACTTCATTGGCTGTAAAGTGCTTTGGGACGTCCTGAGGTCGTGAAAGGCGCTATAGAAATGCAAGTCTTTCTTCCTTTTATCTCCGAAAGTCTGGTCTCCCACAAATCAGTGGGAGTGACTTAGCCGCAGCCTCATAGGGAGTGGCACTTGTTGCCCTTTCTCAGGATGTCAGCACATCTGCATCCTTGACACCCCCTCAGCGAATACCCGCCATGGTACCAGAAAGCCAGCTGTGCCAGACTACCCCGACAGTAGCCAACGTGCTACCGTCGGCAGGCGGGGCCTCGCGGGCTCGTAACTCCTGGAAGTCACTGGCCACCGACATCTCTAGGGTCCCAACGTGAGCAACAGCAGCCTTCTGCCAGCGTTGGGGGAGCACGGGGAGAGTGGTGAGAATGTGGATCTCGCTACCACAGGGAGTGGTTGAGGCGAATAGTATAGATACATTTAAGGGGAAGCTGGATAAACACATGAGGGAGAAAGGAATAGAAGGTTATGGTGATAGGACGAGATGAAGTAGGGTGGGAGGAGGCTCAAGTGGAGCATAAACACTGGCATGGACCAGTTGGGCCGAATGGCCTGTTTCTGTGCTGTGAATTCTATGTAAAAGCAGTCGAGTTAGTATACCTTGCCTGGATGGGTGCAGCTCCAACAACACTCAAGAAGCTCGACACCATCCAGGACAAAGCAGTCCACTTGATTGGCACCCCATCCACCACCTTAAACATTCACTCCTTCCATCACTGGCGCACCGTGGCTGCAGTGTGTACCATCTACAAGATGCACTGCAGAAACTAAGGTCAGAGCATGCGGAGTCAGGGGACAAGTTGCAGAATGGATTGCTAGCTGGCTGCAAGACAGAAAGCAGAGAGTAGGGGTAAAGGGTAGCTATTCACAGTGGCAGAAGGTGGAAAGTGGGGGCCCACAAGGATCAGTGCTGGGACCACTGCTGTTCACAACTTATATTAACGATTCAGATTTTGGAATCAAAAACACAATTTCTAAATTTGCGGATGACACCAAATTGGGGAGTTAGTCAATACTGAGCAGGACTGCAACAAATTACAAGAAGACATTAATAAGCTTGTAGAATGAACATATAATTGGCAAATGAAATTCAACACAGATTAAATGTGAGCCATTTCATTTTGTTAAGAAAAACAGGGAGATCACATATTACTTTGAAAATAAATATCTATATAGGGTAGAGGAACAAAGGGATCTCGGAGTACAAATACACAAATCACTAAAAGTAGCGATGCATGTTAATAAGGCCAGAAGAGAAGCAAACCAAGCACTAGGGTTTGTTTCTAGAGGGACAGAATTGAAAAGTAGTGAAGTTATGTTAAACTTGTATCGAACCTTGGTTAGACCACATTTGGAGTACTGGAGTATTTGGACATCCCAAAGCGCTTTACAGCCAATTAAGTACTTTTGAAGTGTAGTCACTGTTGTAATATAGGAAACGTGGCAACCAATCTATGCACAGCAAGCTCCCACAAACAGCAATGAGATAGTGACTAGATCATTTGTTTTAGTGATGTTGTTTGAGGGATAAATATTGGCCCGGGCTGCCTTGTTCTTCTTCAAATAGTGTGGTGGGATCTTTCACCTCCACCTGAGAGGGCAGATGAGGCCTCGGTTCAACGTCTCACTGGAAAGACGGCACCTCCGACAGTGCGGCACTCCCTCAGTGCTGGCAATGGGAGTGTCGGCCTAGATTTTGTTCGCGTGTCTCTGGAGTGGGACTTTGACCCCACAACCTTTCTGACTCAGAGGCGAGAGTGCCGCCCACTGAGCCCACGGCTCACAACACAACGGACAATGTTGTTCAGACCTGTATTGTATAATCTAGATCGTTGACATTTTTTTTTATTCGTTCGCGGGATGTGGGCGTCGCTGGCAAGGCCGGCATTTATTGCCCATCCCTCATTGCCCTCGAGAAGGTGGTGGTGAGCCGCCTTCTTGAACCGCTGCAGTCCAGTGAGGTGTGGAAAGCTCACCAACGTAACACAAAAAGTGTACTTTACGACGGATGCACGATTACTAGTGCAGAGACACAATCTTTTTTTTTGAAAACCCCAACTTTAAAAGTTTCCCAAATCCTTTCTGTGGGAAAAAAAATGCCAAAATGTGACTGTAGAAACACTGATATTGTGCAGTGTGATAAACTTAAGTATAAGCGCTTAATATGTTTGTCCAAAACACTAAGCAGAGACATTAACCCACTTAGTTTAAACTGGTAAGTGCCTCCACTAAAATAGTGAGGAAAGGAATTTCAGACAAATGATTTAAGTGCTTCCTTGTGCGATATTGTTTGTGGAGCTTTTGAACATGAAGCCAAAAATGCTGAACTGTTCCTTCCTGCCAGCCCTTTATTGTACTTTATAGTATGTCGTTTCTAAATTGCTATTTTACAGTTCATTTATTTTAATCTTAATGTTACAAGGGGGGATAGCAACTATTTTACTTTTTTTTTATTCATGGGATGTGGGCGTCGCTGGCAAAGCCAGCATTTATTGCCCATCACTAATTGCCCTTGAGAAGGTGGTGGTGAGCCGCTGCCTTGAACCGCTGCAGTCCGTGTGGTGAAGATCTTATAGTTCCTTGTAGCGGTTTGATACAACTGAGTGTCTTGCTCGGCCATTTCAGAGGGCAGTTAAGAGTCAACCACATTGCCATGGGTCTGGAGTCACATATCGGCCAGACCGGGTAAGGGCGGCAGATTTCCTTCCCTAAAGGACATTCGTGAACCAGATGGGTTTTTATAACAATCCGGTAGTTTCATTTATTTTAATCTTAATGTTATAAGGGGGGATAGCAACTATTTAACTTTTTTTTTTATTCATGGGATGTGGGCGTCGCTGGCATAATGGTCACCATTACCGATACTAGCTTTAATTTTCCAGATTTATTTAATTAACTGAATTTAAATTCCCCACCCCACCCCACCCAAGTAGAGTGCGCGACTGAAACAACTCGCTCTCCGAGTTCCAAGGACATTATTAAGTTACCACCTCCGTAACATCGCCCGTCTCCGCCCCTGCCTCAGCTCATCTGCTGCTGAAACCCTCATCCATGCCTTTGTTACCTCTAGACTTGACTATTCCAATGCACTCCTGGCCGGCCTCCCACGTTCTACCCTACGTAAACTTGAGGTCATCTAAAACTCGGCTGCCCGTGTCCTAACTCGCACCAAGTCCCGTTCGCCCATCACCCCCTGTGCTCGCTGACCTACATTGGCTCCCGGTTAAGCAGTGCCTCGATTTCAAAATTCTCATCCTTGTTTTCAAATCCCTCCATGGCCTCGCCCCTCCCTATCTCTGTAATCTCCTTCAGCCCCAGAACCCCCCCCCCCCCCACCCCGAGATATCTGCGCTCCTCTAATTCTGCCCTCTTGAGCATCCCTGATTATAATCACTCAACCTTTGGCGGCCGTGCCTTCAGCTGCCTGGGCCCCAAGCTCTGGAATTCTCTCCCTAAACCGCTCCGCCTCTCTCTCCTTCTTTAAGACGCTCCTTAAAATCTACCTCTCTGACCAAGCTTTTGGTCACCGGTCCTAATATCTCCTTATGTGTCTCGGTATCAAATTCTGTCGGATAATCACTCCTGTGAAGCGCCTTGGGATGTTTTACTACGGTAAAGGTGCTGTATAAATGCAAGTTGTTGTTGTTGTTACATCCAGTCCACTTCTGCAATAATAAGTGCGAGCAAAATAAGCAATTCGACTCAACTCCACTCAATTTTAATCCATTGGCATATTCTTTTACATTTGTATTACACGTAACTGTATAGCCAGAGAGGGCCAGTCGCACTATGGTATACAATCACGTAGTGGTTTACTGATTGATAAACAAGTGAGCCCAATATCTACACGTTACCACTGTATGGCAGTGCTGGCAGCTAGACGGAGTTAAGATACGGATCAGCCATGATCTCATTGAATGGCGGAACAGGCTCGAGGGGCTGAATGGCCTCCTCCTGCTTCTATGTTCCTTCCTATGATCTTTAGTAAAGATGGGTCACCACTTTACAGGAAGGATGTGATTGCACTAGAGGGGGCACAGAGGAGATTTACTAGGACGTTGCCAGGACTGGAGAATTTTAGCTACGAGGACAGATTGGATAGGCTGGGGTTGTTTTCTTTGGAACAGAGGAGGCTGAGGGGAGACTTGATTGAGGTGTATAAAATTATGAGGGGCCTAGATAGAGTGGATAGGAAGGACCTATTTCCCTTAGCAGAGTGGTCAATAACCAGGGGGCAGAGATTTAAAGTAATTGGTTGAAGGTTTAGAGGGGAGTTGAGGAGAACTTTTTTCACCCAGAGGGTGGTGGGGGTCTGGAACTCACTGCCTGAAAGGGTGGGAGAGGCAGAAACCCTCATCGCATTTAAAAGTACTTGGATGTGCACTTGAAGTACCGTAACCTGCAGGGCTACGGACCAAGAGCTGGAAAGTGGGATTAGGCTGGAGAGCTCTTTGTCGGCCGGCACAGACACGATGGGCCGAATGGCCTCCTTCTGTGCCGTAAAATTCTATGATTCTATAATCACATTTGGTCTCGTGTGATCTCCTGGGCTGGTTTCGATCGCCTGAGGGGGGGAGGGGGTCGGAGAGGAATTTTCCAGAGATTTGTTTTCCCCTTATGGGACGTTTTTCTCTGTTTTTTTTGCTTCTCCCAGGAGTTACATGGCGGGGATAGGGGCTGGTAACAAGGGTCTCGTCGTGATGCTGCAGGCATCATGAGGTGTGGGGCAGGCTTGATGGACCAGCTGGTCCTGCCCGTCAATTTCGTATGTTCGTATGCTCCGCCTTGTCTGATCACAAATGAAGTCAACTACCCTTTACTGTACTTTGCATATGGAACTCATAGAACGCTGCACAATCTGGTAAAAAAAAACTGGCTTGCATTTATGCTGCACCTGCCACGACACCAGGGAGAACTCCCTTGTTCTTCTGCAAATTGTGCTGTGGGACCTGAGCCAGTGGCTCAGTGGGTGGTACTCTCGCTTCTGAGTCAGAAGGTCGTGGGTTCAAGTCCCACTCCAGGGACATTGAGCACAGAAATCCAGGCTGACACTCCAGGGCAGTGCTGAGGGAGTGCCGCACTGTCGGAGGTGCCGTGTTTTGGATGAGACGTTAAACCGAGGCCCCGTCTGCTCTCTCAGGGGGATGTAAAAAATTCCATGGCCACTATTTCGAAGAAGAGCAGGGGAGTTATCCCCGGTGTCCTGGGGCCAATATTTATCCCTCAACCAACATCACAAAAACAGATGATCTGGCCATTATCACATTGCTGTTTGTGGGAGCTTGCTGTGCGCAAATTGGCTGCCGCGTTTCCTACATTACAACAGTGACTACACTTCAAAAAAGAAGTAATTCATTGGCTGTAAAGCACTTTGGGACGTCCGGTGATCGTGAAAGGCGCTGTAGAAATGCAAGTCTTTCTTTTACGTCCACCTGAGAGAGCAGACGGGGCCTCGGTTTAACGTCTCATCCGAAAGACGGCACCTCCGACAGTGCAGCACTCCGAGTGTCAGTCCTGGATTTTTGTGCTCCAATCCCTGTGAGTGGGACTATGAACTCGCAACCTTCTGACTCAGGGACGAGGGCGCTACCCACTGAGCCATGGCTGACATCGCAAGGGACAACGTTGTATTGTATTGTATTGTATGATCTATACTGTTGAAAGCTCACCAATGTAACGCAAAAAGTGCACTTTCCACAACAGCCTCGTGACGGATGCACGGTGCGCTCACGCATGATCTAATTCCAAGGTGACGGAGTTGAGGTGCCGCAGTACACAGTGCCCATCATCTGGTCACTGCACGGTTCCACTGTTGTCAAGAGTCTTATTTATAGGCACTTGTGCTGCTGCTGCTGCTAGGAGCGGCCTTGAGGCAAGGCTTCCAGCCACATTCTGAAGAACCTTCTGGAATCTTCTGGTAAATTATGTAAAGGAATAATAATCATTTTTTTTTAAAGAAGAGTTTTTTAAAATCCAATTTTACCCCCTTAAGAGTTGTGAATTACAGGTTAACGCAGTCAGATTAAACGCCTCCCCTCTCATCTTCATTGCATTCTCTGTTCTTCATAAGCAGATCGTTTGACATTCAACAACAACTTGCATTTATTCAGCGCCCTTAACGTAGTAAAACGTCCCAAGGCGCTTCACTGGAGCGTTCTCAACCAAAATTTGATAAGGAGATATTAGGACAGGTGACAAGGGGTAGGTTTTAAGGAGCCTTTAAAGGAGGAGAGAGAGGTAGAGAGATTTAGGGAGGGAATTCCAGAGCTCGGGGCCCCAGGCAGCTGAAGGCACGACCGCCAATGGTGTAGCGATGGAAATCGGGGATGCGCAAGAGGCCAGAATTGGAGGAGGTGCAGAGATCGCAGAGGGTTGTAGGGCTGGAGGAGGTAACAGAGATAGGGAGGGGGCGAGGCCGTGGAAGGATTTGAGAACAAGGATGGGAATTTTAATATCGAGGCGTTGCCAGACCGGGAGCCAATGTAGGTCAGCGAGCACAGGGGATGATGGGTGAACGGGACAAGAGTTTTGGATGAGCTGAAGTTTATGGATGGACGGTGGATGGTGGGAGGCCGACCTGGAGAGCATTGGAATAGTCGAGTCTGGAGGTAACAAAGGCATGGATGAGGGTTTCAGCAGCAGATGAGCTGCGGCAGCGGTGGATGCGGGTGTTGTTACTGAGGTGGAAGTATAATATGTACAATAATATACACAGTATATCTATCGGACCCCCTCCCAAACTAGGCTCGGGTTTCGTTGCTGACTATAGAATATAGGTGGAGCGAACAGACTTCATCTGCACATCTTGCACAACCTGTATGCTAATGGTACCAGAACTGAGGGGTTACACCTATCAGGAAAGATTGCACAGGCTGGGGCTCTTTTCTCTAGAAAAGAGAAGGCTGAGGGGTGACCTGATAGAGGTCTTTAGGATTATGAAAGGGTTTGAGAGGGTAGACGTAGAGAAGATGTTTCCACTTGCGGGTGAGACCAGAACTAGGGGCCATAAAGATAAGATAGTCACTAATAAATCCAATAGGTAATTCAGGAGAAACTTCTTTACCCAGAGAGTGGTGAGAATGTGGAACTCGCTACCACAGGGAGTGGTGGAGGCGACTAGCACAGATACATTTAAGGGGAAGCTAGATAAATACCTGAGGGAGAAAGGAATAGAAGGATATGGTGATGGGATGAGATGAAGAGGGGCGGGAGGAGGCTGGTGTGGAGCATAAACTCCGGCACGGACCAGTTGGGCCGAATGGCCTGTTTCTGTGCTGTAAATATTTTGTAAATATATTATATA
Source organism: Squalus acanthias (assembly GCA_030390025.1). Taxonomy (NCBI): domain Eukaryota; kingdom Metazoa; phylum Chordata; class Chondrichthyes; order Squaliformes; family Squalidae; genus Squalus; species Squalus acanthias. The sequence goes on along the minus strand of CM059432.1, from coordinate 2,918,312 downwards.
TTTTTTTCTTTGGGCATTTTTACAATTCTCCTTTTATTTCTGGTATGTGAGAATTTACTTCGGCAGCACCTCCCAAACCCGCGACCTCTTCCACCTAGAAGGACAAGGGCAGCAGGCGCATGGGAACACCACCACCTCCAAGTTCCCCTCCAAGTCACACACCATCCTGACTTGGAAATATATCGGCCGTTCCTTCATCGTCGCTGGGTCAAAATCCTGGAACTCCCTCCCTAACAGCACTGTGAGAGCACCTTCTCCACACGGACTGCAGCGGTTCAAGAAGGCGGCTCACCATCACCTTCTCAAGGGCAACTAGGAATGGGCAATAAATGCCGGCCTTGCCAGGGGCACCCACGTCCCAGGAACAAACAAAAAAAAAAAAGTTGCTCCACTCCACAAGAACACAAACGTGGACAAAGTTTCATTCTAATGCTGTGGCTCAGTGGGCAGCACTCTCGCCTCTGAGTCAGAAGGTTGCGGGTTCAAGTCCCACTCCAGGACTTGAGCACATAAAGCTAGGCTGACACTCCCAGTGTAGTACTGAGGGAGCGCTGCACTGTCAGAGGTGCCGTCTTTTGGATGAGATGTTAAACCGAGGCCCCGTCTGCTCTCTCAGGTGGATGTAAAAGATCCCATGGCAATATTTTGAAGAAGAGCAGGGGAGTTCTCCCCAGTGTCCTGGGGCCAATGTTTATCCCTCAACCAACATAACAAAAACAGATGATCTGGGTCATTATCACATTGTTGTTTGTGGGAGCTTGCTGTGCGCAAATTGGCTGCCGCGTTTCCCACATTACAACAGTGCCTACACTCCAAAAGTACTTCATTGGCTGTAAAGCGCTTTGAGACGTCCGGTGGTCGTGAAAGGCGCTGGAGAAATGCAAGTCTTTCTTTTTTCTTTTCTAATCCAGTCCAGCTTTTACTCCAGCAATGTGCCTAATGGTTCCAGGAGGCAGCGCCCAGCAGCCTCTCCGCCGGCAGTGAGATCTGATACTTTTGACAAGAAGAGCAAGGCTCCTAAACTTTACATTTGTTTAATTGTACCATTGCCTTTGGCTGTGTTCTTTATTTCCTGCAAGAGGGCAGTACAGGGTAGGGTAGGCTAGGCCTGCCCTCCCTCACCTTAAGACATTAATAATAAAACACTGCATGGTTGGCCAGTTGCTCAGAGTTGCTGTACCACCCCAGGCGATGACTGAGGCTCGGCAGGGGGCTGCTCAAAGGGGAAGCTGGGAGGTGCAGAGTTACATGTGGTTACTTTATGCAAATCTGTTGTGAAATACAGCCAAGGAAACCAGTGAGGAAAATGCGTTGCTTCATTATTGTTTTCCCTAACAGGCCCAACACACATCTACCTAGTGATCAGGAAATGCAACCTAATCTCATCAACACGTTGGCAAGCTCTCTGTTTGCACTGATAGTCCCGCGGTCACTGGGGGAGGGGGTCCCCCTCTCCTCTCCTCTCCCTCCCTCCCTCTCTCTCCTCTCCCTCCTCCTCCCCCTCTCTCTCCTCTCCCTCCCTCTCTCCTCTCCCTCCTCTCCCTCCCTCCCCTCCCTCCCACTCCTCTCCCTCCCCCCTCCCTCCTCTCCTCTCCCTCCCCCCTCCCTCCCTCTCTCCTCTCCCCCTCTCTCTCCTCCTCCCTCCCTCTCCCCCTCCCTCTCTCTCTCCTCTTCCTCCCTCTCCCTCCCTCTCTCTCCCCCCTCTTCCTCCCTCTCCCCTCTTCCTCCCTCTCTCTCCCCCCTCTTCCTCCCTCTCTCTCCTTCCTCTTCCTCCCTCTCTCTCCTTCCCTCTCTCCTCTCCCCCTCTCCTCTCTTCTCCCCTCCCTCTCTCCCCTCCCTCTCTCCTCCTCCCCCTCTCCTCCTTCCCCTCTCCTCCTTCCTCCCCTCTCCTCCTCCCTCTCCCTCTCTCCTCCTCCCTCCTCTCTCTCCCCTCCCCTCTCTCCTCCTCCCTCTCCCCTCCTCCCCTCTCTCCTCCTCCCTCTCCTCTCTTTCTCCCTCTCCCCTCCCCTCTCTCCTCCTCCCTCCCCTCTCTCCTTCTCCCTCTCCCCTCTCTCCTCCTCCCTCTCTCCTCCTCCCTCTCCCTCTCTCCTCCTCCCTCTCCCTCTCTCCTCCTCCCCTCCCTCTCCCTCTCTCCTCCTCCCCTCCCTCTCTCCTCCTCCCTCTCCCCTCTCCTCCTCCCTCTCCCTCTCTCCTCCTCCCTCCCTCTCTCCTTCTCCCTCTCCCCTCCCCTCTCTCCTCCTCCCTCCCCTCTCTCCTTCTCCCTCTCCCTCTCTCCTCCTCCTCTCCCCCCTCCTCCCTCTCCCTCTCCCCTCCTCCCTCTCTCCTCCTCCCTCTCCCTCTCTCCTCCTCCCCCTCTCTCCTCCTCCCTCCCCTCCTCCCTCTCCCCTCCCCCTCTCCTCCTCCCTCTCCCTCTCTCCTCCTCCCTCTCCCTCTCTCCCCTCACCTTTTCTCACCTCCCTCCTCTCCTTCCCTCCCCCTCTCCTATCATCTCCCTCCCTCTCCCCTCTCATCTCCCTCCCTCTCTCTCCCCCTCGTTCTCCCCTCATCTCCCCCTGCCCTCATCTCCCCCCTCCCTCTCCCCATCTCTCCCTCCTCCCCATCTCTCCCCCTCCTCCCCTCATCTCTCCCCCCTCCTCCCCCCATCTCTCCCCCCTCCTCCCCTCATCTCTCCCCCTCCTCCCCCCATCTCTCCCCTCATCTCTCCCCCCTCCTCCCCTCATCTCTCCCCCTCCTCCCCCCATCTCTCCCCCCTCCTCCCCTCATCTCTCCCCCCTCCTCCCCCCATCTCTCCCCCCTCCAACCCCCCATCTCTCCCCCCCTCCCCATCTCTCCCCCCTGCTCCCCTCATCTCTCCCCCCTCCTCCCCTCATCTCTCCCCCCTCCTCCCCCCCCTCATCTCTCCCCCCTCCTCCCCCCCCTCCCCATCTCCCCCCTCCTCCCCTCATCTCTCCCCCCTCCTCCCCATCTCCCCCTCCTCCCCTCATCTCTCCCCCCTCCTCCCCATCTCCCCCCTCCTCCCCTCATCTCTCCCCCCTCCTCCCCTCATCTCTCCCCCCTCCTCCCCATCTCCCCCCTCCTCCCCTCATCTCTCCCCCCTCCTCCCCATCTCCCCCCTCCTCCCCTCATCTCTCCCCCCTCCTCCCCATCTCCCCCCTCCTCCCCTCATCTCTCCCCCCTCCTCCCCATCTCCCCCCTCCTCCCCTCATCTCTCCCCCCTCCTCCCCATCTCCCCAAACACCTCCTCCCCATCTCCCCCCTCCTCCCCATCTCCCCCTCCTCCCCATCTCCCCCCTCCTCCCCTCATCTCTCCCCCCTCCTCCCCATCTCCCCCCTCCTCCCCATCTCCCCCCCTCCTCCCCATCTTCCCCCCCTCCTCCCCATCTTCCCCATCTTCCCCCCCCTCCTCCCCTCATCTCTCCCTCCCCCCCTCCTCTCCCTCATCTCTCCCCCCTCCTCCCCTCATCTCTCCCCCCCTCCTCCCCTCATCTCTCCCCCCTCCTCCCCTCATCTCTCCCCCATCTCTCCCCCCATCTCTCCCTCCCCTCCCTCTCTCTCCCCCCCTCCTCCCCTCATCTCTCCCCCCCTCATCTCTCCCCCCCTCCTCCCTCATCTCTCCCCCCCTCCTCTCTCTCCCCCCCCTCCTCCCCTCATCTCTCCCCCCCCTCCTCCCCTCATCTCTCCCCCCCTCCTCCCCTCATCTCTCCCCCCCCTCCTCCCCTCATCTCTCCCCCCCATCCTCCCCTCATCTCTGCCCCCCATCCTCCCCTCATCTCTCCCCCCATCTCCTCCCCTCATCTCTCCCCCCCATCTCCCCTCATCTCCCCCCCATCTCCCCTCATCTCCCCTCATCTCCCCCCCTCATCTCCCTCTCCCATTTATCCCTCTCTCTCCCCACCTCTGCCCTTCCTCCTCTCCCTGGCAAAGAAACGCTCGATGCAATTCGCAGAGAGAATCGCCTGCAGGAAACATCACATCAAAACTAATCATAACGATTAAAATCAGCTTTCTGCAGAGAGAGAGGGAGGGAGAGTGAGCGAGTTGGGGGCTGACGGGAGGGAGACTGTTGCACACACAGGAAGCGAAATTAACAAATGTGATTGCAAAAAAAAATAAAGAAAAAATGCAAAAAATTAACACACAGCCAGAAAAAAACCAGCACAAAAACAGAGAGAAATCCTTGATGCACCTGGGTGAACGGTTAATTAAATGTAACTTTTTTTTCCTGCAGATTGGGTGAGACGAGAAGAGGCAATGAGCTAATTGTGTCCTGATCCTTGCCTTGGGGGGTTCGAAAGCCCTGCAGCAACTATTTCTCTCTCTCTCTCTCTCTCTCCCTTTCTTTTTTTTCGCCTACCTTAAGCCAGCTATTGGGTCGTTGCATTTCTCTGCCGAGGAGCTGGAACCGAGCTGATCAGAGCAGGGGCTGCGAGAAGCGGCTGCAGCACAAGCTGATGTTCCAGGTAAGGCAATGGTGTGTGTGTGTGCAGGAGGAGGAGGAGGAGGAGAAGGCAAAGGAAAAAGCCTCTGTGTGTGTGTGTGTGTGTTGTGATTTGTGTGTTGCTGGGACTTTGGGGGACGCTGCTGCTTTCACGCATGTGCCGAGCACTCGGATCTCAGCACCGCAGACAGACAGGAGACAGACAGACAGACAGAGAGACACAGACACAGACTCTTCTCCTTTCCCCTGCTTGACATCCTAGAGGGAGATCTGGTTTTGCGCGGGGTGGGGGCTCCCATCCATTGATACTGCTCATTAATAACCCACCCCCACACCGGGAGAACCGAACCTCTCCTCTCTCACACTCTCTCTCACACTCTCTCTCTCTCCTCTCTCACACTCTCTCTCACACTCTCTCTCTCTCTCTCTCACACACTCTCTCTCTCACACACTCTCTCTCTCTCCTCTCTCTCACACACTCCCTCTCTCTCTCTCACACACTCCCTCTCTCTCCTCTCACACACTCCCTCTCTCTCCTCTCTCACATACTCCCTCTCCTCTCTCTCACACACTCACTCTCTCTCACATACTCCCTCTCCTCTCTCTCTCACACTCCCTCCCTCTCCTCTCTCTCACACACTCCCTCTCTCTCCTCTCACACTCTCGCTCCTCCTCACACACACTCCCTCTCTCTCCTCTCTCACACTCTCTCACACACACTCCCTCTCTCTCCTCCTCTCTCACACTCTCCTCCTCTCTCACACACTCCCTCTCTCTCTCACACTCTCCTCCTCTCTCACACACTCCCTCTCTCTCACACACACTCTCCTCCTCTCTCACACACATTCCCTCTCCTCTCCTCTTGCACACACTCTCCTCCTCTCTCACACACATTCCCTCTCCTCTCCTCTCACACACACTCTCTCTCCTCTCACTCACACACTCTCTCTCCTCTCACTTACACACTCTCTCACACACTCACTCTCTCCTCTCACTCACACACTCTCTCTCCTCTCACTTACACACTCCCTCTCTATCCTCTCTCACACACACACACTCTCACACTCTCTCCTCTCTCACGCACTCTCCTCCTCTCACACTGAGCCAGGAGCCAGGGCAATCGCTGCTCCTTCACATCTCCTGCTCCCCTTCCCTTCCACACAGCGCTGCATTCAGGGACGTGCTGGCTGCCTTGCTTTATGATGGCCTGTCCTGCCCTTTCTCCCTCCCTTCCCCTCTCCTTCCCCTCCCCTCACCCTCCCCCCTCACCCTTCCCTCTCATCCTCCCCTCACCCCCTCCCTTTCATCCTCCCCTCACCCCCTCCCTTTCATCCTCCCCTCACCCCCTCCCTTCTCCCTCACCCTCCCGTCTCCCTCTCCCTGCCCTGCCCCTCTACCTGCCTGCCCTGCCCCTCTCCCTCCCTTCTCCCTGCCCCTCTCCCTGCCCTTCCCCTCTCCCTGCCTGCCCTGCCCTGCCCCTCTCCCTGCCTGCCCTCGCCTTGCTCTGCCTGCCCTGCCCCTCTCCCTTCCCCTCTCCCTGCCTGCCCTCGCCTTGCTCTGCCTGCCCTGCCCTGCCCTGCCTGCCCCTCTCCCTTCCTGCCCTCGCCTTGCTCTGCCTGTCCTGTCCTTTCCCAGGGCCTGTGTGTGTGTGAAACCCGACACCAGCCAGCACCGACCTTTCTGCAAAGCGAAAACATTCCCTGCTTGCGGTGGGGCCCACCGGCTGCCTCTGCCATGGGTTTTTTTCTCTGTGCCAGTCTCCATTTCAAACTGCCCCAGATCCTGCTTAATGAAAGAGGCCATTGTCGAGGCAGATTTAATGCCCCAGGGGTTAATTGTTAACAGGAGCTAGTTTTCCACACATGTCAATACCCATCCACTCAATAACCTCTTTGTATTTCCCATATCGTCTGAACTATTAGCTTCGCCCTCTTCTGTCTCTGTGTTTATCTACTACATATTTATAAATACATATTTTATAAAACTATCTATCTATATATATATATATGTCTAGTTTCCTCGCCCTCTGCTTTCTTTATGGATCCTGAGATGTGTGCAGTAGTCACTGCTTGGGTCAGGCTCCTATTGACTTGCCTTTATCATCATAGAATTGCAGTAGGCGGCCCTTCGGCCCATCGTGCCTGTGCTAGCTCTTTGAATAGCACTCTGCCAGTGAGCTGTTTGTTCAAAAATAACGGTTAAATCCTTCTTCTGAGGCAGTCCCTCGGAACCGAGGATGACTTGCTTCCACACTAAACATGAGTTCTCAGGTGACTGCTGAGTCCAATGCGGGACCTACAGTCTCTGTCACAGGTGGGGCAGACGGTGGTTGAAGGGGCAGGTGGGTGGGGTGCTTGGGTTGACGTGCGCTCCTTGCGCTGCCTGCGCTTGGCTTCCGCTTGCTCCCGGCGAAGAGACTCGAGGTGTTCGGCGCCTTCCCGGATGCTTCTCCTCCACTTTGTTAAATAATAAAGGTCTCACCCCCCCATGCAGATCAGCCCCAATCTGATTGATTGAAGGGGGGTGGGGTGGGGGGGAAACAGGTTCAAGGGGCTGAATGGCCTCCTCCTGTTCCTATGTTGCCCACCCACTCCAGAAGCGATAGAGACAGCTGTCCAGGAAGAGCTCACCTTGCACTCTCTGGACATTTTATTAATAAACACTTAAGAGGATAGAGAGAGAGCGCGCCAGAGATCGGATTGTAGCTGGGGAAATGAGTGACGGGGGTTAGTGATGGAATGCAAATCTACCTAAAATCTCTTGTCTTCATCCTCACATGCAGTTAGTAAAGTTTTTTTAATTGCACCTATATATGGACTGTGCGATTGAATATAAAACTGCAATGGTAAGAGTAGAGCTTTCTGTGGCTGCAAGCGGAATAAATGCTCAGGGGACCGGGACAGTGTTTGTTCGGCAGGCGACACCCTATAACCCCCCCTCCATATTTCTTTAAAATGCATCTGGTCTGTTCGACTATTTCTAAATTAACGATAAGGAGACACTGGGTTGTCCCAGTGTAACCAAACAAATGTGGTCCCTTTTAAAGGGGCACAACCAATACAAAACTAAATCATAAAATTAAGGAAACTTATAACTAAAATAATAATATTATTGCCTGTGTCCACCAAACATTCAACAACAACTTGTATTTATACAGCGCCTTTAACGTAGTAAAACGTCCCAGGGTGCTTCACAGGAACGATTATCAGACAAAATTTGACACCGAGCCACATAAGGAGATTTTAGGGCAGGTGACCAAAAGCTTGGTCAAAGAGGTCGGTTTTAAGGAGCGTCTTAAAGGAGGAGAGAGAGGTAGAGAGGCGGAGAGGTTTAGGGAGGGAATTCCAGAGCTTAGGGCCCAGGCAGCTGAAGGCACGGCCGCCAATGGTGGAGCGATTAAAATCGGGGGATGCTCAAGAGGCCAGAATTGGAGGAGCGCAGAGATCTCAGGGGTGGGGGTGGGTGCAGTTGTAGGGCTGGAGGAGATTACATAGACAGGGAGGGGGCGAGGCCATGGAGGGATTTGAACACGAGGATGAGAATTTTAAATTTGAGGTGTTGCCGGACCGGGAGCCAATGTAGGTCAGCGAGCACGAAGGTGATGGGAGAACAGGACTTGGTGCGAGTTAGGACACGGGCAGCAGAGTTTTATTTAATACATGTCTGCATACGGTACACAGACGTATAACAAATATAAAACGGATGAGTCAATATTTGGCTTTTGTGGGATATATGCAGGAGAAGCTCTGTGTCAGCCGTGGCTCAGTGGGTAGCACTCTCTCTCTCGCCTCTGAGTCAGAAGGTTGTGGGTTCAATAGTCCCACTCCAGAAACTTGAGAACAAAATCTAGGCTGACACTCCCAGTGCAGTACTGAGGGAGTGCTGCACTGTCGGAGGTGCCGTCTTTCGGATGAGACGTTAAACCGAGGCCCCGTCTGCTCTCTCAGGTGGACGTAAAAGATCCCACGGCCACTATTTCACAGAAGAGCAGGGGAGTTCTCCCCGGTGTCCGGGGGCCAATATTTATTCCTCAATCAACATCACAAAAACAGATTATCTGGTCATTATCACATTGCTGTTTGTGGGAGCTTGCTGTGCGCAATTGGCTGCCGCGTTTCCTACATTTCAAAAGTACTTCATTGGCTGTAAAGCGCTTTGAGACGTCCTGAGGTCGTGCAAGGCGTTGATTAAATGTAAGTTTTTCTCTTTCTTTTCTACATCTTTCTTGCAGTCGTTTCACCTCTTCACTCCTTTCGCTGAAAGTGGACATCCTCACTACAAAGATTGTAGTGATTGGTATTTTTTAGTGCTGATTGTAGAACAAGGCAAAGTAATCCAACCATAGCAGGTGCCTCATGTGTTGAGTAATCATAGAATGATACAGCACGAGGAGGAGGCCATTCGGCCCATCATGCCTGTGCCAGCTCTTTGAAAGAGCTCTTCAATTAGTCCCACTCCCCCCTGCAAATTGTTCTCCTTCAAGTAATTATCCAGTTCCCTTTTGAAAGTTACTATTGAATCTGCTTCCACCGCCCTTTCAGGCAGCGCATTCCTGTTCACAACAGCCCGCTGCTGTTTTTTTTTTAAAATCCCCTCATCTCACCTCACCTCTGGTTCTTCTGCCAAGCGCCTTGAAGGAAGGCGTAGGAAATCCGCTGCTGTCAGATATTCCTCGTCAAAACAGTCCGAGGTCACCTGATGGGACCCACAAAGTGGGGTGGGGGCATGATTATTGGAGAAATAAGTTACTGCCAATCTAACGGAAGGCTTTCTCCGCTGCAGGTTGGCATTCAGGGAGCAATGCTAATGATAGATTCACGCACAACTGTGAGGCATCGCCCTTTTAACATGGCTTTCGAGTCCTTTTATTATTTACTTCCAGCGGGTGTGTTTGCAGCTGGCGAAACAACACTTCGGTGTGTTTTTTTTTTGCACGGTGTGCTATTAATAGTTTAACAAGTGTGTTGAGCGTGGGTGTGTGTGTTCTCTAGTATCCATCTTTATAGTCTGGTTTACATCTGCCATTGTACTTTCCTCTGAACACTGATTACCTCACGGAATGATCGCTGCAAAGCGTTTGTACCATTAATAATAAAGGATCAATATTCCCCTTTAGCGCTTGCTGAAATCAGGTTCTTCATTTTGAGAGAATCAATTATTTTAGCACGTTTCTAACGCCGTTGGAGGAACGCATTTTATTTCCTGACCTGTACTTTTTTTTTTTACACCCACCCAATATAAAGAAAAACACTTGCCGCGTTATAAAGGTGAAAAGATAAGTTTAGCTGATGTCTCTTTCTAAGCGGTGAGGCTTCGTGTGATTTCAGAGAGAGAGAGACAGAGAGAAATCTCGGGAAGCAATCAAGAGATACTTTGAATTAAATTGTCTGAGACAAGTGCCCACATCAGATTGATAAATATAAACAAAAACAAATCATGTCCCTTTTCCATCTGATCAATCCGTTCTTTTTTTTTGTAAAACAGTCATTTAATAGATACCTGTTGTGGGGAAAAATTTGCAGGTGCTGTGGGGAAAGAGCAGGGCGAGTGGGACTAATTTGATAGAGAGCCGACACAGGAACAATGGGACGAATGGCCTCCTTCTGTGCTGTATTCTGCCCTCTTGAGCATCCCTGATTCTAATCGCTCAACCTTTGGTGGCCGTGCCTGCTGTTGCCGAGGCTCTAAGCTCTGGAATTCCCCGCCTAAACCTCTCCGCCTCGCTACCCCTCTTTCCTCTTTTAAAACGCTCCTTAAAACCTACCTCTTTGACCAGGCTTTTGGTCACCTGCCCTAATTTATCCTTATGTGGTTCAGTGTCAAATTTTTTGTCTTAAAATACTCCTGTGAAGCGCCTTGGGACGTTTTACTGCGTTAAAGGCGCTATATAAATACAAGTTGTTGTTGTTGTATGATAATAGATTCGGCCACAGTGTCAGCCGTGGCTCAGTGGGCAGCGCTCTTGCCTCTGAGTCAGAAGGTTGTGGGTTCGAGTCCCCACTCCAGAGACTCGAGCACAAAATCCAGGCTGACACTCCAGTGCCGTGCTGAGGGAGCGCCGCACTGTCGGAGGTGCTGTCTTTCAGATGAGACGTTAAACCAAGGCCCCGTCTGCTCTCTCAGGTGGACGTAAAAGATTCCATGGCGCTAATTCGAAGAAGAGCAGGGGAGTTCTCCCCGGTGTCCTGGGGCCAATATTTATCCCTCAACCAACATCACTAGAAACAGATTATCTGATCATTATCACATTGCTGTTTGTGGGAGCTCGCTGCGTACAAATTGGCTGCCGTAGTTCCTACATTACAACAGTGACTATATTTCAAAAAGTACTTCATTGACTTCCTAGTACTTTGGGATGTCCTGAGGTCATGAAAGGCGCTATATAAATGCAAGTCTTTTTTTCCATATTCAGGCGTTCCATCCATTTTCCACTCTAATCAGAAGATTGTGCCCCTTGTCTAGGTTCCCCCACCAGAGGAAACAGTTTCTCTGTATCTATCCTATTGAGTCCCTTTATAAACACCTGAAAAATGAAAAACAGTGGCGGCGATGTGATATGAATTATTATGGTAAGAGATTGTTGGGCAACATAACAAGGCTCCAAAGACCAACATATCACTGGGTTGATAATTCACAATTATGTGCCTATACTCTCTGGAATTTAGAAGAATGAGAGGTGATCTTATTGCAACATATAAAATTCTGAGGGGGATTGACAGGGTAGATGGTGAGAGGCTGTTTCCCCTGGCTGGAGAATTTAGAACCAGGGGTCATAGTCTCAGGATAAGGGGTCGGCCATTTAAGACTGAGATGAGGAGGAATTTCTTCACTCAGAGGGTTGTGAATCTTTGGAATTCTCTGCCCCAGAGGGCTGTGGATGCTGAATCGTTGAGTATATTCAAGGCTGAAATCGATAGATTTTTGGACTCGTGGGGAATCAAGGGATATGGGGATCGGGCGGGAAAGTGGAGTTGAGGTCGAAGATCAGCCATGATCTTATTGAATGGCGGAGCAGGCTCGAGGGGCCGGATGGCCGACTCCTGCTCCTAATTCTTATGTTCTTCAGAGCACAGTAGTCTGCCGTCAATCCTTGCAGCTTACATAGGACGCCTTGTGATACAACCAATATTACACAATGTTATTAGATGCTCCCCATTGCCCAATTTGTTGTTATACATTTTCCGTTGCGGCTCACAGTTTATTTATAACGTTTTTAAAAAACAATGGGAAAGGATTGCTTATCTTAATTTAAATACCAATGCGCCAAACCAAAAAAAGAGTTAGGTCATAGGAACAGGAGGAGGCCATTCAGCCCCTCGAGCCTGTTCCGCCATTCAATCAGATCATGGCTGATCTGTATCTTAACTCCATTTTACCCGCCATTGACCAATTCCCTTAGAATCATAGAAGATAGGAGCAGGAGTAGGCCATTCGGCCCCTCTAGCCTGCTCCACCATTCAATGCAATCATGGCTGATCATCCAAATTCAGTACCTTGTCCCTGCTTTCTCCCCATTTCCCTTGATCCCTTTAGCCTTAAGAAATATATCCAACTCCTTCTTGAATCTATTTAATGAATTGGCCTCTACTGCCTTCTGTGGCAGAGAATTCCACAGGTTCACCACTCTGGGTGAAGAAATTCCTCCTCATTTCTGTCCTAAATGGCTTACCCCTTTATCCTTAGACTGTGACCCCTGGTTCTGGACTCCCCGACCATCGGGAACATCCTTCCTGCATCTAGTTTGTCCTGTCCTGTCAGAATGTTATAAGTTTCAATGAGATCCCCTCCCATTCTTCTAAACTCCAGCGAGTACCCTTACCTAACAAAAATCTATCAATCTCAGTCTTGAAAGTGTCAATTGTCCCAGCATCCTTTTGGGGGGGGGTGGGGGGGAGAGTTGCACTGCCCTTTGTGTGCAAATGTGCTTCCTGACATCACCCCTGAACGGCCTGGTTCTAATTTTAAGGTTCTGCCCCCTTGTTCTAGACTGCCCCCACCAGAGGAAATAGTTTCTCTCTACCCTATTGAATCCCTTTATAATATTAAACACCTGAATTAGATCAGCCCTCAAACTTCTAAACTCAAGGGAATACAAGCCAAATTTATATCTGATTTAACCCTTTATGCCCCTGTATCATTTGGGTGAATCTGCGCTGCACCCCCTCCAAGGCCAATATATCTTTCCTAAAGTGCGGTGCCCAAAACTGGGGTTTGACCAAGGCTCTGTACAACTGAACCATAACTTCCTCTCCTCTGTAATCCAGCCTCCTTGAGATAAAGGCCAGCATTCCATAAGCTTTGTTGATTGCGTTTTGTGCCTGTGTACTAGCTGTTTTTTTAAATTCGTTCATGGGATGTGGGCGTCGCTGGCAAGGCCGGCATTTATTGCCCGTCCATTGCCACGTTAGTGATTCGTGTCCATGAACACCCAAATCCATTTGCTCCTCCACTAGTCTCTTGCCATTTAGAAAATATTCCGATTTGTCATTCTTGGGACCAAAGTGGTTGACCTCGTACTTCCCCCACATTGAACTCTATCTGCTACAGTTTTGCCCACTCACTTAATCCGTCTATGTCCCTTTCCGCTTCCATCTACACCATTTACTGTGCGTCCTAAGTTGGTGCCACCTACGAACTTGGATATGCAACTCTCTATTCCTTCATGCAAGTCATTGATATATATTGTGAAAAGCTAAGGGCCCAGTACAGATCCCCGGGGGAACACCACTTGTCACATCCTGCCAATCAGTGTACATTCCTTTTATTCCTACTCTCTGTCCCCTACCTCCCAACCAATTATCAACCCATGTCACAAGAGTAACTCTAATTTCGTGCGCTTTTAATTTTGCTAAATATCTCGTTTGCTAACTCCCTCCATGGACTCGCCCTTCCCTATCTCTGTAATCTCCTCCAGCCCTACAACCCTCCGAGATCTCTGCGCTCCTCCAATTCTGGTCTCTTGAACATCCCCGATTTTAATCGCTCCACCTTTGGCGGCCGTGCCTAAGCCTCTCCGCCTCGCTACCTCTCTCTCCTCCTTTAAGACGCTCCTTAAAACCTTCCTGTTTGACCAAGCTTTTGTCAGCTGTCCTGATATCTCCTTATGTGGCTCGGTGTCAAATTTTGTTTGATAATCGCTCCTATGAAGCGCCTTGGGACGTTTTACTGTGTTAATGGCGCTATATAAATACAAGTTGCTGTTCTTGTTGCGCAGAACCTTATCAAATGCCTTTCGGAAGTCCATACAGGCAACAATCAGACATTCTCCTATTCACCATGTGAGCGACCTCCTCAAAAAATTCAACTAGAATAGTCAGACATGACTTAGCCTTCACAAATGCTCACCCTGTAAGTGGCTCTTTTGTACACTTTGGGGGCGATTTTGCCAATGGGGGCGTGTTGGAGGCGGGACTGCTGCTTGTCGGGTCGTTGTCCCGCCTCCATCGACTTGTGGCCAACCCACGCTATTTTCCCTTGATTGACCTTGTTAAGCCCGCCCAGCGGGCTAGCAGGCTAATTAAGGGGAAGCCGGTTACAGAGAACGTCAGCGTGTGACGTTTCATCTGTCAAAAAATTTTTGACAGATGAATTGTCATCGTTTGACAGCACTGTGAAGCTGTCAAACACTGACATTCTATGTTGTTTGATGAGTCCTTGTATTCAAGACTCATCAAACCTCTTTCTTTAGCAGAAATTAGATGGTTGTTGCATTGGAGAATGCAGCAGCTATCTGTCATCTCTGCCGCGGAGGTGCGAGACTCTCCGCATCCCCACCGACTGAAGTCTGCAGGAAGAAACAAAGGTAAGTAAACATTTTCTATCACTTTTCACTCACCTCACATACTTACCTCTCCACACTTGCACCCATCACTCACCTCCACAGCGCACTTGCACCCCTCAGACCCACTGCTCGCCTCGCTGACCCTGGTGTGGTTTCCCGACGTCGGGAAGCCCGCGCCTCTGTTGGAAAAATGGGGATAATCCTGGTAACTACATGTTAACAGGCAGTTAAGTGGCTGTAATTCCCTTCCCGCCTCCAGGAGACGGGACCCGGCGCGGGTCGGCTACCCGCCTCCCGGGAAGATGGCACGGAGGCAGGTTGGGGGGCGGGATGGGCACCCACCCCCAGATTCTGCCAATTTCCCGGCAGTCCCGCCTCCCCAGGGCTGGCAAGATCGCGCCCTATGTTTCTCCGGCTAGGAGAACTTTAATGTCTATCAGTTCTAACAATTAGAGTGACAGAACCAGAAGCTGACGGCCATACAAAAGCAAAATACTGTGAATACAATCATAGAATGGTTACAGCATGGAAGGAGGCCATTCGGCCCGTCGAGCTCGTGCCGGCTCTCTGCAAGAGCACTTCAGCTAGTCCCACTCCCCCACCCTTTCCCCGTAGCCCTGCAAATTCTTTTCCTTCAGACACTTATCCAATTCCCTTTTGAAAGCCGTGATTGAATCTGCCTCCACCACCCTTTCAGGCAGCGCATACCAGATCCTAACCACTCGCTGAGTAAAAAAGTTTTTCCTCGTGTCGCCTTTGGCTCTTTTGCCAATCACCTTAAATCTGTCCCCTCTGGTTCTCGACCCTTCTGCCAATGGGAACAGTTTCTCTCTATCTACTCTGTTCAGACCCCTCATGATTTTAAAAACCTCTTATCAAATCTCCTCTCAATCTTCTCTACTCTAAGGAGAACAATCCCAGCTCTCCAGTCTATCCACGTAACTGAAGTCCCTCATCCCTGGAATCATTCTCGTAAATCTTTTCTGCACCCTCTCTAAGCCCTTCACATCCTTCCTAAAATGCAGTGCCCAGAATTGGACACAATACTCCAGTTGAGGCCGAACCAGTGTTTTTTACAGGTTCATCATCATTTCCACGCTTTTGTACTCTATACCTCTATTCATGAAGCCCAGGATCCCTGGGCCAAATCCTGGAACTCCTTACCGAACAGCACTGTGGGATGGGCAATAAATGCTGGCCTTGCCAGCGATGCCCACATCCCACAAAAAACAAATAAAAAAAATATATATAGATTCTGTCCTTGACCCCTCCAGGACATCCTCTCTCTCCAGCACTGTAACATTCTCCTTAACCAATACTGCCACACCACCCGCTATCTTTCCTTCCCTATCTTTCCTGAACACCTTATATCCAGGAATATTTAATATCCAATCCTGCTCTTTTTTGAGCCAGGTCTCCATTATTGCCACGACATCATATTCCCATGTGACTATTTGCGCCTGCAGCTCACCAACCTTGTTTAATATGCTTTACACATATGCACTGTAAACCTATCTTAGACCATCCTGTGTTCTCTTTTAGTCTGCCCCCACCTAATACCGTACTATTTCTTACTCTAGTGCTATCAGTCTCTCCCAATCCTTTGTGCACCTTGTTTCTCCTTTCTGATGCTACATCCTGGTGCCCATCCCCCTGCCAACTTAGTTTAAACCCTTCCCAACCGCACCAGCAAACCTCCCCGTGAGGATATTGGTACCGGCTCTATTGAGGTGCAACCCATCCGGCCTGTACAGGTCCCACCTCCCCCAGAACCGGTCCCAATGTCCCAGGTTCTGAAGCCCTTCCTCCTGCACCATCTCTCCAGCCACGCATTCACCTGCTCTATCCTCCTATTTTTATACTCACTCGCGCGTGGCATCAGGAGTAATCCGGAGATTACTACCTTTTGAAGTCCTGCTTTTTAATCTATTTCCTAGCTCCCTCAAATCTGCCTGCAGGTCCTCATCCCTCTTTCTACCTATGTCATTGGTACCGATATGGACCACGACCTCTGGCTGTTCACCCTCCCCCCTCAGAATGTTCTGCAGCCGGTCAGTGACATCCTTAACCCTGGCACCAGGGAGGCAACACACCATCCTGGAGTCACGTCTGCGGCTGCAGAAACGCCTGTAAGCTCCCCTAACTATCGAATCCCCTACCACTATTGCTTTCCCTATCTTCCTCCTCCACCCTCCACCCCACCCCCGTACAGCTGAGACACCCGTGGTGCCACGGACTTGTCTCTGGCTGCACTCCCCAGAGGAACCATCGCCCCCACCAGTACTCAGAACAGAATACTGGTTGGAGAGCGAGATGCACTCGGGGGACTCCTGCCTGGTCCTCCTCTTCTGTCTGGCGGTCACCCATTCCCTCTCTGCCTGTGCACTCATTAGCTGCGGGGTGACCACCTCCTGAAACGTGCTATCCACGTAGCGTTCAGCCTCGCGGATGCACCGCAGTGACGCCGGCTGCTGTTCAGGCTCCAAAACCCGGAGCTCGAGCTCCTCCAGCTGACGACAGTTCCTGCACACGTTGTTGTCCAGACTCGGGAAGCGTCCTGGAGTTCCCACATGGCCCAGGATGTGCACTCCGCTGGACCAAGCTGCCCTGCCATGCTTTTATTTATTCGACTATTAACTAACTTTACAGAAACTTAAGACCAAGATGTATCTAATTCAAGTTATTAATATAATATAGTATTAACAGTTACTAAGTTAATGTAGTATTAACAGTTACTAATCTCCAAGCTCCTGCTTTATCCCATTCCAGCTATTTAACCCCAGCCCCTAACTTGGAGAAAAAAAATGCGGTGTGACCTTTACCAACCAGTTCCCAGCTTTCATCACTCCTTGTCTTTTTTTTTTGAATCGCTGCTCAGCTCCCTTTATGCTGCTGCCGCTGCCTCCGCTCCCGCTCAGGTCCGCGCTCTGTCCTGGGCCTTCTCCACCTCTCTCTTTTATGCTGGGATGCTGGAAATCTGAAATAAAAACAGAAAATGCTGGGAAACACTCGGCAGGTCGGGCAGCATCTGCGGAGAGAGAGAAACGGAGCTAACGTTTCAGGTCGGTGGCCTTTCGTCAGAACTGGAAAAAGTTGTAGCTGTGACAGGTTTTAAGCGAGTTCGGAGGCGGGGAGAGGGGGGAGGAAAGAACAAAAGGGAAGGTCCGTGATAGGGTGGAAGGCGGGAGAGATTAAATGACAAAAAGGGATGATGGTGTGAGGTGAAAGGAGATGGTAATGGGACAAGTAAAGAAACAAAAGATGGGTCTAGAGGAGATGTAAATGGGAATGGCAGAATCATCAGCAACAGCAGCCGTCTGGAAAAAAAATGGGGGCAGAGGTTTTTTTTGTTTGGATTCCTGTTGACTAGACACGGCTGTTGAAATAATACAGGGTCATCAAACTGAGGAAACGAGATGCAGGGTTAAACGTAATTGACCGGGTGACAGCATTGGTAATGACACCAAATTTGGGAGTGTGGCAAACAGTGAGGATGATTCCAATCGACTGCAACAGGACATAGAAAGGCTAGCAGAATGGGCAGATGGAATTTAATACAGAGAAGTGTGAGGTGATGCATTTTGCCAGAAGGAACAGGGAGAGGCAATATACACTTAATGGCACAGTTTTAAAGAGTGTGCTGGGGACAGAGGGACCTGGGAGTTAATGTGCATAGGTCCCTGAAGGTGGCAGGACCTATTGAGAGAGTGGTTAGCAAAGCATATGGGATCTTGGGCTTCATAAATAGAGGTATTGAGTACAAAAGTAGAGAAGCTATGCTGAACCTTTATAAATGTGAGAAGTCGCACAACACCAGGTTATAGTCCAACAGTTTTATTTGAAATCACAAGCTTTCGGAGCGCTGCTCCTTCGTCAGGTGAAGTGAAGAAATACATATGGGCACAGCATATATAGTCAGAGAACACTGCCAGACATTACATCAAAGACAATAGCAAATGTCTTCCTGACTGACCTGGTTGGACACCATCCACACCTTTGATTGCCGTGATTGTCTCTCTGCCGAGGTGTGATAAAGGGCAGTTAGAAAGATTAACTGTAGTCGTCTGGCAGTGTTCTCTGACTATATATGCTGTGCCCATATGTATTTCTTCACTTCACCTGACGAAGGAGCAGCGCTCCGAAAGCTTGTGATTTCAAATAAAACTGTTGGACTATAACCTGGTGTTGTGCGACTTCTCACTTTTGTCCACCCCAGTCCACACCGGCATCTCCACATCATGAACCTTTATAAAGCGTTGGTTAGGCCACAACTGGAGTATTGCATCCAGTTCTGGTCACCACACGTTAGGAAGGATGTGAAGGCCCTTGAGAGGGTGCAGAGGAGATTTACCAGAATGGTTCCGGGGATGGGGGATCTTAGCTACAAGGACAGGTTGGAGAAGCTGGATTGGTTTACATTAGAGCAAAGGGGTGATTTGATAGAGGTGTACAAGATTATGACGGGTTTGGATAGGCTAGACGGAGAAAGGCTGTTCCCACTAGTTGATGGTACAAGGACTAGGGGACACAGATTTAAGGTTTTGGGCAAGAGATACGGGGGGGGACGTGAGGAAAAACTTTTTTACGCAGCGATGGTGAGAACCTGGAACTCGCTGCTGACAGAAGTGGTGGAAACTCAATGTTTTCAAGAGGAGACTGGATAGGCACTTGAGGGAAATAAACTTGCAGGGCTACGGGGATAGAGCGGGGGAATGGGACTGACTGGATTGCTCCACAGAGAGCCGGCACGGACCCGATGGGCTGAATGGCCTCCTTCTGTGCCGTTATGACTCTATGAACCTCCATGTCAGGTTTATATTTGTATGGGATGGCATTTTGATTTCAAATAGCAATCGCTAATCTAAAACAACCCATCTAGGAGGGAGACGCATGGTCGTGATGAGATCAGTGGTAACCGTACTGTGTGGAATTTGTGCCTGTCTATTGAAAAGCACATTTTCTAATTTCTCTAGGTGTCAGCCGTGGCTCAGTGGGACGCACTCTCTCTCTCGCCTCGGAGTCAGAAGGTTGTGGGTTCGAGTCCCGCTCCAGAGACTTGAGCACAAAAATCTAGGCTGACACTCCAGTGCAGTGCTGAGGGAGTGCCGCACTGTCGGAGGTGCCGCCTTTCGGATGAGACGTTAAACCGAGGCCCCGGTCAGCCCTCCCAGGTGGACGTAAAAGATCCCATAGCACAATTTGGAAGAAGAGCAGGGGAGTTCTCCCCGGCGTCCTGGCCAATATTTATCACTCAACCAACATCACTAAAACCGATTATCTTGCCTACATCCCACAAATGAATAAAAATTAAATCTCGTTGCGGTTCGTGGAAGCTTGCAAGTTGGTTGCCGCACACGGTACATTGGGACATCCTGAGGTCATGAAAGGCGCTATATAAATGCAAGTTCTTTCTTTCTGACAATAACGCTGATGACACTTTATTGATTGCAACAATGAACCAGCCATGGTTTTATTGGTGTGTGGCTCCTCTTGTCAATATTCAGCAACCGGCAGATTTAAGTATTCGAGGTGTGGCTGTTCGATTCACGCTTGTCTCGTCATTAATGTTTTGATTTTATATAAAAATATAGTTTTCAGACAACAGATCATGTTTATGCATGGAAGTATTCTGTTGTGATGCTGATTTTCCTGAAACTCATTAGTTTCTGTTAAGTCCCAATTATACTGTACGTTTGGCAAATTCTTGGCAAAGCCCCAACAACAAATTTGTGGTGTACCTCCCCCTTTAAGAAGCCGGGGTTGTTCTCCTTCGAGCAGAGAAGGTTAAGGGGGGGGATTCAATGGAGGCGTTCAAAATAATGAACGGTTTTGTCAAGAGTGAAAAAGGATAAAACTGTTTCCACTGGCAGGAGGGTCGGTAACCAGAGGACACAGCTTGAAGATAAAAAGAACCAGAGGGGGAGATGAGAATTTTTTTTTTTTTTTTCACGCAGCCTGAAAGCAGATTCAATAGTCACCTTCAAAAGGGGAATTGGATAAACATAGAAACATAGAAGATAGGAGCAGAAGTAGGCCATTCAGCCCCTCAAGCCTGCTCCGCCATTCAATGAGATCATGGCTGATCATCCAAATTCAGTACCCTGTCCCTGCTTTCTCCTCATATCCCTTGATCCCTTTAGTTTTAAGAAATATATCTAACTCCTTCTTGAATATATTTAATGAATTGGCCTCTACTGCCTTCTGTGGTAGAGAATTCCACAGGTTCACCACTCTCTGGGTGAAGAAATTCCTCCTCATCTCAGTCCTAAATGGCTTACCCCTTATCCTTAGACTGTGACCCCTGGTTCAGGACTCCCCGGCCATCGGGAACATCCTTCCTGCATCTAGTCTGTCTAGTCCTGTTAGAATTTTATAAGTTTCAATGAGATCCCCTCTCATTCTTCTAAACTCCAGTGAGTATAAGCCCAATCGACCCAATCTCTCCTCATACGCCATTCCTGCCATCCCGGGTATCAGCCTGGTGAATCTTCGCTGCACTCCCTCCATGGCAAGAACATCCTTCCTCAGATAAGGTGACCAAAACTGCACACAATACTCAAGATGTGGTCTCACCAAGGCCCTGTACAACTGCAGCAAGACATCCTTGTTCCTGTATTCGAATCCTTTCGCTACGAAGGCCAACATACCATTTGCCTTCTTAACCGCCTGCTGCACCTGCATGCTTACCTTCAGCGATTGGTGCACAAGGACACCCAGGTCTCGTTGCACTTTCCCTTCTCCCAATCTATTGCCATTCAGATAATAATCTGCCTTCCTGTTTTTGACACCAAAGTGGATAACCTCGCATTTATCCAGATTATCCACATCTGCCATGCTTCTGCCCAATCACCCAACCTGTCCAAATCATACTGGAGTTTCTCGGCATCCTCCTCACGGCACACACTCCCACCCAGCTTTGTGTCGTCTGCAAACTTGGAGATATTACATCCAATTCCATCGTCCAGATCATTAATATATATTGTGAATAGCTGGGGTCCTAGGACCGATCCCTGCGGTACCCCACTAGTCACCGCCTGCCACTCGGAAAAAGACCCATTTATTCCAACTCTTTGCTTTCTGTCTGCCAACCAGTTTTCTATCCAAGTCAATACCTTGCCCCCAATCCCATGTGCCTTAACTTTACACGCTAATCTCTTATGCGGGACCTTATCGAAAGCCTTCTGAAAGTCCAAATACACCACATCCACTGGTTCTCCCTTATCCATTTTACCAGTTACATCCTCAAAAAATTCCAGAAGATTAGTCAAGCACGATTTGCCTTTTGTAAATCCATGTTGACTTTGTCCGATCCTGTCACTGTTTTCCAAGTGCTCAGCTATTACATCTTTTATAATGGACTCTAGCATTTTCCCCACTACCGATGTCGGGCTTACTGGTCTATAATTCCCCGTTTTCTCTCTACCACCTTTTTTGAATAGTGGGGTAACATTAGCTACCCTCCAATCCATGGGTACTGTTCCAGCGTCTATAGAATTTTGGAAGATGACCAGCAATGCATCTACTATTTCTAGGGCCACTTCCTTAAGTACCCTAGGATGTAGATTATCAGGCCCTGGGGATTTATCGGCCTTCAATCCCGTCAATTTCCCTAACACCATTGAAGGGGTGAAAATTTGCAGGGCTGTGGAGAAAGAGCCGGGGAGGGGGGGGGGGGGGGGGGGGAGTGGGACTAATTGGAGAGCTCTTTCAAAGAGCCGGCACAGGCTCGATGGGCCGAATGGCCTCCTCCTGTGCTGTGAGATTGTATGATTTAAAATAGGTTAATGGTAAATGTTTCTGGGCAGACTTTCCTCACAATAAAACATAACTGTAATTGTTCAGTGACATATTAATTCAGTCCATCAGTCTCTGAACTATTTCTTCTGCATCACTTACTCTAATGATTTAATTTTCTTTGATGAGTTCCTGACATAGTCAGGTTTCAAACCCATAGCTTAAGGCTTCGGACTCTGGAGCCTCCAACTGAATTTAACTTAGTCAGTTTGTGGGTCTGGGACCTTATTGCACTTCACAAATTGTCTTAATTTTATAAATACCTGGCACCAAGGTAGTGAAAATCTGGAACTCTCTCTCCCCCCAAAAAAATGCTGTTGAGGCTGGGGGGGGGTCAACTGAAAATATCAAAACCGAGCTTAATAGGTAAGGGTATTAAAAGGCTACAGAACCAAGGCGGGTAGATGAGTTAAGATACAGATCAGCCGTGATCTAATTGAATGGCGGAACAGGCTCGAGGGGCTGAATGGCCTCCTCCTGTTCCTATCATCGCAAAAAAAAACATTTATTTGTACCAGTTATTGGTGCAAATGCATTAAAAAAAAAACGCAAAAGAACTAAGTGTATGAGCGTTAGGCACCAGCAACGGTTTTGAGGGAATATAGATGAGGATAACAGAACCCATATTGGGAATTAAGCATCTGAGCTACTAGGAGACTCTAAGGAAGCTGAGATAGTTTACACTGGAGAAAAGAAGGGTCAGACTTACCACATCAAGCTTTCCAAAATTTTGAAGCCTGTAGATAAACTGAATCTTATTAGTATATACTGGGCTTGATATCTGGAGGACTAGAATACAAGAGGTTAGAAGTTATGCTACAGCCCAAACCAGCGACCTCTACCACCTAGAAGGACAAGGGCAGCAGGCGCATGGGAACACCACCACCTGCAAGTTCCCCTCCAAGTCACACACACCATCCTGACTTGGAAATATATCGGCCGTTCCTTCATCGTCGCTGGGTCAGAATCCTGGAACTCCCTCCCTAACAGCACTGTGGGAGCACCTTCACCACACGGACTGCAGCGGTTCAAGAAGGCAGCTCACCACCACCTTCTCAAGGGCAATTAGGGGATGGGCAATAAATGCCGCCCACATCCCAGGAACGAATGTGAAAAAAATACAAAGCCCCAGTTAGACCACACCTGGAATACTGTGTTCAGTTCTGGGCACCGCACCTTAGGAAGGATATATTGGCTTTGGAGGGAGTGCAGCGTAGGTTTACCAGAATGATACCCGGACTCCAGGGGTTAAATTACGAGGAGAGATTACACAAACTAGGGTTGTATCGCTGGAATTTAGAAGGTTAAGGGGTGATTTGATCAAAGTTTTCAAGATATTAAGGGGAACTGACAGGGTAGATGGAGAGAAACTATTTCCGCTGGTTGAGGAGTTTAGGACGAGGGGATATCGCCTAAAAACTAAAGCCAGATCTTTCAAGGGTGAAGTTAGGAAACACTTCTACACACAAAGGGTGGTGGAAGTTTGGAACTCTCTTCCGCAAACAGCAGTTGATGCTAGATCAATTGTTGATTTTAAATGTTAGATTGATAGATATTTGTTAACCAACGGTATTAATGGATATGGGCCAAAGGCGGGGATATGGAGTTAGGTCACAGATCAGCCATGATCTCACTGAATGGCGGAACAGGCTCGAGGGGCTGAATGGCCTCCTCCTGTTCCTATGTTCCTAAGCACTGTGGAGAACTGTACCACCTGCTTTGGAGGGACAAAGAGCTCTCCACCCTAATCCCACTTTCCAGCACTTGGTCTGTAGCCCTTGTAGGTTGCGGCACTTCAAACTGCATATCCAAGTACTTTTTAAATGTGATGAGGGTTTCTGCCTCTACCACCCTTTCAGGCAGTGAGTTCCAGACCCCCCACCACCCTCTGGGTAAAAAATTTCTCCTCAAATCCCCTCTAATCCTTCTACCAATTACTTTAAATCTATGCCCCCTGGTTATTGACCTCTCTGCTAAGGGAAATAGGTCCTTCCTATCCACTCTATCTAGGCCCCATATAATTTTATACACCGCAATTAGGTCTCCCCTCAGCCTCCTCTGTTCCAAAGAAAACAACCCCAGCCTATCCAATCTTTCCTCATAGCTAAAATTCCCCAGCCCAGGCAACATCCTCGTAAATCTCCTCTGTACCCTCTCTAGTGCATTCACATTCTTCCTGTAAAGTGGTGACCAGAACTGCACGCAGTACTCTAGCTGAGGCCTAACTAGTGTTTCATACAGTTCAAGCATACCCTCCCTGCTCTTATATTCTATGCCTCGGCTAATAAAGGCAAGTATGCCTTCTTAACCACCTTATCTACCTGTCCTGCTACCTTCAGGGATCTGTGGACATTAACTCCAGGGTCCCACTGATCTTCTGCACTTCTCAGTATCCTATCATTTATTGTGTATTCCCTTGCCTTGTTAGCCCTCCCCAAATGCATTACCTCACACTTCTCTGGATTGAATTCCATTTGCCACTGTTCTGCCCACCTGACCAGTCCATTGATATCTTCCTGCAGTCTACAGCTTTCTTCTTCATTATCAACCACATGGCCAATTTTGTATCATCTGCAAACCTCTTAATCATACTTCCTACATTCAAGTCCAAATCATTGATATATACCACAAAAAGCAAAGGACCCAGTACTGAGCCCTGCAGAACCCCACTGGAAACAGCCTTCCAGTCACAAAAACACCCTTCGACCATTATCCTTTGTTTCCTGCCTCTGAGCCAATTTTGAATCCAACTTGTCACTTTGCCTTGGATCCCATGGGCTTTTACTTTCGTGACCAGTCTGCCATGCGGGACCTTATCAGAAGCCTTGCTAAAGTCCATATAGACTACATCAAACGCACTACCCTCATCGACCCTCCTCGTTACCTCCTCAAAAAATTCAATCAAGTTAGTCAGACACGACCTTCCCTTAACAAATCCATGCTGACTGTCCCTGATTAATCCGTGTCTTTCTAAATGAAGATTTATCCTGTCCCTCAGAATTTTTTCCAATAATTTTCCCACCACCGAGGTTAGGCTGACTGGCCTGTAATTACTCGGTCTATCCCTTTCTCCCTTTTTAAACAACGGTACCACGTTAGCAGTCTTCCAGTCCTCTGGCACCACACTTGTAGCCAGAGAGGATTGGAAAATGATGGTCAGGGCCTCTGCTATTTCCTCTCTTACTTCTCTTAACAGTCTGGAATACATTTCATCCAGGCCTGGAGATTTATCCTCTTTCAAAGATGCTAAACCCCTTAATAAGAACATAAGAACAGGAGTAGGCCATACGGCCCCTCGAGCCTGCCCCACCATTGAATAAGATCATGGCTGATTATCGACCTCAACTCCACTTTCCCGCCCGATCTCCATATCCCTTGATTCCCCTAGAGTCCAAAAATCTATCGATCTCAGCCTTGAATATACTCAAAGACTCAGCATCCACAGTCCTCTGGGGCAGAGAATTCCAAAGATTCACAACCCTCTGAGTGAAGAAATTCCTCCTCATCTCAGTCTTAAATGGCCGATCCCTTATCCTGAGACTATGCCCCCAGTTCTAGACTCTCCAGCCAGGGGAAACAACCTCTCAGCATCTACCCTTTCAATCCCCTTCAGAATCTTGTATGTTTCAATGAGATCACCTCTCATTCTTCTAAACTCCAGAGAGTATAGGCCCAATCTACTCAATCTCTCATCATAGGACAGCCCTCTCATCCCAGGGATCAGTCTGGTGAACCTTCGTTGCACCGCCTCCAAGGCAAGTATATTCTTCCTTAGATAAGGAGACCAAAACTGTGCACAGTACTCCAGGTGTGGTCTCACCAAGGCCCTGTACAATTGTAGCAAGACTTCCTTACTCTTATACTCCAACCCCCTTGCAATAAAGGCCTACATGCCATTTGCTTTCCTTATTGCTTGCTGTACCTACATGGTAGCTTTCTGTGTTTCTTGCATGAGGACACCCAAATCTCTCTGAACACCAACATTTGAAAGTTTTTCACCATTTAAAAAATATTCTGTTTTTCTATTCTTCCTACCAAAGTGAATAACCTCACATTTCCCAACATTATACTCCATCTGCCACCTTACTGCCCACTCACTTAATCTATCTATATCCCTTTGCATACTTCCTCTTTCACTATGTTTATTGCATCTAATATTTCACACTCCTCCTCTCTGATTGCAATGTCTGCATCGTCCCTCTCTTTTGTGAAAACAGACGCAAAATATTCATGTCTTCCGCTTCCACACACAGGTTACCTTTATGGTCCCTAATGGGCCCTACTCTTACTTTAGTTATCCTCTTGCCCTTAATGTATTTATAAGACATCTTTGAGTTTTCCTTGATTTTACTCGCCAATATTTTTTCATGCCCTCTCTTTGCTTTCCTAATTTCCTTTTTGATTTCACCCCTGCACTTTCTATACTCCTCTCGGCTTTCTGCAGTATTGAGTCCTCGATATCTGTCATAAGCTTCCCTTTTTTCCTTTATCCTACCCTGTATGCCCCTTGACATCCAGGGAGCTCTCGATTTGTTAGTCTCACCCTTTCTCTTTAAGGGAACATACTTGCTCTGAACATTCACTATCTCCTCCTTGACTGCCTCCCACTGCTCTGACATTGATTTACGTTCAAGTTTCTGTCTCCAGTCCACTTTGGCTAAATCACCTCTCAGCTTAGTAAAATTAGCTTTTCCCCAATTGAGAACTTTTATTCCTGGTCCATCCTTGTCCTTTTCCACAACTACCCTAAATCTAACTGAATTATGATCTCTACCACCAATATGCTCTCCCACCGATACCCTTTCCACCTGCCCAGCTTCATTCCCTAAAACTAGGTCTAGAACCGCGCCCTCTCTTGCTGGGCTTGCTGCGTACTGGCTAAAAAAGTTCTCCTGAATGCATTTTAAGAATTCTGCTCCCTCTATGCCTTTCACACTAATTTTATCCCAGTTAACATTATGGAAGTTGAAATCCGCTACTATTACTGCCCTATTTTTGCACATCTCAGAAATTTGCCTACATATTTGCTCTTCTATCTCCCTCTGACTGTTCGGAGGTCTATAGCACACTCCCAGCAGTGTGATTGCCCCTTTTTTGTTTTTCAGTTCAACCCATCTGGCCTCATTTGATGATCCTTCTAAGATATCCTCCACCCTCACAGCTGTAATTGATTCTTTAATCAATATTGCGATCCCCCCCTCCTTTTTTATCCCCCATCTCTTCTGAAAACCCTGCAACCAGGAATGTTGAGCTGCCTTTCTTTCAGCCATGTCTCAGTAATAGCTATATCATACTCCCACATGTCTATCTGTGCCTTCAGCTCATCTGCTTTATCCCCGAGACTCCTTGCGTTGAAGTATATACCATTTAGCACTGCCAAACTCCCTTGTTGTCTATTTTCTAGCCTTTGTTTCCTCTGCCTACCAAACTCGCTTACTAATTTTCTGCCTTCCATTTCCAGCTTTGCTTCTCTCCCTTCTGAATCCACTCTCAGGTTCCCATCCCCCTGCCAAGCTAGTTTAAACTCTCCCCAACAGCACCAGCAAACCCCGCCGCGAGGATATTGGTTCCGGTCTTGTTGCCGTGCAACCCATCCGGCTTGTACAGGTCCCACCTCCCCCAGAAAAACATAGAAACATAGAAGATAGGAGCAGGAGTAGGCCATTTGGCCCCTCGAGCCTGTTCCGCCATTTAATGAGATCATGGCTGATCATCCAAATTCAGTACACTGTCCCTGCTTTCTCCCCATATCCCTTGATCCCTTTAGCCTTAAGAAATATATCTAACTCCTTCTTGAATATATTTAATGAATTGGCCTCAACTGCCTTCTGTGGTAGAGAATTCCACAGGTTCACCACTCTCTGGGTGAAGAAATTCCTCCTCATCTCATCCTAAATGGCTTACCCCTTATCCTTAAGACTGTGACCCCTGGTTCTGGACTCCCCCGCCATCGGGAACATTCTTTCTGCATCTAGTCTGTCTAGTCCTGTTAGAATTTTATAAGTTTCAATGAGATCCCCTCTCATTCTTCTAAACTCGAGCGAATAAGCGCCTAATCGACCCAATCTTTCTTCATACGTCATTCCTGCCATCCCAGGTATCAGCCTGGTGAATCTTCGCTGCACTCCCTCCATGGCAAGAACATCCTTCCTCAGATAAGGCGACCAAAACTGCACACAATACTCAAGGTGTGGTCTCACCAAGGCCCTGTACAACTGCAGCAAGACATCCTTGCTCCTGTACTCGAATCCTCTCGCTATGAAGGCCAACATACTATTTGCCTTCTTAACTGCCTGCTGCACCTGCATGCTAACCTTCAGCGACTGGTGCACAAGGACACCCAGGTCTTGTTGCATTTCCCCTTTTCCAAATATATTGCCGTTCAGATAATAATCTGCCTTCCTGTTTTTGCCACCAAAGTGGATAACCTCGCATTTATCCACATTATACTGCATCTGCCATGCTTCTGCCCAATCACCCAACCTGTCCAAATCATACTGGAGTTTCTCTGCATCCTCCTCACAGCACACACACCCACCCAGCTTTGTGTCGTCTGCAAACTTGGAGATATTACATCTAGTTCCCTCGTCTAGATCATTAATATATATTGTGAATAACTGGGGTCCTAGCACCGATCCCTGCGGTACCCCACTAGTCACTGCCTGCCACTCGGAAAAAGACCCGTTTATTCCAACTCTTTGCTTCCTGTCTGCCAACCAGTTCTCTATCCAAATCTGTACCTTACCCCCAATCCCATGTGCTTTAACTTTGCACGCTAATCTCTTATGCGGGACCTTATCAAAAGCCTTCTGAAAGTCCAAATACACCACATCCACTGGTTCTCCCTTATCTATTCTACCAGTTACATCCTCAAAAAATTCCAGTAGATTAGTCAAGCATGATTTACCTTTTGTAAATCCATATTCACTTTGTCCGATCCTGTCACTGTTTTCCAAGTGCTCTGCTATTACATCTTTTCTGATGGACTCTAGCATTTTCCCCACTACCGATGTCAGTCTTATAATTCCCCGTTTTCTCTCTACCACCTTTTTTTAAATAGTGGGGTTACATTAGCTACCCTCCAATCCATGGGAACTGTCCCAATGCCTCAGGAATCTAAAGCCCTCCCTCCTGCACCATCTCTCCAGCCACGCATTCATTTGCTCTATCCTCCTGTTTCTGTACTCACTAGCACGTGGCACCGGGAGTAATCCAGAGATTACTACCTTTGAGATCCTGCTTTTTAATCTCTTTCCTAGCTCCCTAAAATCTGCCTGCAGGACCTCATCACTCTTTCTACCTATGTCGTTGGTACCGATGTGGACCACGACCTCTGGCTGTTCACCCTCCCCCGAGATTGTCCTGCAGCCGGTCAGTGACATCCTTAACCCTGGCACCAGGGAGGCAACATACCATCCTGGAGTCACGTCTGCGGCCGCAGAAGCGCTCTGAAACCCGGAGCCCGAGCTGCCATAGCTGGCGACACCGCTCGCACACGTGGTCGTCCAGGCCACGTGAAGCGCCCAGGATTTCCCACATGGCACAGGATGTGCATTCCACGGGGCTGAGCTGCCCTGCCATGCCTCTATATAATATACTGTACTATGAATTACCTTGACAGAAATAAACTTAAAATCTTAACAAAAAAAACTCACTCACCAGCTACTCACCAGTCAGCTCCCTTGTGCCGACGTCGCTTCTGAATTCTGACGTCACTCCTGTGTTGAGTTCCTCTCGCCGACTCTGTGCCTCTCGCAGGTCCGCCGCTCAGCTCCGGTAGGACTACAAGGTTGGAATGCTGAGTGAAGAGCAATTTCCTCGTGAGTCTGTTCCCATTAGTTCCGTTATATTGCTTTTTTTTTTAAATGGCCTTATTAACCTGTGTCGCAACGTTAGTGATTTGTGTACGTGTACCCCCAGATCCCGTTGCTCCTCTACCCCATTGAGACTCTCCAAGGAGTACGAGAACATAGCCAGGGCTATTTATGGCATAATTTCCTACCTGCACCACTAATAGTATCCAGTAGATCAAGATTGTCGCCAATAAAAAATGTTAGGTTATCCAGAAGGGCATTGAATGATGTGCTCATAGACCTTTGTTGTCAGATCACCAACTTGACACATCCCATCCTATCCCATAATAAGGCCATAAAAAAAAGCCCCGGGGCTTATTTCGAGAGGGACAGAATTGAAAAGCAGAGAAGTTTATGTTGAACTTGTATAGAACCTTGGTGTTATGTCATTCAAATTGCAATCCATGTGCATTGGTCGTTAACAGAAATAGCAACTTGTATTTGAAACCAGATCCTACGTTGGACACACTAGAGAGTTTGAGAACACTCTTCCCTTGATAACAATTTGTGAAGCTGGAATCCGAAACCTGGGAAAGGATTCCAGCAGCAGTTCACACACCATTATCACTGCCAATAGAGGCAGCTCCCTGGTTTTTGCATCATCTTTGGTAATATGCTGAATGAGTTGCCCGTAGACCTTTGCTGTCAGATCACCAACCTAAAACATCCCGTCCCACCCAAGTGACTATGGTTTCAGAATTACCAATATCCGGAACCAATGGGGCCACTTCCATCTTTTAGTGCGTTGCTGTAACCTCTACATATGTTTTGGCATAAATATATCATCACAGCAATAACCTGCTACGTCATTTGTATATTTGGTCCCATGGTTCCATCGAACCACTACAACTATGAGGTGTCACCACGAGAGAATCCAGGGACAATGCTCTCAAATTTGAGAACACGTGGTAGCTTTTTCTCATTTAAAGGGAAAATGGCGTTGGGATTAAGGGAATACTTGGTGCTCTGTAATCTATAATCTTATCTCTGTAATCTCCTCCAGTCCTATAATCCCCCTAGATCTCTGCGCTCCGCCTATTCTGGCCTTTTGAGCATTCCCGATTTTAATCGCTCCACCATTGGCGGCCAGGCCTTCAGCTGCCTGGGCCCCAAGCTCTGGAATTCCCTCCCTAAACCTCTCCGCCTCTCTATCTCTTTCCTCCTTTAAGATGCTCCTTATAACCTACCTCTTCGACCAAGCTTTTGGTCATCTGCCCTAACATCATCTTAGATGGCTCGGTGTCTTTTTTTAAATTACACTCCTTGGGATGTTTTATTCCGTTAAAGGCGTTATATAGGTGGTTGTTGTTGCTCTAAAGCTCCACATCATGGAGTGATGGGAGGTCGGATGGCACAGTGATACGGAGAGGAAGAGAAGGGTAGAAGCAGATTCGAGCTTTGTTTTGCTTAGTTCCCAAGCTTTGTTGAGAGGGGGAGGCACCAGACAGTGTGGCCCAGCAAAGAGTGAGAGTTGGAGGAGACAGTTGTGTCTGGGCGTCCCCGGCAGATCCTGGCAGCCTCCCACTCAAGGTTATTAGCAACAGCTTGAGAGCAGACTTTACACCCATCCCCTAAGTGTAGAGGTGCCGGGGATGAAACATGGGGTGGATAAACATTCATGAAAAAACTTATTCAATGTATATCTGCATGGATAAAAATATATTTTTTTAAATCAGCATGGAGATTTGTCCATCTACAACAACAACTTGCATTTATATAGCGCCTTTAATGCAGTAAAACGTCCCAGGGTGCTTCACAGGAGCGATTATCAAACAAAATTTGACACCGAGCCACATAAGGAGATATTAGGACACGTGACCAAAAGCTTGGTCAAAGAGGGAGGTTTTAAGGAGCGTCTTAAAGGAGGAGAGAGAGGCGGAGAGGTTTAGGGAGGGAATTCCAGAGCTTAGGGCCTAGGCAACAGAAGGCACGGCCACCAATGGTAGAGCGATTATAATCAGGGATGCTCAAGAGGGCAGAATTAGAGGAGCGCAGATATCTCGGGGGGTTGTGGGGCTGGAGGAGATTACAGAGATAGGGAGGGCCGAGGTCATGGAGGGATTTGAAAACAAGGATGAGAATTTAAAAAATGAGTCGTTGCTTAACCCAGCTCCTGTAGTAGGGAAGTTATGCTAAACTTGTATCAAAGCTTGGTTAGATCACATTTGGAGAACAGCGTACAATTCTGGTCACCATATAGAAAAAGGATATAGAGGCACTGGAGAGGGTGCAAAAAAGATTTACAAAGATGATACCAGAAATGCGAGGTTATACCTATCAAGAAAGGATGAACAAGCTGGGTCTCTTTTCTCCTAAAATTTTGAAAGGTTTTGTTAGAGTGGACACAGAGAGAATGTTTCCACTTGTGGGGAAGAGCATAACTAGAGGCTGTCAATATAAGATAGTCACCAAGAAATCCAATAGGGAATTCAGAAGAAACTTCTTTACCCAGAGTGTGGTGAGAATGTGGAACTCGCTACCACAGGGGTGGTTGAGGCGAATAGTATAGATGCATTTAAGGGGAGGCTAGACAAGCATATGAGGGAGAAGGGAATAGAGGGTTATGCTGATAGATTTAGATGAGGAAAGATGGGAGGAGGCTCGAGTGGAGCATAAACGCCGGCATGGACTGGTTGGGCCAAATGGCCTGTGTCTGTGCTGTATATCCTATGTAATCCGATGTATATAAGTAATTGGTGGGCTAGAAGCTGAGAAAAAAGATGATTTTATTGATGTCCTTCCAGGGGGGAAAAAAAAAACTTGCCCACATCATAGAATCATACAGCACAGAAGGAGGCCATTCGGCCCATTGTGCCTGTGCCGGCTCTTTGAACGAGCTCTCCAATTCGTCCCACTCCCCCCCTGCTCTTTCCCCATAGCCCTGCAAATTTTTCCCCTTCAAGTATTTATCCAATTCCCTTTTGAAAGTTACTATTGAATCTGCTTCCACCACCCTTTCAGGTAGTGCATCGTAACAACTCGCTGCGTAAAAAATGTCTCCTCATTTCCCCCCTGGAATTTTTTTTGCCAATTATCCTAAATCTGTGTCCTCTGGTTACCAATCATCTTGAGAACATTTTTTTTTAAAAAGCCCTGAACCATTATCTTGGCCCCAAGCCTAGATTGTGCATTTAATCAAGTCACTGGCATTTGTTTTTTTTTTAGAAAGATGCCCAGTTATACATACTTTCTTTAATTGTGTATTTGAGGGGAAGATTCCATCACTTTATTTTTGTTTTCTATAGTATTGGCCTGTTCCATTATCTTGATGCAAGAGGATATTCATAAACGTATACTTATGCAATATGACATAATTAATGTATGTTAATCAATGTTTCAAGTAAATTCTATGATCAGAATAATAGATTAGAAAAGCACGTTCCTATTGAGGGATTCAGGTAAAATCAGAATGATGTCGCTGGTTCATCACCATCTTCTGATCCACCAGCAACCGAAGTTATTGAAAGCCTATCAGTGATAACTGAGGACATTCGATAAAACTATTGTAATACATAGATACATAGAAGATAGGAGCAGGAGTAGGCCATCCGGCCCTTCGAGCCTGCTCCGCCATTTAATGAGATCATGGCTGATCCTCCAATTCAGTATCCCGTCCCCGCCTTCTCTCCGTAACCCTTAACCCCTTTTGCCTGTAGAAATATATCTAATTCCCTCTTAAATATATTTAATGAGCTGGCGTACACTGCCCTCTGTGGCAATGAGTTCCACA
Source organism: Squalus acanthias (assembly GCA_030390025.1). NCBI lineage: Eukaryota > Metazoa > Chordata > Chondrichthyes > Squaliformes > Squalidae > Squalus > Squalus acanthias. Next base: position 2,884,716 of record CM059432.1, on the reverse strand, counting down.
GGTTCACCACCCTCTGAGTGAAGAAATTCCCCCTCATTTCTGTCCTAAATGGTTTAGCCCTTATCCTTAAATTATGTCCTCTAGTTCTGTTCTCACCCGCCAAGGGAAACATTCCTTCTGCATCTAGTCTGTCTAGACCTGTCAGAATTTTATACACTTCTATGAGGTCCCCTCTCAATCTTCTAAACTCCAGTGTGTACATCCCTAAACTACATAGTCTCTCCTCATAGGTCAATCCCGCCATTCCTGGTATCAGCCTGGTGAATCGCCGCTGCACCCCCTCCATGGCAAGAACATCTTTCCTCAGATGAGGCGACCAAAACTGTACACAGTACTCGAGGTGTGGTCTCACCAGTGCCCTGTACAGCTGCAGCAAGGTATCCCTGTTCCTGTATTCCAACCCTTTTGCTATGAAGGCCAGCATACCGTTTGCCTTCTTGACCGCCTGTTGCACCTGCATGCTCGCCTTCAGTGACTGGTGTACAAGAACACCCAGGTCTCTCTGTACTTCCCCCTCTCCCAATTTATTGCCATTTAAATAATAATTTGCCCTCCCGTTCCTGCACCCAAGGTGGATAACTTCGCACTTGTCCACATTATAGTGCATCTGCCATTTATCCGCCCAATCACCCAGTCTGTCCAAATCGCTCTGGAGCTTCCTGGTCTCCTCCTCTGAGCCCACCCCCCCTCCTAGTTTAGTGTCGTCTGCAAATTTGGAAATGCTGCATCCGACTCCCTGATCCAGGTCATTAATGTAAATTGTGAACAGCTGGGGACCCAGGACAGATCCCTGTGGTACCCCACTTGTTACTGCCTGCCATTCAGAAAATGAGCCGTTTATTCCAACTCTCTGTTTTCTATCAGATGATTTAATTTATTGGTCTGCAATTGTAAAGTACACATGCTTTGTTTTCCATCTATATATGCTTTGGAGATTCTGTATCTAATTTACTTCACCTGAGGAAGGAGCAAATCGATAGCTCCGAAAGCTTGTGATTTCAAATAAAACTGTTGGACTATAACCTGGTGTTGTGCGACCTCTCAATTCTATCTGACAGCCAGTTCTCTATCCACGTCAATACTTTCCCCTTTATCCCATGAGCTTCATTTTCCATGCTAATCTTTTATGTGGGACCTTGTCGAAGGCCTTTTGGAAGTCCAGGTACACCACATCTACTGGCTCTCCCCCATCTATTTTACCAGTTACTCCCTCAAAAAATTCCAATAGATTAGTCAAGCACGATTTACCCTTTGTAAATCCATGTTGACTCTGTCCTATCCTGTCCCCATTTGCTAAGTGCTCCGCTATTTCATCCTTAATGATGGACTCCAGCATTTTGCCCACAACTGATGTAAGGCTTACAGGTCTGTAATTACCTGCTTTTTCCCTACCCCCCTTTTTGAATAGTGGGGTAACGTTAGCTACCCTCCAATCCATGGGCACTGTTCCCGAGTCTAATGAATTCTGAAAAATCATACTTAGTGCATCCGCTATCTCTAGGGCCACCTCCTTCAGTACCCTAGGATGCATGTTATCAGGCCCTGGGGATTTGTCCGCCTTCAATCCCTTTAGCTTCCTTAACACCATATCCTTAGAGATATTGATTTGCGTCAGTTCCTCCTTTGCCCATGTCCCTATTTTTCCCGATATCCCAGGGAGGTTTTTTGTGTCTTCCTTCGTAAAGACTGACCCAAAGTATGCATTTAGTTGGTCTGCCATTTCCTTATTAATGTAATCAATACTAATTTTACCAAGTGATAATGTTGCTGTTCAATCTTGAAAGAAAGTAGTCAGTATATGTACGACACATCCACTTAAGATTTGAACAGTTCAATGTTTTGTCACCTTTTTCTCCAACTGTCTTCCTGTCCAGACGGTATTAACTCTTTGTGGGGTGCAGTTCCACAGGCGCTATATCTCATCCAAGTGGCCATTCTTCATATGTGTAGCCTACAACAACAACAACCGTAGTAAAACGTCTCCAGGCGCTTCACAGGAGCGATTATCAAACACAATCTGACACCGAGCCACATAAGGAGATATTAGGGCAGGTGACCAAAAGCTTGGTCAAAGAGGTAGGTTTTAAGAAGCGTCTTAAAAGGTGGAGAGAGTGGAGAGGTTTAGGGAGCGAATTCCAGAGCTCGGGGTCCAGGCAGCTGAAGGCACGGCCGCCAATGGTGGAGCGAAGGAAATCGGGGAGGCGCAAGAGGCCAAAATTGGAGGAGCCCAGAGATCTCGGAGGGTTGTAGGGCTGGAGGAGATCACAGAGATAGGGAGGGGCGAGGCCGTGGAGGGATTTGAAAACAAGCGAGCTGCTTCACCCAGTGACGTTGGTGGGAGGCCCAATCATTCTTCCTGGTCAGACATTAAATAGCACAGCTGCCAATGCTTATCCCAGGTGCCATCCCTGGTGCTAATTTGGCTTATAGACAGCCGTTTGGGAGAGTCAGATATCCAACAGGGTATAGACTGATGTGGACCTACACCAGCACCTTCATAGAATCATAGAATGGTTACAGCGTGGAAGACGGCCATTCGGCCCATCGAGCCCGTGCCGGCTCTCTGCAAGAGCACTTCAGCTAGTCCCACTCCCCCCGCCCTTTCCCCGTAGCCCTGCAAATTATTTTCCTTCAGGTACTTATCCAATTCCCCTTTGAAAGCCATGATTGAGTCTGCCTCCACCACCCTTTCAGGCAGTGCATTCCAGATCCTAACCACTCGCTGAGTAAAAAAGTTTTTCCTCATGTCGCCTTTGGTTCTTCTGCCAATCACCTTAAATCTGTGTCCTCTGGTTCTCGACCCTTCCACCAATGGGAACAGTTTCTCTCTATCTACTCTGTCCAGACCCCTCATGATTTTGAACACCTCAATCAAATCTCCTTTCAAACTTCTCTGCTCTAAGGAGAACAATCCCAACTTCTCCAGTCTATCCACATAACTGAAGTCCCTCATCCCTGGAATCATTCTCGTAAATCTTTTCTGCACCCTCTCAAAGGCCTTCACATCCTGCCTAAAGTGTGGTGCCCAGAATTGGACACAATACTCCAGTTGAGGCCGAACCAGTGTTTTATACAGGTTCATCATAATTTCCACGCTTTTGTGCTCTATACCTCTATTCATGAAGCCCAGGATCCCGTAAGCTTTTTTAACTTCTTTCTCAACCTGCCCTGCCACCTTCAATGATTTGTGCACATATATCCCCAGGTCTCTCTGTTCATGCACCTCCTTTAGGATTGTACCCTTTAGATTATATTTCTTCTCCTCATTCTTACTACCAAAATTGATCAAGTGCATTTTTCTGCATTAAATTTCATCTGCCACTTGTCCGCCCATTACATGAGCCTGTCTATATCCTCTTGAAGTCTATCACTCTCCTCCTTACTGTTCACTATACTTCCAAGTTTTGTGTCATCTGCAAATTTTGAAATTGTGCCCTGTACACCCACATCCAAGTCATTAATATATATCAAAAGCAGTGGTCCCAGTACCGACCCCTGGGGAATACCACTGCATACCTTCCTCCAGTCCGAAAACAACCGTTCACCACTACTCTCTGTTTCCTATCACTTAGCCAATTTCGTATCCATGCTGCCACTGTCCCTTTTATTCCATGGGCTTCAACTGTGCTGGTAAGCCTATTAAGTGGCACTTTGTCGAACGCCTTTTGGAAATCTATGTACGCCACGTCAACCGCATTGCCCTCACCAACCCTCTCTGTTACGTCATCAAAAAACTCGATCAAGTTAGTTAAACACGATTTGCCTTTAACAAATCCATGCTGGCTTTCCTTAATTAATACACACTTGTCCAAGTGACTGTTAATTTTGTCCCTGATTATTGTTTCTAAAAGCTTCCCCACTACTGAGGTTAAACTGACTGGCCTGTAGTTGCTGGGTTTATCTTTACACCCTTCTTTGAACAAGGGTGTAACATTTGCAATTCTCCAGTCCTCTGGCACTGCCCCCGTTTCTAAAGAGGGTTGGAATATTATGGCCAGTACCTCCGCGATTTCTTCCTTCACTTCCCTCAGTGTCCTAGGATGCATCCCATCTGGTCTTGGCGACTTTTCTACTTTAAGTACAGCCAGCCTTCCTAGTACCTCCTCTTTATCAATTTTTACACCATCCAGTATCTCCTCTACCTCCTCCTTCACTATGTCTATGGTGGCATCATCTTCCTTGAAGACAGATGCAAAGTGCTCATTCAGCAACTCAGCTATACCCTCTGCCTCCATGCGCAGGTCTCCTTTTTGGTCCCTAATCGGCTCCACCCCTTCTCTTACTACCCATTTACTATTTATATACCTTGAAGGAAAGGGCTGAGAGATCAGGGGGGTGGGTGGGGTGGGGTGGGGGAGGTCAAAGCAGCAGCAGATTTAAGTGGCCAGAAAATGTAAACAGCAAGGAGTTAAACTTGAGGAAGCCCCTCCCTATCTCTGTAACCTCCTCCAGCCCTACATCCCTCCGAGATCTCTGCGCTCCTCCAATTCTGGCCTCTTGCGCATTCTCAATATTCATCACTCCACCATTGGCAGCTATGCCTTCAGCTGCCGAGGCCCTAAGCTCTAGAATTCCTTCTCTAAACATTTTCGCCCCTCCACTTCTCCCTCCTCCTTTTAAGACGCTCCTTAAAACCTACCTCTTTGACCAAGCTTTTGGTCACCTGCCCTAATATCTCCTTATAGAATCATAGAATGGTTACAGCACAGAAGGCGGCCATTCGGCCCATCATGCCCGTGCTGGTTCTCTGCAAGAGCACTTCAGCTAGTCCCACTCCCCCGCCCTTTCCCCGTAGCCCTGCAAATTATGTGCTTCGGTGTCAAAATTTTGTTTGATAAAGCTCTTGTGAAGCGCCTTGAGACGTTTTACTACATTAAAAGCGCTATAAAATACAAATTTTTGTTGTTATTTTACTAAAGTGGACTTTAGTAAAATTAGCAGCTGCAAAACAATTTCAATTCCAAGTATTCTGTTTATAAATTAAGCAACGTCATACTTACGGAAAATAGATTTAAGTGGGGGAAAATAGCCCAGATTTTCAATAATTTTGTGTAGATTTTTTTGGAATGTGCTTAAACATAAAGAAAGACTTTCATTTCTACAGCGCCTTTCACGACCTCAGGATGTGCCAAAGCGCTTTACAGCCAATGAAGTACTTTAAAAAAAAAGTGTAGTCACTGTTGTAACGCAGGATTATTTGATGGCTGAGATTCACCTTTCCTTCGGGTTGTTTGTTATTGTCATGTTGTTG